>JAQFVV010000161.1:220634-320442 GCA_028023455.1 Epiperipatus broadwayi | reverse complement strand
TATGCACATAGTGCATAATAAATGTTTTATATTAAATTTATTATTTGTTTTCATGGGATCATTAATATGTATATACACAATGTACTGTATTTATTATTAAAGTTTATTTAATTTTCTTTCTATAAATAATTTATAGTTTCATCATAAGATGCATTTGAAAGGTAGAACATTATATCAATATTTTATATGTCATATGTGTGTATTTTTTTATAGGTGAGACTAGGAGTTCCTTTTTTTATTTATAAAAGTTTAGTATATACAAATATATATTAAGAATAGTATAGTTTAGTGATAAACTCATAATAGTTTCTTAGAATTAACTGTGATATAGTTGAACATATTATTTTTGGGCCATAATTGAAGATATTTTGTAAAGAATTAATCTAAGGAGTTTACATTAGGTTTTAATGTATCCATATTTAGCACAGTATGAGGAAAATTTTGCTATTTTTTTTTCATTGAAAAATTAGTATGATCCTACCATGAAAAATGTAGTTATGATTTTGAATCATTGTTGTTATTATTAATATTATTTATCTATTATTGTATTTTCGTTATATTAAAAAGTAAGTGGTACTCATTCAGATACAAATGTCACTCAATACATATTGTTACTAAATGTTGTAAATATGAATAAAATCTAGTAAAAATTTATAAAAGAAATAGATATTATGCATTGTTATTTGATTATTATTATTGTTATTTTAAAATAAGAATAAATATAAATTATAATAAAAAATATACCTCTTGTTTTACTTTAAAATGACTTTGTGATTTATTTAATTTTTTTATCACTTATCAGTACATGAGATCATTGGGCAATATTTGATGTTGTTAATTTATTATTTTTTACTCTGAGAACATTTAAAAGCTTGTGATTACTCGTATAAACACTGACATAAACACTAATAAGTTGTTATATTATTTAACATTAAGAATTTTAAAAATATTAATAAATTATTTATTAGTTGTTATTTGCAAATATAAATTAGATTCAATAAAATATTCCATTTGTTTCTATTTTATATTTTGGCAAATAATCAAGTCTCACTAGTTATACCAAACCCTGAAAGTAGGTTATTTAAGTGTTGAGAAAGATTGTAAAATTAACTATGTTCTTTTGTTTATGTTATGAGTTTGGTTTAGGCAATTGTAAGATGTTATTTCATAAGATAACCCATTATTACACTGTTAGTAAATTTGGACATTACTCTCTCTCTCTCTCCCTCTCTCTCTCTCCCTCTCTCCCTCTCTCTCTCTCTCTCCCTCTCTCTCTCTCTCTCTCCCTCTCTCCCTCTCTCTCTCTCCCTCTCTCTCTCTCTCTCCCTCTCTCTCTCTCTCTCTCCCTCCCTCTCTCTCTCTCCCTCTCTCTCTCTCCCTCTCTCTCTCTCCCTCCCTCTCTCTCTCTCTCTCTCTCTCTCTCATTTCAGTTTTCTGCTGCTTCAATCTGAAATATTGGTTTCTTTATATTTTATTATGATTTGGAAATTATAATTTATGGGGCATGCTACAGTCTATATTTACCACCCCTTAGTATCTATTTATACCATTACAATATATATATATTACACAGAAGGTCCTTAAATAATATTATGAATTCATTTATTCATGAGAATATTACAATTAATATATATATTGATATAAAGATTCTATTTATACATTAATTTAGAAAATACCTAATCCTTTTTAATTAATTGACAAATATCTTTTTTAAAAAAACAAAATATCTTAATATGTTGTCTCTTTTGTAATTAACTGATAAACACTTTTTTTAAAGATTTTAATCCCCTTTTTTTATCTTTTTTTAAATAAAATCAACTCTGATATCAATAATTTGTCCAATCATATAATTATCTCAGAAATTGCATTAAGCTTTCAACCAATTTATTTTCTTTTTACAAAAGAAAAAAGGTTATCTTTTGTTTTTTAAAAATAATTCTATTTATATCATAATTAATTTGAAAACAATCCTTTTTCAGAGATAAATTCCAATCTTTTGTTAGAAACAAAACATTCTCTTTATAAATTTGGTTAAACATACTTCAGTTCTTCATATAATAAGATCCTAATTCCTTTTTTTTTTTCATGTGCCATTTCGACTTGATCACACAAGTCATCTACTGGGTGATAAAAAATTGACAAAATAGGAAACAAAAAGATCATAAATCAGTTATTAGGATTTGTGTTCCATATGTAAAAAGAACTACAGACAGTATTGGACATATATTAAAATGCTATAATATAAATACAGTGTTTTCTACTCATCAAAAGATCAGCAATATAATAACCAAGCCTAAGGATTCAATCCCTCTTGAATCTCATGGTGTTTATCAAATCTCATGTGAAAATTGTAAAGCTTCTTACATAGGTATGAGTAATCATCACATCAGTGTTAGGAGAGATGAGCATGCTAATGCAGTTAAACAGCACTCATCATCATCAGCACTCTCACTCCATACTATAGATTCAGGTCATAAAATTGATTTTTCTAGTACCAGGATCATATCCAGATGTGATAACTCTACCAGTGCAAAATTCGAGAAGCCATTGAGTTACTTAAAAGGCCAGATTGTTTCAATAAGCAAGATAATACAAGCAAACTTCTTCCTCTTTGGAAAGATTTTTTTTAAAAAAACATTCTTAATTTAACATTTTTGCTATTGGTGGAACTTTAACATTTTTTTCAAATCAGTGATTGTAGCACCTCTACAACCATCTTTTTACCTTTTATCACCCAGTAGATGACTTGTGTGATCAAGTCAAAATGTCAGTATATCAATATTTAAATTTTTCAACATGCATGAACCTGCAAAATATGTCTTTTTTATATATGCAACCCATGAAAATCTTCATATCAACATATATATATGTGTGTGTGTGTACTGGGATTATTTTATATATATAATCAACTCCAGATTATTTATATTAAAAGCCAATGGCAACTTATTTATATAATAATATTATTAGATATTTTTCATTAATTTCATTTTTTATATATCTTATTTTTAGTGACTGTGTTTTTGCATATAAATGTATCACCTCCCATCCTAAAATATCTCTAAATTTTCACATTTTCTTCCATAATTCTCATAATAATATCATCTGAAAAAAATTATAATAAATTTATATAGTAATTATAAATTGATAGGAAATTTTTTTTAAAAAAAAAAAAAAGTGCAATCTATTATATCTCTGCTAACTAAATGAAAAACATACAAACAACATTATATAATTAAATTATAAGTAAATATTAAAAGTGAACATTGTTTATTTAACCAAAATTATTGTGATACTTTTAGAAATAGTATTTTAATTTGGAGATAAAACATGAATAATGTATATAATGTTTTATTTAACTCTTAATCTAAAAAATTAACATAACTAAGTTAAGATATAAAATGAATATTAGTTTCTTATTAAAATTAGCAATATGCAGATGAACAAATGTGTGAAAATTTGAATTATAAATGCAAATGAAGGGGGAAATCAATATTATATTAGTTTATTTTAGATATGTAGCTTTCAATTTAAAAAGGATTTGTACTTAAATTGCTTTTTAGCATAATTATTGTATAATTATTATTTTAAAATAATAATAGTAATGAAAATAAATACTTTAAAAATAAATTGCAGAATAACAGACCATCCCTGTTCTACTAATATCAAGTTAAAACAATTTTAGTTTCTTGTCATGTGACTTTTAATGCTTTGAACCAAACATCAGTAATTATAACAATCAAAAATAATCAAATAGCTTTATTGCTTTGGATCTCATTAAAAGTTTAGATACTAAAAGTGATGGGGTGGGGCAACAATCATGAAACTTAAACTCCTATCTGTCATTCTACCATTGTGCTAAACTATGAAAGACAATATAAAAGTTAAATATATCTTTTAAAAAAATTAAAATATTTTTGAAACAAAAAATTTACCATTAAAAATATAGAAAAATACATCCTTTGTCATTACATACATAATTAAACCACTAAAACATCACATGACAACCGTTTCTTTTTTTTTTTTTTTTGCAGAAACTATTCAGAATTCTCTTCATGTAACGGTGTCACTCAGTGTCATCAATAGATACCAGCAGATTTGTGCACTATATAGGGATTTGAATACACAAAACTCAGTCATCTATTGATTATTACAGCTTGCACTAGATGGCACTACTGTATGGAGAGATCAAGCTAGCTAAAATAGTATTTAATTGGGTTATGAGTAAAGGGCTGGTAACAAGATGGGTGAGAAAGGTAATGCGGTATGCAAAAGATTTGGATAAAGAATTTATATCAGTATATTTGTACAAAATGTGGGATGATTGTGTTAAGAGGATTATTGAGTGTTATAGTAGTAAGGAATGGGATAAAAGAATAAATTTATTAATAAAGACTAGGGAGTTAGAGAGATGGAGAAATAGTATGGAGAGTAAAAAGAGTTTAAATATATATATATATATATATATATAGAAATAAACAGAATATTAGGTGTGAGTTAATATATGATAATAGTAAGGAAAGTAGTTTAAGGCTTGAATGGGATCTTTATCTACAAAAGAATATACATGTAAATGGAAAAATATGGGTGATTTATTTTGTAAATTATGTAAGGAAGGAATTGAAAATATTAGGCATTTGTTAATTGAATGTAAATGTTTGAAAACAGAAAGGGTACATATAATGAAGTTGTGGAAAAAGAAATATGAAAAGAGTGATTATACAGAAAGTGAATTATTGGTTTTTATGCTGGGTTTGGGAAAAGATAAGGGGGATTTAGATATAAAGGTTATAGAGTTGACAAAAATTATGTTGTGAAAATGAGATAGAGCAGATTATGAGTAAATTTAGAGTGGGAAATGTAAAAGAAAGTGGCTAACAGGTTTATCTGGGCATAATTGCTGAGATATTCTTGACTTCGTTTAAGGAGAAGCCATAATACATCACATCAGCTAGCTGCTGTTGTATCGGGCTGTTCACTGATTTCAATTTAAGCTAAGTTGACTATTTTTTATGCAATTAATCATCTGAAATCATCGATTTAAATACTCTAATTGTGTTATGAAAGTGAGGAGTAAATTGTGATCAAGAGAGATAGTTTTTTTTTTTTAATTTGGAAAGATCAAAATTATTATAAAAAAAAAAGTTTCAATCACCATTTTAAAAATATAGCCATTTAAAACAAAAAAATCTTTTTGTTGAATATGTGTTAATGTAAGGATTTTTATAACTAAGTTGTACATAAGATTAGTTGGTTTAAATTTGCTATGAAAGTTTGTTTTTTTAATTTTAATTTAAGAACAGTTATTTTGAGGTAAAAGTAACGTTTAGAAGCTTAAGTTACACATGGTTATTGATCGATCATTTTTGAAAATAAAAATTTTTCATCTTTCTGTGCAAAAGGGTTTGAAGAGTAGGAGAGAAAGTATAAAGTTAAATATAGAATAGCAGCTTGGAAAATAAGTAATATGGATTGCATTTGTATTTTACAATGCATATATAATCATCAGAAAGGAATTAGACGTGCTGCTGTAGAATGTAATATGTGATAAGGTTTTCCACCTGAAATGCTTAAATAAGACTAGGAAGGATGTAGCAGGTTTATGGTTATGTAGACAGTGTGTTAATGTGATAAAAGAGGTGAAAAAGTGGTTTCAAAGCGTAGATAGTGTAAAGAGAAAGTCAGGAGGAATGGAGCAAAATATAGTTGAGGAAGGCAGGAAGTCAGGAGAAATGGAACAAAACATAATTGAGGAAAACAGGATAAAATGTGTTTGTAGTGGAGTGACAAGAGATATGGATGAAAAAATAGGTAGTGCATTGGAGATTGTTGGCCAAAGAATAAGTAGGATACAGGAAGAGGTGAAGGATGTAGAAGAGAAATTAAAATCATTAGAGATGAAGTGTGAGCAGATAAAGGGATTACTGGGTAGAAATGATAAGGATGAAGTAGATGAGGAAGTCCAGAAGGTGGTAAAGAAGGTTGTGAATGAAGCAGATAAAGTAGACTATGAAACAGTATTGATAGGGGATTCATTAATAAGAGAATGTGGAGATATAATTGCAAGGGAAAATAGAAACAGGTATGTAAGAGTTTGTTTGCCAGGAACTAAAATTAGGGATGTTACAGATTAAGTAAAGAAGCAAAGGAATAGAGATGTATATGTTATGGTAGGGATTAATAATTTATCAGAGTCATCAGAGAGAGTAATGGGTGAGTACACAGAACTGATTAGGAATTTGAGAATGGTTAAAGGAAGAGTAGGAATAGTTGGATTAATACCAAGATTTGATAAAAGGTATATATTAGATAGGGCATGTTCTATAAATGACAGATTGAAAGAATTTTGTGAGAGAAATGATGTTACATTTGTGGATGTGTGGGATTTTTTTATTGGGAAGAGGGAGTTATTTGGAAAAGATGGGTTGCACTAAGGGAAACAAGGAAGTGATGTTTTAGGGAGTCTGATTTATAAAGAATATAGTTCGAGAAACTTGTAAAGGGGGGGGGGGTATTTTAAATTGTAGTGTTATTAAAAAGAAGAAGAATGGATGGAATGTAAGGATTAAACAAAGGGCAGTTGATTTAGATATAAATGTAGATGTGGAGACAGAATGGGTCTGTAAAATTAACGGTAAGCAAGTTATTTATAAGCATAATAAAGAAGAAAGAATAAAAAAAATTTATAAAAGAGTAGTTAGGAAAGAAAAAATTGTAAAAATTGGGTATTTGAATATGCAAGGTGGTAGGAGACCAGAAAAGTGGCAGGAATTAAACAAAGCAATTGAAAATGAAGAGCTTGAGGCATTAGCAGTAGTGGAAACACATCTAAGAGAAGAAGAAGAACCTGTTTTGGAAAATTTGGTATGGCAGGGTATAAATAAAAAAGAGAAAGCAAAAAAGGGTGGTGGTATAGGTGTTATATCAAAAAAATATTTAAATACTGTTAAATGCCAAGAACATTTATGGTTTGAAATAAGGTTGGGAAAACAAGAATGGATGGTGGCT
Source organism: Epiperipatus broadwayi (assembly GCA_028023455.1). Classification (NCBI taxonomy): domain Eukaryota; kingdom Metazoa; phylum Onychophora; class Udeonychophora; order Euonychophora; family Peripatidae; genus Epiperipatus; species Epiperipatus broadwayi. The sequence goes on along the minus strand of JAQFVV010000161.1, from coordinate 313,437 downwards.
ATAGTTTATATAGCTACTGGAGATAATCAAACTATAATGGAATGGAACAATAGCATATATGAGTGCCTAGTTAAGGATATAAAGAGTTTTAAAGAAAAGGGGAAGAGAATAATGGTTATAGGAGATATGAATGGGCATATTGAAGAAATTGATGATGTAGACAATAAGAATGGACAGCTTTTGAAGAAATTTTGTCAGAGAGTAAATTTGAGCATTGGAAACTTATCTAATATTTATGAGGGACAATATATATGGTCTAGGAATAATATATCCCACACAATAGATTATATATTGGTAGAGAAAGAGGGAATGAATAAAGTATGGAAAATTAAGGTGTTTGAAAATGAAGAGAGAGTATATAATAGTGATCATAATTTTGTTGTAATTGAAATGGTTAGTAATGTGATGGAAAATAAGAATAAAAATAGAAATAATAGTGAAAGATGTGGATGGAGAGTGAATGATAAGAATAAGTTAGAAGAGTATAAACTACAAGTTGATGAAACAATGGAAGAGTTGATTGGAAATGAATATGAGGACTGGTGTGATGAAATAGAAAAAGTGACAAATAGGGTTTTAGGTGAGAATATTCAGAAGAATAAAAGTAATAGAAAAATGAGAGTTAGTAAAAGTGTAAAAGAGAAGAAAAAGCATGTAGAGAATATAAGTGTGCTATTAAGAACAAAGAAAGTGAAAAAGTTATTAATGCTAAATGGGAAAAGTACTTAGAAAAGAAGAAGTTAGCTAAAATAGATAATTATAGAGAGAGAATAAAACTAAATAGTAAATTATTGGATGATATTAATAAAAGTGGAAGAGATGGAAGTAAAAAATTTTGGAATTACATTAAAAGGAGAAATTTAGGGAAGAGAAAGATAGTATTACTGGATGAGGAGGGAATAGAGTGTAGCTCTAGAGAAGAATTAGAGAGAATATTGAATAGTTATGTAATGGATATAGAAAAGATGTTAGATGTGAAAGACAGAGGGATAGAAAATATAAAAGCATATAGTAATGGGAATATTACGTTTACAGAAAATGAACTGAATGAGGCAGGGAAGAAATTGAGAAATGGTAAGGCAAGAGGATTAGATGGATGGGCAGCAGAGATGGTAATAAATTTGGGGCATAGGGCAAAAGTAAAGTTACTATCATGTTTTAATAAGATGGCACAGAAGAGAGTTTTTCCAGGTAGTTGGAGTAATACAAGAGTAAGATTATTATTTAAAGGAAAAGGTAGGATCATAGAAAGTTAAATAATTATAGACCAATAGCAGTAACATCAGTTTTATATAAAGTTTTTTCATATATGGTGGCTGGAAGAGTTGCAAAATGGATGGAAGAAAATAATGTAGTGGGGAAAATGCAAGGAGGTTTTAGGTCAGATAGGCATATAGGAGATAGTTTATTTGTAGTTACACAACTTATAGATATGAGTGTAAATTCAGGTAGGTAGTTATATATGAGTTTTATAGATATAGAGATGGCATATGATAGAGTGGATAAAAATAGATTATGGATAAGTTTAACAAATCTGGAAATGGATGAAGCTTTACTGGGTGTTAGTAAAAAATTATACAAAAATAATTACTATACATATCAATTAGGGGAGATAGAATCAGTTAAAGTTAAAAATGGGGTGGGACTGAGGCAAGGGTGCCCTATGTCACCTATTTGGTTTGTGTTGTATTTGAGAGAAATGGAGAGAGCAATAGAAAGTCTAGGAACAGGTGGCAAGAGAGTATATACATTGTCGGGTCTTTTTTTGCAGATGATGTCTTTTTGTGTGCAGAAAGAAGAGAAGATATGGAAGTTATGCTGATGACATGTGCAAGGGTGGGTAAAGATATGGGGATTAAATTTAGTGAAGAAAAATCAAATATAATGATGGTGAATACTGGGGAAAGAGAAGACAAAGATTTCTTATTGGGGGATATAAAGTTAAGTGTGGTCGAACAGATATAGTTATTTGGGAATCATCTTGAGTAATAAGAAAAATTGTTTGGGAGAAAAAAATTGATAAATGAAGCAAAGAAAAGAAAGGGATTGATAAAGAAATTAACGGTGTTTTCATATAATAAATATGATGTAGCTAAAATTGTATGGAAGGGAGTGGCAGTAGCAGGGTTAACATATGGCAATGATGCATTATGTGTTAGTAAAGGGGTATTAGACCACTTAGAAAAAGTACAAAGGAAAGTAGGAAGAAATGCATTAGATGCTGAGGTGTGGACAGCAAAAGAGGCAATTCAAGGAGAAATGGGATGGTCAAGTTTTTATATGAGGGATGCAAAAAGCAAATTGAAAATGTTCGGTAGATTGCTGTTTATGGATAATAAAAGAATAGCCAAAATAGTATTTAATTGGGTTACAAGTAAAGAGCAGGCAACAAGATGGGTGAGAAAGGTAATGTGGTATGCAGAAGATTTGGATAAAGAAGTTATGTCAGTATACTTGTACAAAAGCTGGGATGATTGTGTTAGGAGAATTGTTGAGTGTTATAGTGGGAAGGAGTGGGATAGAAGAATAGATGCACTAATAAAGAATAGGGAGTTGGAGAAATGGAGAACTAGTATGGAGAGTAAAACGAGTTTAAATATATATAGAAGTAAACGGAACATTGGGTGTGAGTTAATTTATGATAATAGTAAGGAAAGTAGTTTATTGTTTAAGGCTTGAATGGGATCTTTAGCAACAAGGGAATATACACATAAATGGAAAAATATGGGTGATTTAGTCTGCAAGTTGTGTAAGGAAGGCATAGAAAATATTAGGCATTTGTTACTTCAATTTAAATGTTTGGAAGCAGAAAGGGTACAAATAATGAAGTTATGGAAGGTTAAATATGAACAAAGTGATTATACAGAAAGTGAGTTATTGGGTTTTTATGCTAGGTTTGGGAAAAATAAGGGGGATTTAGATATGAAGGTCATGGAATTGACAAAGATTATGTTGTGGAAATGAAATGGAGCAGATTATGGGAAAATGTATGGTGGACAATGGAAAAGGAAGGTAAAGTGGTTAACAGGTTTCTCTTGGCATAGCTGCTGAGAGATTCCTGACTCCATTTAAGGAGAAGTCACAGTACATCACATCACATCAGACTAACATAATGTAAAAAACCTATCAAATTTTATAAAAAGCACTTGTATTTTTGAGTTTTTTTTAATTTCCTAATTATACTTGCATTTAAGAACAAAAAATAATAATATCAGTAAAATGCAACCTTGCATCTTGAAGGAAATTTTCACTTAATAACTATATAAAACTACTTCATGTTATTATGACTATAGATTACATGATTTTAATATGGTTAAAAATTATCTTAATATATGGGTTAAAAAGTTAAGCACCCTAGGTTCCTCATTGTTAATTTTTTTTATATAAGTGGTCTTTAGTTTAAATAATGTATTTATCAAAAAAAAATTATTTTATAAAAATTTTATTTTCTATCAAATTTTTTATTACAAATGTATGTATAATTATTAAAATTATTATTAGAAATTTAAAAAATTTTGCAAACAATGAAATATCAATAATGTTAAAGTTTTTCAATTCTGCCATCTTACAAGTTCTTAGCAACATTAATATTATTATATAGATATAACTATTGCATACTTATTAAAAAATAAATATTTAACAGTAAGACATAGTAAAGTCTTAAAGTAAAAAATAAGCTTACTTTTCTGCCAACACGGAAGTGAAATAAAATGAGACAAACTCACCTTTATATTGTGCAAATGAAAATGTATATTTTTTTGATTAGAATCACTCTTTTTTTTTTCCCTAAATATTTACTACAGCTTGCATTTAAAAACAATAATATATTCAATTGATGAACATTGAAAATTCAGAAAACTACATGGACATTACAGTGTCAAATACTGCTTTTATTGTATCTGTAAAAATCAAAGATAGTACACCATTCAGAGCTTGAATGTGAAATATGCATCAGAGATTAGCCATTTTAGTTTAATAACTTTCAAATTTCTTTCTTAGTTCATTTTTACAATTGAACAAAAAAATAATATATTTGAGTGCATTCTAGGTTACAAAACCATTTTTTTAATTTTGAGTGCATTAAAATTGAAATTATATCTTACTTTTAGTATTATAGTTTTATCTGATCAGCTGAAATTCTATGTTTCATTATTATTATTTTCAAATGCCTTTATTTGTGTCTCAAGACAATTCAAGAGACATAATTTTGGATATTACAATGCAATCATTGTTACAAACAAATATAGGGAGTGTCGGTGCATGTCAAGTGCATCTGCACCTATACAATTGATTCCGTGCATATGAGTTTTAAACATTCAAGTATAAACGTATGCATAGGTGAGCAGGGTTTTTATGGTTCCAGATGTGCAATGACACAAAATTCACCTGCACCTCCAGACTCACACACATAAACCCAACTTCCTATGCTTAAATTATTATTCACAAAATTATTCAATTATACATGTCCATTTCTCCATTAGTTATTTAAAAATTTTGTTATATCAATTGCAATGTTAAACTTTCAGAGCAATTCTATTCATGCCTCATGACAATTTGGGAGGCATAAGCTTGAAAGAAACAAGGCAACCACTTCAGTTGCAGTGGGAATATTGGCCTTGGATTGTCCAATTGTATAAGTCTATTTAACCATTTAAGCATTCCCAGTTTTGTTATAAATGTTTATATATATATATATATATATATATATATATATATATATATATATATATATATATATATATATATATATATATATATATATGCTTACTTCTTGGTTTGCTGGCATATCACTTATAGGGCAGTCAGACCTTCATTTCCTAGGATTTAAAATCCTGATCTTTTATGGTCCTTTTGGACTCTTATAATTCCTAGTCACTAATATATCGATTTATTTTGTATATAAGCTATGCACTACACTAGGTAAGGCATGGCCCTAGTTTAACCTGGTTCCAAGTCTGTTCAGTAGCCATGGCTGGCATGTCTTCTTGTCATTTTCCTTGGCATCATTTAGCAATTTGAAGTATAATAATTCAATATTGTAATCAATTCCTTTTCAAAAGTTACTGTATTTCATGCCGACCAGATGATAAAGTTAATGTAAGTTGCCAATCTAATATTGCCAGAGGAACCTTTTTTAAAAGCTTTCACCATATCCACCCAGGCCCAGTCTTTATCTGTGGTCTTTTGCATGCATAGTTTATTCCAGATATCACATTCCTGAAGAATGTGGGAAATTGTTTCATCGGTTTTCTTGCACAGTGGACATGCTGGATCCATTTTATACCTCCGCTTGTGATGGAGAAATGCAGCAGTTGGTAGAATGTTTCATTATTGCTAAAACATTGCAAAGAAAATGATATAAAAATTGTTTATTTTTATAATCACTTCATTTGGCAGAACATTTTGTGCTATATATTTTTTGCATCTCAATTTTTTGGGGCAAATCATTTTGAATTGATATTTTAGTACGTATTAGATTTGAAAAATAATACTTTAAACTTTTTTAACTATTATATAATATTATACAATAAATATTTGAAAGACAATTGCCTAATCAATATATATGTCTTACATTTGTAATCATTAGAAAGTAATAATTACACATTTTTTGTTTTCCTCTTTTATGTTTAAAGAAATATTATTGATTAAATTTAACATAATGAAATAAAAATAGCCACATTTAAAAAATAATAAACAGATATAATATTTTATTGGAATTATGATTAACAAATATTTTAATATTATCAGACGTAAAATAATAATAAATAAAAGCAATAAAATAACATTTTTATAGTTTGCTCACCCACATATTTTTTCTATTATATTACTCAATAATGCTTAATCAATATTAAAAACATTTTAAATTCTGCATTATGCATCAATAGTTAATCATAATAATTATAGCCAGCCTTTACCGGATTCAAATTTTAGTAATAATTGTACCTTATCAGCCATTCTTAAGAATGCAGAATCTTAGATTACACATAGATAGATAGATAGATAGATAGATAGATAGATAGATAGATAGATAGATAGATAGATAGATAGATAGATAGATAGATAGATAGATAGATAGATAGATAGATAGAGAGATAGATAGATAGATAGATAGATAGATAGATAGATAGATAGATAGATAGATAGATAGATAGATAGATAGATAGATAGATAGATAGATAGATAGATAGATAGATAGATAGATAGATAGATAGATAGATAGATAGATAGATAGATAGATAGATAGATAGATAGATAGATAGATAGATAGATAGATAGATAGATAGATAGATAGATAGATAGATAGATAGATAGATAGATAGATAGATAGATAGATAGATAGATAGATAGATAGATAGATAGATAGATAGATAGATAGATAGATAGATAGATGGATAGATAGATAGATAGATAGATAGATAGAATAGATAGATAGATAGATAGATAGATAGATAGATAGATAGATAGATAGATAGATAGATAGATAGATAGATAGATAGATAGATAGATAGATAGATAGATAGATAGATAGATAGATAGATAGATAGATAGATAGATAGATAGATAGATAGATAGATAGATAGATAGATAGATAGATGATAGATAGATAGATAGATAGATAGATAGATAGATAGATAGATAGATAGATAGATAGATAGATAGATAGATAGATAGATAGATAGATAGATAGATAGATAGATAGATAGATAGATAGATAGATAGATAGATAGATAGATAGATAGATAGATAGATAGATAGATAGATAGATAGATAGATAGATAGATAGATAGATAGATAGATAGATAGATAGATAGATAGATAGATAGATAGATAGATAGATAGATAGATAGATAGATAGATAGATAGATAGATAGATAGATAGATAGATAGATAGATAGATAGATAGATAGATAGATAGATAGATAGATAGATAGATAGATAGATAGATAGATAGATAGATAGATAGATAGATAGATAGATAGATAGATAGATAGATAGATAGATAGATAGATAGATAGATAGATAGATAGATAGATAGATAGATAGATAGATAGATAGATAGATAGATAGATAGATAGATAGATAGATAGATAGATAGATAGATAGATAGATAGATAGATATTGAATTGTGTTACCATTGTAATTATAAGTAAAAAAGTTTTAAATATAATTTTAATTCTAGTCTCATTCCATTCTAAACATTGCGTTCACTACTTCTTTTATAATTGTAAGTTTAAAAAATTGAAACTCGATAAAAGACAGCTATTTATCTAAAAAATCATTAATCTATTTCTTCACACCTTTGAGTGTTTTCAAGGGATTTGATAATATTATTTTTCAAGTCTTCATAACAGTCAGAGAAAAATAAATTCAAATTTTTAAATATGGATGTGCTTATGAAAGAACAAGATATCTACTTTTTTACTGTAAATAATTATCCATTAGTATCTTATAGATTTTTAAAGGCAGTCATTCTACTCAAATGTTTCTGTGACAAGTTTCAAAAGTTGATCCAACATCCCATTATTAAAAATTAAACAGTCAACGCAAAACTTAGGATAATAATATGATTAACAAGCAATGCTCATCTATAACTACAATTTGTTTTCCAAATCTTTGCATCTATACTGCTAAGGCTAGAAATTAATAACCATTTCATTTTCATCAAACTCTGTAAACAATCGATATGGAATTACTTCAATAAAGGTTTTTTATACAAATTTCTTTTTGCAATAGTAGAAAAACATCAATTTGACGAGAAGATTAATAAAATTCCTCCATGAAACATTTGCTTTTTTGCAGTTTAGTTTTCTGCATTTTTTCAAAAATTCTTCATAAACTGAACGATTTAACTCAGCGAGATTATTCTCTAAAGCATTTTGTAAAATATTTGGATAAAAAAAAAGCATTTCAAAATTTTTTATCGTAACCAGTTATTTCAACACATGATCACCATTTCTTATGCTTACACAAACTGTTTACACAGAGGCTAATATCTCCATACAGTAGTGCGACAAGTGCAAGCCAGAGTAATCAAAGGATGTAAGAAGGTTTGTGCATAAAATTTGTGCACTAGATAGAGATTTTGTGTGCAAACCCTTTGCATCCATTGATTACTCTGGTTTGCACTGGTGGCGCTACTGTATGGAGAGTTGTGTAAACAGATATTCCAGAAATCTTATCAATAGTCTTAAAATAACTCAAATTTTTTTTTTACACAACCCAAAATTATGCTGGATTTACAAAATATAATTTAACTTCACAGAATATTTGAACAGACTCTAATAACTATTACACTTTTTAAAAAATATATAGATGAATAAAACATTCTCTGGAAACAATGCAGTTTACCTTCATTATCAAGCTCTATTCACCGCCAAGATTTAAAAGTATCTTCTTCAGTGCATTGAAAATTACATGATAGAAATCTTTCATATATTTGTTCTATTCACTTTGGAATGGAATTTATTGGAATATTAAGTGGTTTCTTTAAATAAACTTTGATATAACATACATTTATTTATAATCTCTAGGAATATAAAATGACAGAACTAGAAATTTTTATATTTGATAATCATTGAGCTTTTCATTGAATAGTTTTAATAATAATAATAATATATATATATATATCCATATATATTTATCCATTAGTGTAAATACACTTATTATGGTAAAGATTCAAGATCATTCACTATGGCACTTTATCATTGTGGCCCTTTAAATAAACAGTAAACTGAGTTGTTTTGTTCTTAAATCAATCAATATTGTTGTTTCAACATAAAAAATATTTGATTAGAAGTTGATATTTCATTTATATCTGCTTTCTATAAGCAAGGATGTGGCATATCTTTTTTAATCCCTAGTCAAATGTGACACTGCCTTAGTTTTCACTATTCATAATATTACCAAAAAACTTGGATTGCATGTTTTATGCACTGATGAGCATGATCATGTCCAACTGTATGAGAAATATGATTAACATAATAAGTTTATGCATTAACAGTTGCACATTTTTTCATTTAGCTACAGCAATGATAAACCACTTTAAGAATTAATAAATTTAATAGAAAAGTAATTGATTAATTTCCTCAGGGTGTTACAGAGCAGTATTTGAGTCTTTTGTCATTCAAAATGGTAAATATTATTTTAGACTTAACATACATATGATTTAAATATCAATTTTAAATATATTGATTTAATTGTACTGTTGACTGTTTTCCCAAAGTTATTTTCCCATTAAAACAGGCAAAACTCACTATATATATTGCCACACACAGCAAGCTAGAGTAATCAATGGATGCCAGAAGGCTTGTGCATAAAATCTCCATCTAGTGCCTACTCGTCCAATATCCTCAGATTAGTTTCTGGCATCCTGCTGTGTGTGGTAATATATATAGTGAGTTTTGCCTGTTTTAACAACAGTTATACCCAAGCATAAGAGGTGTTGGTCATGTGATGTTATTTCCCCATTCTCAGAAAGTCATATTTTAAAATATCCCATATTACATAATATATAGTATTACATTTCCATACTCTGCTATTCTAAATATTAATGTGAAAAAATACACGGGTATTAATATAGAATGTAATATTTGCTATACTGATTATACTTTCAATGCTTTCATGTCATATTCATGGTCAGTCTACTGATAACATTCATTTTTTTGCTGATTTGAATGCTATTAGTTTTTTGGTTCATTACATATTCATTTTGCTTAATAAATCACGTCTCTCTTACTTTACATTTGTGGTTAGTTTCTCTCTTCACACATAATTTTAACAGCATTTAGATCACTAGCTATGTTTTTCTCATGATAATGAAAGACTGGTGAATTAAACACTTCAGCCTTAATCTTAGACTTTTTATACATTTATGAGTGTTGAGTCATTATAGTTTTAAGATTTGTTCTAGTCATACTACAATATGCATATGGACAGTTCTTTTGGCTGCAGTTTATGACAAAGACCACATTAGGGGTGATCTGGTGTTAAAATTTTGTTCTTTGTATTGTTAATGAGCTGGTTTAAATTTATAGGAGTTCTACTCTGACATTAAATTTGTCTGAGCATATTTTTGCTATTTTATCATGTATGACTAATAAAATAGCAAAATATGCTTGAACAAACTTAATGCTGGAGCAGAACTCACATAAATTTAGACAAGCTCATTAACAATACAAAAAAAAAAAAAAAATTTTACCACTGGACAACTCCAATGTGGTCTATGCTGTGAACTGCAGTCAAAAAGATTGTCCATGTGTATATTATGATAAGACCAGGGCAAATCTTAGACCTAGAATGACTCAGCACTCATTAATTTATTAAAAAATCTAAGATTAAGTCTGAAGCATTTAATTCATCTGGCTTTCATAATCACAAGAGAGAACATTGTCATAGCTATGACCTGAGTGCTGTTAATGTTATGTGTGAATAGAGAAACAATTCCAAATGTAAAATAAAAGAGATATGATTCATTACTAGAATGACCAGATGTCCCAATTTTTGGGGATTTGTCCCTATTTTTGATTTGCCCCAGCATCCTCAAAATGTCTTTCTGGGTTTGTCCTGATTTTCAAATACTCATAATTATTATTTTCTTACATAAATAATTCATTGCAAAAATGATAGTTTCTTGGACCTCTCTGTCTATTTCAGTCTCTACAATAATATTATAAAAACTTTAGACCAATTCCAACAATAAAACAAAGATCACTATTATGTTATATGGCCATGTTCTCAAGCTAGACATGTTCTCACATCTAACCTTGCCTTGAAGCATGCACAGTTGGCTTTTTGTAGGCTAAAATTTGAACTATGCTTCCACCTGCTTTGGTTGAAAGTGTAGTTTTACTAGTTCTTTGTTGATATTAATTTTCTGTAGTGATAAAATTAATTGGAATATTAATAACCCTAAACAATAGACAATATGCCAAAAAGGAAGTGTACTTACAATGATGAATATGGACAACAATGAAAGTTTTATTAAAAAAGGATGCAATGCTGTAAAAATGATTGGTTTTTATATCCCAATTTTTGATTGAACAGTCTGGTCATCCTATTCATTGCACATAATGAATATTTGTAATGAATGAAAAAACTAATAGCATTTAAATTATCTTCTCAGCAGACCAACAAACAATAAATGCTATTAAATTTTGTATTTAAATTTTATATGAGTATTTTTTCACAATAGTATATAGTATGTAATAAGTAGATACTGATTTCATTTTAGTCTATATGATGATAAAAGCAAGTTGACTTAGATTGAATACATTAATATGTTTTTTTTTTGGGTGGAAGGGGGGTTTGTAGTCAAACACAGATGTTAAAAGATAGTTTCTGAAGGTAAAGTGCTTTTAGTTCTTAAAAGTTCTGGAGTACTGCTCTAAAATGCAAAGCTCCTCACTGTTGAAAATGATAAACTAAAAACTAATCTGGACATGTTTAATGGGGCAGAATTGAATAGGAATTTTTGATACTACTATCTGGTATTTATTAGTTAATAAAGCTTAAACTACGTGATATAATTGTGGTGAAAGTAAAAAATTATGTTGTTTGAAACTTATATTTTGTATTTCTTTTTCCATAAAAAATACTTTAAATATTTATATATGATACAAATTCTCTCCAATTTAGATTTTTCTCTTTGTCTTTTTTTTTTATGTGTCATAGCATCAGCCGAGATGCGAACCCACAACCGTCTGCAACCAACTACTTGCTTGCAAGGCCACTGTGGTGACCTCCTAGCTAACGATGCTTGACTTCTCTTTGTCTTTTATGCAATTTTATTTTTCAATTTTTTCACTGCACGATACTAAATACATGTGAACATAAGAACTGCTGGCTCCAAAACTATATTTTTAACTAGTTTTTGACTAGTTACAACTCAAACTTTAAAAACATTGCCATGAAATGGGTCTTCTTTATTATTTTGGTTCTTAATATGGATATTTGACTCCCCATAAGATAAAGTCATCCTTTGATATATAAAAAAACAAATATCTAATAATTTTATTTATTTAAATGCATAGCTTTATGGAAAAATTATTAATATCATTCAAAATACCTCATATCTTCTTTATGCATTAATAAAATTATAATAATTAAATAACCCCACCTTTCTTTTATCAGTGTAAATATACTTAATTTATTTTATTCTCGATCAATCTGACAGTTTTGACTGACTAACAGTATTCTTCAGAGCTTCTTCCTACTTAGCTTTTTTTTCCTGAAGAAGACTGCTAGTCAGTCAAACCTGTCAAATTAATCGAATATAAAATAAAATAAGCCTTATTATACTGATAAAAGATAGATTTATTTCATTACTTATTCTGTCAAAATAGTTATGCTTGATTTGATAAATTATAAATGCTTTAAAATAAGCAATAATAATGTTATCATTTTTTTATTCTTGTTATTTGCAACTGTGGCTTGTATTAATGAGGAGGCAGAAAAACTGCGAAAATATGGATCCATTAATAGAAGATCATGAAATCTCTGTTTCTGATATTGCAATAGCCTCATTACAAATGTATCAAATTTAACTATCAAAATGATAGAAATAAAAATAAAGTACTATATTTAACTGCTTAATAGATCCAAAATCTTTTTGATCACTATATTTTTCATAACTTTTTTATTTATTTTTTTAAAGTATAATCTGACAACATAATCTTTTAGTTGTTGCAAATTTTGCAATACTACATATATATATATATATATATATATATATATATATATATATATATATATATATATATATATATATATATATATATTGGCCCTGTCTGGGTCTGGGTGGGTGAAAGGTCAATATAAAAATTTAATTAAGTTATATTTGTAAGATATATAAATAATAATAAGAGAATAAGATTTTATAGTACAATTTAAAGCTTAAATATCATTGCTTATGGTTGTGAAAGCTGGCCATACAAAATAATACAGCTATAAATAGTTAAAAGTATATCAATTATTTAGTATAATATTTAAAAACTAATAAATTAAATAAATGAAACGTAATGTTATAATTGTATTTAATAATCCAATTAATAGAGTATAAGTTATTAATAAACTGTGGGATGGTGAGAATTATATTTAGTTCTACATTTTAAAATTGTTTTCTAAATTTTTTATAAAATATATCAGTTTTGGTAATTTAAACCAAGACGTAAATAAAAATCATTTGATAAAAGTTAGTAAACACGTGACCGTATATTAAATACCTTCACGCACACTCTTGGTAAAATAATAATAAACTGTGTGAATTTAAAACTAGATATAATTGCCATCGATCTTTAAAGTGAAAGTTAAAAAGTATTAAATATTGTTTTAATAATTATTTTAAAACTTAGATGATTTTTTTTTAAATAAAACTATAATTGAATTTAAAAATATTGGTATAAATATTCCAGACATTACGTCATCAGTTCTTAACTTTAAAAATCCATTCTGTTATCAAAATAAAATGAATAAATTGTTCGCGCTAAAATAAATATTAACCAATCAAAGGATGTAAAATTAACAGACAAAAATTTAAGAATTATACAAAGCGGGAGAAGTAATGTGAAAGTGAAGGAGAAAGTAACACATTTGATAGCTGTTAACATCGTAGCTGAAAGTAATATAAATCTATAATTTTGTATTATTCTAAAAGTTATTCGGTAACATATAATATATTTTTGCCAAAGTAATTTCTAATTTTATAAGTGATCTTACCAGGAATTTTATTAAATTACAGAAAGCCTACTAGAAAATATCTAGTTAACTACTGAAGAAAATAATTGAAAGTGTTTTAGTCCATTATTTCTCCGAAACTAATCTTATACGAGGATACAATTGTATGTGAAATCTGAAAAGAAGTTTGTTTATGGATAAATTTACGAGCTATCTTAAAACATTATCTTCTCTATGAAAATTTTATATGCTTCTAGTAATAAAAAAGTGTTTATTTTAAGGAATTACTAAAACTATATTCCAGAATGTTAAGTAAAGAAAAGTTAAAGCAATATAAAGTGTATATGTATTTGGGGGGAAAAACTTTATTAAATAAAATATTAATTTAAAAATGTTTGAGAAAAATAAAAAAAAAAATCCATGGAAAAATTTTATTGAAGTTTTAAAAGTCTAAGTTGGGGAGGGGGAAAAGCTAGCAGCTATGTTGAAGGGATAGAATTTAAGTGTATAATATTGGAAACTAGGTCATCTTGTGAAGATTATTAAAAGATTATTTTTTAGGAATAGTGTGTAAAAATAAATATTTTTTTTTTTAGTTTGTATTTTCAAGTTGAAGGTTCGTAATATATTTTATATTTTTATTTGATTGTATTTAAAATATAAAAAATCTATATTAGCTTAGGGAACATATAAAATGAATTTAAGAATAATGAGATTTTAAATATATAGCTTATAGATGATAGAAATATTATTATAAAAATAAAATATATGTATGGAAGTTTAAATATCTACAGAAGTAATGGAATGGTACTAGATAGATAGAAGATAGGTCTTTGGTAATTGTGATATTATTGATATATAATGTATTTTTTTAGGTCTCTATTAATGAAGAATGATGTATGAAGTTTTTAAATTATAAGTCATTTTATCAATAAAAATATATTTGAGTAGTAGTAATTTTAAATGTGATGATAAGTTGTTTTAAAATATAATTAATAATATAAGTCTCATAGTATTATGTGATTCTTTTGATTTTATTTTGCAAAATATTCAGTGATTTTAAAATAGTTGGTATATTTAAATATGGATAGTGAAAGATTTTCTTAAGAATAGCTGTATAGTTTGAATAAAATAATTTTATTATTGTTAGAAATGTAGGAAATTTGTCGATGTCTGCATAGTAAATTGGAAATAAAATCGGTAGTGACTTGGTAGTACTGGTGTAGGGAAAAGATATGTTTTTTGAGAATGAAAATAAATATTTGGTCAGTATTTTTTGATTTCAGTATAGCTACAAGTCCTATCCTATATATTTTTGAGTGTTTTTCTTTGCGTATTTTTAAATTTTTGATGTTTTATAAAGTGAAGGAATAGCTTTAGATCCTCCTTAGTAGAGGTGGTAGCAGATAAAGGTCCTCCTCTATGGTGTTCTTTAAATTCACTTACATATGTAAGTTTTATGGGATAATATTCTAGTTGTTTTGATCCTAAGATCTATTTTCGTATCCTTGTTTTGAATTATCGTGAAAGATATTTTTATAGAAATGTATATAAAATAGAATGAAGTAGGTTGTGTTATTTAAGAATAGTTTATTTACTGATGGTTGGATTGTTATTTTAAAGTGAAAGTTAAATTTAAAGAGTGAGATATATGTATAGTTTTAAAAAGTAATTTGAAATGAATATAAGTTTTAAAGAAAATCTAAAAAAGTTTTAAAGTATAATAAAATTTTGTATTTTATATGA
The DNA here is from genome assembly GCA_028023455.1 of Epiperipatus broadwayi. Lineage (NCBI taxonomy): Eukaryota > Metazoa > Onychophora > Udeonychophora > Euonychophora > Peripatidae > Epiperipatus > Epiperipatus broadwayi. Next base: position 298,020 of record JAQFVV010000161.1, on the reverse strand, counting down.
TATTTAAAAATAGAGTTGATGTTGGTTGAAAATGTTCAATAATGTGTATAGTATATGTATTTGTGCATGTTGTGTTATGATTATAATTAATAGAAGCAAAGGTTGTAAGTATTGGTTATAATTATTGTTAGTCTATAAAAGTAAAATTAAGAAGGGTTTGAATCTTTAGGTTCATAGTATATATAAAATAGAATTTATGTTTTGTATAATTTTATAGAGGAAATTTTGTAAAATATATTTTAAATTATAGAGTATAAGTATTATGTAATTATTGTAGATTTTTTTTACAATAAATTAAAAAGTATCTAGTTAATAATACTGTTAGAGTTAAAAATAAAATAATAGAATTTAATGTTAGAGTAAACTAGTAAAGTATTTTGTAAAGGAAAGTAGGGTATCGATGTATAATGTAAATATTGTTATTTGTATAATTATTATATATGTTTAAATTTATTTTAAGTTCTTCTTAGTTATTATTTCTCCACATAGAATGATGATATCGAATAATTTATATTGAAAGTATAATTTTGAAGTAGTAAATAAAAGTGTTTATAATTTTGAAAATTTATTTATATGATAAAATTAAAGTTATAATTAGATCGTTTATTGGTATAAGTTGGTTGCAATATTAAAATAAATTATATGCTAATATTAAATATTTTGATTGTCAGATTATTAAATACTAAGAAGTAATATTTATTTATTTATTTATTTAAGAAGAAATAGGTTACATTATACTATTATTATCATTATTCTTATTTATTATTGTTAGTTGTTTATGAATTTATGTAAAATTTTCTCATAGTTTATAGTAATTTAAATAGTTTAAATGAATTTATGTGAGATTTATTTATTTGATTTGATTTTATTTATTTATTTATTAAATTATTTAATTGAGCTAGATTATTATTTAGAATAATAAGATATGTTATTATCTTAATCTAATGAAAAGAGCTTGGAAAGTCATAAATAATAAGTTGATTATTTAGTATATGTTCTTATGTTGGGATAGTATATTGGATATATCTCATGTAGTCTGTCGCTCCGTTGTGTCATGTTTGAATAATAAAATTTTTAATAAATATAATTGTATTTATATTTTAAATAATAGTAGTAATATTTTTTAATAATTAATTTCATTGTTATTTGTTAAGAGATGAGAGAGAGAAATTATATTAGATTATTTATTGGGGGGGAGGGGGGGCAATATATATATATATATGGATTTCTATTCTTGCTATTAAAAGGTGTGAAGGTCGCCTTGACAGCAGTTAGAAATATTGGTTGCTATATTTACTGTGAATGTTTAGGTGGTTACTGGTTGGAAACTAATTACATCATTATCCCAGATTAGCTTTAGGCACTATTTTGCTTATTATTTCTACATAATACATGGGCAATTTAAAAGTATTGCATTAAATAATGTTTTAGATGATTATTTATTAGTCTGCATTATAGTGACATGTTTATTTCATGTTTAAAAAGGTTTATTTAAACTTCATTGTAACAATATTTCATATTCTGTAGTCAAGTTGCAATCTTTAAGTGTCCATATATATTCAATGGACCATTAGTAAGAATGGATTTCCATTCTTGCTATTAAAAGGTGTGAAGGTTGCCTTGACAGCAGTTAGAAATATTGGTTGCTATATTTACTGTGAATTTAGGTGGTTACTGGTTGGAAACTAATTATATATATATATATATAAACAAAAACAAGTTAAAAAAATTTTAACGTGCCTATAGCTTGCATTTTATGATCACAGATGGAGCTCTACTAATAGCCCACTCAAGCTTGTTTACAAAAAATGCTGAGAGAGAATCAAAAATTCAATATCTCTTTCAAATTGTCCCCGACCTTTAAACCATGGTTTCAAGCTAATTGGCTTTCATCAGTAAATGGTAGGAGGACTAGAAACTAGATCTAAATCCCAACTCTACTGAACAGCACTTATGTAAACTGTTCCTATAAGCTTGAAAGCACAAATTTTTCAGATATGTAAATATTTTAAAATCCAGATAAACAAACTTTATAGCTATATAGGTCTGAAATCAGTTCAGTTTCACCACATAGTTAAAAGGTTCTGCAATCTATATCATTGCTAAAACCTTCAAAGGTACATTTATGATACACAAAAACAAGTTAAAAAATTTTTAACCTGCCTATAGCTTGCATTTTATGATCACAGATGGAGCTCTACCAATAGCCCACTCAAGCTTGTTTACAAAAAATGCTGAGAGAGAATCGAAAATCAATATCTTTTTCAAATTGTCCCCAACCTTTAAACCATGGTTTCAAGCTAATTGGCTTTTGTCAGTAAAGGGTATATATATATAAAATACTGTATTATTTCTAATTTATTTATTCAGTTTGCAATAATATATATATATATAATAATGAGTTATAATGGTGATAATATATTTTATAAATAACTATAATAAACCACAGCAGTACTTTCAGTTAATTTCTTAACCTTCTTCAATTGAAAATCATTTAAATTTAGGGGAAGTAAATGTTATATTATATCTGAAGATTCAAATGTTTTAATGTTAGTGCATAGTCAATTAATTAAACATATCCTTTTTCTATTTATCAAAATTGCTTTCTTAATTTTTACTTTATTATGGTTTCTTTCCTCATGAAAAATCTTAGTATTTTTTAGATTGAAATTAAAACTAAATCACATGTTTTTTCATGATAAAAAAAAACAGATGGCGTTATTAAATCATTGTTATTCTTATTTTTTTATATATTTATATAATAGATGATGCTTTTTAAATCTTTTTCCAAGACTTTGCCTTGACTCATCTATATTGTGCACCAAATTTTATGTGAATCGAGATGAGTCTTGAGAAAAGGGTTAAAAGAATATCAACTATTACATAAACCACTAAACATCACATGACCACTATTTCTTATGCTAGCACATTACTGTTATTAAAACAGGCAAAACTCTCCATACAGGAGTGCCACTCAGTGCCAACCAGAGGTGCAGTGCTCTCAGATCCAAAGCTCCTCACTGATGAAGGCCACAAGCAAGAAACTAGTCTGGGGATATTGGATGAGTAGGCACTGGATAGGGATTTTATGCACAAGCCTTCTGGCATCCATTGATTACTCTGATTGGCACTGAGTGGCACTACTGTATGGAGAGTGTTACCTGTTTTAACTATTACATAAATGTATAAATATATAATAGTACTAATGATTTAATAATAGCACCTATTTTCCTTGATCATAAAAAAAATGTGAGATTATTTTCAATTTTGATTTGGAAAATACTAAGGTTCTTCATGAGGAGAGAAACCATAATAAAAGAAGAGTTAAGGAAACAGCTTTGATTAATAAACAATGTGTGCTATGTTATAATTCATGAATTTGGGGGTATAACATAATGACGTTTATTTTTGCCAATTTTAAATGGTTTTCCATTGAAGATTAAGAAATTGACTGAAACTTACTTCTGCAAGTTTTATCAAATATATTATCACAGTTATAATTCGTTGTGTTTATTATAATTATGATTATATAAGATTTTATTTATATATATTTTAAAAAGATATCTGTCTTATAAATAGACATAAAAACATAAATAGCATAAATCCAAATTATTTTTAGGTAATTATAATTATAAATATACTTGATTTGTCTGTTAGAAAATGTAATTAACACACATATGCAAAAAGATATAGAGTAAAGCTTTAATAATATTAATTAAACATGATGTGTTTAGCATGCCTTCGACTTAGTAAAGTCACAAACGTAGTTGTAATTGTAATGGGAATTTCGGTACATATACATTGCATATAGGTAATTAGTCTATTGACTTTTTAAAGATATCATTTAGAAGTATTATAAAATAATAAGTAGACATCAATCAAGACCTAAATCATGGATGGCTGTTATATTTTTCAATTTGCCATTGTATGAATAGAACGGGTGTGATGGGGAGAGGAGGGTGTTTAATCTACCACATAAATCAAAGACTGCTAAGATATATTTTTAATGAAGATAAGTGTAGCAATCATAAGTGATCAAAACATGTTGATACAAGTTCACCAATATCTAGGATGATCAGAAAGCTCTTTTTTTTTTACACCATAAATTTTTTATAGCCTATAAAATTCTTGGTTAAGATTCAAGGAAATGATATCTCAATTTGAGGCACATCTTAGGTAGTTAAATTACTTCTTGAATTTATGATAAGTCCAACTCCCAAATTGGAAACTTTTATATAAAGAATTACTATTATATATTGGTGATATATTTATTTATTTTGCTTTATTAATGTATTTTTTGCTATTTTTTTATTTAACCGTTGTTTAAAAAAAAACTAATATTTTTCTTTTTTAAAAAAAAGTAATTTTTCAAATTTAATAATTTGCATGTCTTACTTTATGAAAATTAATGTTTTTTAATACATTTTAGTAATTAATAGTTAATTTAAATGAAAAAGATTTACCACATGCTTTTATATTATATTTGTTATAAAGAAGTAGAAAAAGGGAATTCAATTTACGATATTAATTTTATTGACGTTTGCTCTTCTTTCTCTCTTGTTTCTTTAATTAATTTGGCTTTCTTTCTTCTTAAAAAGCATTAAAAGAATTGTTTAATTTATAACGTGAGAATGTAAATAGTCGTTTATATCATTAATTTAACTTAATTACTGACTGCATCAGTGAAATTATTTAGACTGACGAAATACCTATTTAATTAAGGTTTTATTCATTGCATTAATTATTTAAATGTTTATTTTTACAAAAGCATACATTTCTCCAATTCATTAATAATTTATACAAAATTTAACTATGTAGATATAAAATGCGCATTTTTATTTATATATCATAATATGTATGCATATAGATAAATTAGTCAAACTTTTTCATTACAATATTATATATAGGTAACAAGTAAGTATCTAATTGCAACTGAACACATGCACACACACATATATATATTATATTCTGAATCTTTTACTTATAAATAAAGTTGCATATAACATAACATAATAGGTTTATCCCGTAATTATGCTTCTTATCACTAAAAACATGTTAGGACTATTAATTAAATTGAAAATACATTGGCATTACTGTATGTTTCCATTATATATCCTTTCAGTACTTATTTTTAATAACCTTGGAAAAGACCAAATCATTTAATCTTTCACATGATTATTATAGGTTCTTCCTGAAGTATGTATTGGAACAACTATGCTTTGGTTTTAAATCACTCTTGCAACCATATTTAATGCTGATTTGCCAGTTTTGTGTATATTTGAGGGCAAAAAAAAAACAATATAAAATATCGATTTATTAATTCAAAAAAAAGTCTCAAGATGTCAGTATTGTGCAGATACCTTTTTCAAAGTAGCCAACAGATATTAAGGCCTGACCTAGAATACTCCTGATTGGTAGTTTGAGGTACTTATGAAAGCTTTCAAGCATATTCATTATTTTATTAGATATTAAAAAAGAAAACATATTTTCCACCATTTGTTTATGTACTTAAAATTATTTTTCAAAAAATACATTAAAAAAAAAGATCATATCAGATTTTATTAAAAAATATTTATTTTTAGAAAAAGAAATCAATAATGTACAGCTGTAACCTTATGATTGGCTGAGGTTTTTATATTGACTATGGCAGTTTTCTTTTTATCAATTTTTAAAAATTATAACTAAAATTTTAAATTTTAAATAAAATGTTATTAGCTTTAAAATAAACTGAATAAAAATTTGTTTTGAGTTTTACAAACTTAAGTTAAAATAAGTCTGATTTTTTTTAATTTTATATTTTTATCATAAACTGTCCAATAAAAAAAAAGTAATTGTTATTTACAAATCTTACTATATATTTTGGTTTATGATTTTTTTTATATCTTTGCAAAGTTAAAAAAATACTTTTAAAAATATTTTTTGTTTATAAATATATATTTTTATAGCATAATTTGAAATTTCGGAAAATATAATAAAGAATCCATTCTATTAAAAAAATTTAAATTTACCATTTTTTTATATCTATTAACTTTCTTGTAATAATATTACCTGGATCTTTTTTCCAAAAACATATATTTACCATTATTTAATTCTTTATCTACTTTCTCCCTAATCTCATTTCTTCTCATAATAAAAATGATCACATCATCAGTAATTAACCTATTCTTTAGATGTCTAACCTCAGCAGGATTGACAATAAATTTTTCTTTCCTTTTTAAACTCTTATTTAAAACCAATGAATACCAATTTTCTGCTCATCACTTAAATTACTAGATTTTATAGATGAAATTATATCAAAAATTATATTTTTTGAATGAAAAGTCACAAAATTAGTACCTTTACCAAGAATTTCTGATTCTCTATCATTTAAATTCTTTGAAAAAAAAAATAAAGAGAAGAATTAAAAAATCTTTATTATTAAGAATTTATGATTCTGAAACAATTAACTTATTTAAAAGTTCTTTTAATATTAAGAATGTGTGGGATGTAATTAAAAATTGTGGGAAATAGTATATATTTGTTGGTAAGTTTTTTTGCACTTGAGAAGTCTGCTTTTAGCAGTGAAACCAATGGTTGTGTTATAGAGCATATTTTCTTGGCTAGTCAGATTTATTTTTTTAAGTTGGAGTAATTTTATACCCATTATGCAATAATTATTATAATAAAAGTAATGAATTATAACAGTGATAATATATTTTGAAAACAAATATAACAAATCACAGAAATAATTTCAGTTAATTTCTTAACCTTCTTCAACTGAAAACCCATTTAAATTCAAATATAGCGCAAGTAAACATCATTAAATCCTATTCCAAGATTCACGAATGTTAACATTAGTAAATTGTCTTTTAATTAAAGATATCCTATTTCTATCTATCAAAATTGCCTCCTTAATTTTTCTTTTATTATGAAGAATCTTAGCATTTTTCAGATCAAAATTGAAAATAAACAAACACATTTTTGTTTTTGTTTTTTGTGATCAAATAAAACAGATGTTGTTACTATATCATTATTACTCTTATTTTTTATACATTTATATAATAATTAGTGCTCTTTTAACCTATGTTTGAAGTCATGCACTTCCATAAAATTTGATACACTATATTACTTTTTTGTTTGAAAGTATATTTTTTGTTTATAACATTTTGTGATACACAAAACAAAACATTAAATAAATTCTCATTTAAAAAAAACAAATGTTTCTTGAACATTTGAACATGTGGATTAGAAATCCATTTTTTATTGTTAACTTTCAGTATGTGATATTTTATTAATCTGTGTCATTTAATAGAATTTGTTATATTTATGTAAAAAGAAATATTTTTGACTTTCAATTTCAATTAAGCTTGTTTCATTTTTATTAGCTACATAATATTGATTACTGATATCAGTGATTATGTCTAATGTTAGTTATTATTGGAAATGTTAGAAAATACAACCAAAACCTTACAAAAAAATATTTTGTATAGCCTGCAGAAAAGTGGATAGTGTTTTAATTATTATCAATATTCTTAGTATGCTATTAATTTAAGTTAATGACATCTATGCCTTTCAGTATATTGATGAGAAGTGTTCTGCTAAATAAATAAATGGCAATCTCTTGGTATAATATTGTTGTTAAAACAGGAAAACTCACTATATGTATTGCCACACCCATCAAGCTAGAGTAATCAATGGATGCCAGAAGGCTTTTGCATAAAATCCCCATCCAGTGCCTACTCATCCAATATCCCCAGACTAGTTTCTGCCTTGTGGCCTTCGTCAGTGATGAGCCTTGGATCTGAGAGCACTGCACATAGATCTTAGGCTCCTTGCTAATGAAGGCCACAAGCCAGAAACTAGTCTGGGGATATTGGATGAGTAGGCACTAGATGGGGATTTTATGCACAAGCCTTCTGGCATCCATTGACTACTCTATCTTGCTGTGTGTGGCAATACGTATAGTGAGTTTTGCCTGTTTTAACAAGTTATACACAAGCATAAGAGGTGGTGGTCAGGTGATGTTTACTGGCTTATAATATTATGTGTTAGAGGATGCTAATATGCCAATTTAAGTAATTGAAACATTCTAAAATTTTGAGCTCAATTTTTCAGAATTACCACTTGGATTAAAGACAGGCGAATAATGTAGGGAGCACGTTTTCTTGGTAGATGCACTAATAATGGGGTTTAAACTATATCACTAATCAAATATTGATAGATAAAAAAAGATTAGTGGTTGTGTGAATAGATCGGTAAATAAGTGGCTAGGTATCTAAATAAGGGAGCTATAGCCTGTTTTATATTACCATTGTTTTTAGCAACATCAATTACTACTGAAATCTATCCATACTATACCAGATGGTGACAGATGAGTCCTGTTAAAAACAACATTACTATATTAATAAAAAATCACGTTTATGGTAAAACACATATACTTTCTTTACATATATTGTTATCAATTATATCCATCTATTTGTTTCATTATCGATTTGGGGTTTAATCAAAAACAACATACAATAATATTTGCTATAGTAGTAAATAAGTGGTGATAATTTTCTGCTACCTGTCATCCGCACCGCTTTTATCAACTTACGAAATATATACATAGTGCCTCTCAAAAATAAATTACTATGTCATGCCTAAATATATATATATTAAATAATTTTTGAACATTTAAAATTAGCAAAGCAAGATATTACTTTAGAATAAATATATATTTAGATAGGCATTAATTAATTTACTATTAATAAAATAGTGACAATTTAATTAATTTGTGTATGATTTTAGAATAAATAAATCGTGCATATACACACAGTGCCCCTCAAAAATAAATTACTATGTCATTCCTAAATATATATATATATTTAATAATCTTTGAACATTTAAAATTAACAAAACAAGATATTACTTTAGAATAAATATATATTTAGATAGGCATTAATTAATTTACTATTAATAAAATAGTGACAATTTAATTAATTTGTGTATGATTTTAGAATAAATAAATCGTGCATAGTTTAAAATAATATTATTTCCTTATTATTTTATTTATAAAGTAATTGTCACTGGAAATTGATAATCAACTATTTTGAGTAATATGTCAAGAAAATCTTTAATCTTTTATTTTCGGTAAACCATAAAACGCAAACCCTTTTGATTACTTATTCTGGCGAGGTCAGAGGGAGGTTAAGATGCGGTTTTAAATCTTCTATTCTAATGAAAGGTGAAGGCGTTAAAGCTATACCGTATTGAATATTGATTGTAATCCTAAGTATTTCAGACTAATCAATTACAAATCCATCTAATTATTTTAACATTTTATTTTATCAATTTTATTTTATCAGTATTTTTGTTATAATACAAAACTATTGCCGTGACCATGACGGTTTCTATATCTATCTAGGACTTAAAAATTGCAATTAAAAATATTTCTTAAATCTGATATTAAAATAAAATACGATTCTCAAAAAGCAACATAAAAATAATTCCAACTTTATTTTTGGTTGTTTAGGAACATTTTTTCCTGCACACACATATATCCAAACCCTTAAATATATATGTATTGGTATCGTAAGGATAAACGGATCTTCATTATTTTAGGATAAATCTTCAAATTCGAAAAACTAAGACATAATTTCTATTCCAATGTACTCATTTATCAAAGTACAATTATAGCGTAATCATCATTATACGTTCTAATATACCTTCTATAAATTCACTAATTGATAATACTGAGGGCTTTATTCAAACATTACAGTCAAGACGTTTATTATCTTTAATCTATGTTTTCTAAGGTACTACTTTGCCTCTAATTACCTTTTTTTAATGCATTATCTTCCTCCTCCCAAGACGTTCACACATACACATGGAATCTTTTGCCTTTGCCTATAAATCGGTAATAAAAATTTAAAAAATTAAATAACTGCCATCTTTATAATAAAAATATATTTTCTTGTTTTGGACATTCATATGTATAAAAAGTATAGGTAAAAAATATAAAATTTTAATTCCTAACTCTCCACATCTATTTATTTAGTTAATAGTGAGATTAGCAGTGGTACATAGCGAATGCAAAATTTTAATTATATTAATTTACTTATATAATTACTAAAAAAATATAACAATAATTTTAATTTATAGAATTTACTATCTTTGTATTGACAAGTAGAAAATATTATTTTAAAGGATGTACTCTAGCATGGACAATGACTAACGATTATCATTTAATCAAAGGCTTTAATGATTTGTTACTTCAAATTGCCTTCAGTTGCAAACTTAATATAGATACATATGCAAATAAACTTAATATTTATATATACCAGCCACCACATGTGGTTATGTTAGTTGTATAAAGTGCAAAAGTACTTCATCAATAGGGATGCCTTGATACCACGATAATTAATAAAATTTATATGTAAATGAAAACGTTTAGGTTTACAAATTACACCATTGCTAGAAACATGTTCTGATTGTAATATTTTTTACTTAATTATTAGAGAACTTCTTTTTCACTTAGTCTTGTAAAAATTGAGTGAAATATACTCTATATATTTAACAAGATTAATATGTAAATGAAAATATTTAGATTTCAAATCACTTTCTCTTAAATATCTTAATATATGTGAAAAATGGCACATTACAATTAATAATGCATTTAAAAATTATTGCCTCATAATAATTACAGTAACTCTGCAATTTTTTTTCAACAGTTACATAGTAGATAGCTACCTTTATCAGTTATACTTTATAAGTATCCATATAGTGTATTTGATATTGTACAATATTATAAGGTATCCGTTTCTGAATTTTGGATTCTGGGATTGAATCCTTTGCAATTTCAAGTTGTTGTTTTTTAATTTATTTATTTTTTTAATATCAATAATATCTCTTTTTTAAATACAAATGTTTTTTACATGTTTTACTAATCTGCTTTTCCTTGGATTTGGAGTGTTATGAATTTTGTTATTTAGCTAAAACATTTTAATGATCCATAATGTTACCCAAATACACAATAGTCTAAATCCAAGAAAAACAGAATTAATAAAATACATAATTTTTAAAAAGTATATTATTATACACAAGGATATTTAATTTTTAATAAATTTTATTAAAATAATATTATCATGTAATGTCACTGTATTACAACCATACAACTACACTTGAAACATTCTTCTAAATAATCACTTTGCTGAAAAAATGCCTTTAAAATTTATTATTTATTTTAGTGGATCAAACCAATTGTTTGATTATTTTTAGTTAAAAACATAATCTATTGTTAAACAAAAGAAATTCAAAACATTTTAATGGCTTTTAAAAATTTATTAACCCTACTGAATTTCACTATTTTTCTGATATTTCTGATGTTTTTCTTTGTTTCACACATCAACATAAATATATGATAAAATGATTATTACTTATCAGAAAATAATAAATTTGACTTTATTTGATAGATATTTTTATTTACTACTGAAATAAATTTTAAATGTTTACATTTTGTGTCTGTAAATATTAAAAAAATGAGATCACATTCAAAACAAAGAGTTTACACATCATTGTTTCTAGAAAGATTATTTTCAATTTACAAAATCAACTTAATATTTGTTGTTGTTTTTTAATATTTTTAAGCATTCAAATGAAAATTTATTTATTTTTCTTATATCTAATGAATTATGCTTTAAAGTTTTAAATTTTTTGAATATTTATTGCAAAATTGCGATATTTTCTTACATGTAAATATAAAATAAATTGTTTACATCTTCTAATTTGCTTTGGGTCATATTTATGTTAGCTTCTAATATATTATATTTTTGAAAATAAAGTATTTCAAGTTAAAATAAGTTATTAATAATTTATATTTGTTGATATTTAATAAATATAGTGTAAACTACTTTTAAAAAAATATCTAAAACCATAATAAATTTGCAAATAAACACATTTTTGCATCATGGAAAACTACAATGTTGTAAAACACCAAATGTTTTACAGTCTTGGCAACAGACAATGGCTGAGCATGTCAGGGAGAGGCTTATGTCTATTGTTAGAGTGGGAATTTTGAATTTTATGTCTTTTAGTGCAAAATTTTCAGCAAAAAATTTATTATAATAAGATATACCATTTTACTTGCATTTTAACATATAATACTTATGAAAAAATTCACCAGGGGAGAAATGGCCAAAAGGTGATTTTCTATCACCCTGAAATAGGATATGGTTAAATAAACAATGTAAGTATGAGAATTTTTTTTTCTTTTAAGTAAATGTAATGTAAATCCTTAACCTCTAGATATCTGACAGTGTAAAGTGTATGTAATAATGTACTATACAAATAAGTTATACTGCAATAACAAGCACATAAAAAATTAAATCATGAAGTAGTGTAAATATTCTATTATTGAATAAATATTTGAGAAGCTAATTTTGTTAATAGAAAATGTAAATAAGTTTTGCATTGCATGAGAGATTCCAGTTTAAACTAAAAGTAACAAACAAAAATTATTTTTAACAAACTAATTAACATGCTGTTTCTTATATTTCTTAACTAAGTTTTTATAGAATTCACTTTGTTTTAATTTAATTTGTACAAAGCTGTCTCTTGCCCACACATATATAATTAAATCTTCTGTTTGAAAGCAAATTTTCCAATTTACATAATATCTCTCCTTTTTTGTACTTTATATTTATTTAATAATCAATAAAGCAAGTCATATATAGTGTGTCATTGCTTTTAAAAGCTTGTATTTACAAAAATGTAATACAGAGAGTATACCAATAGCTCAAACAAGCTCTCAATTAATAAGTGCAGTAAGAGAAAATATTTAAAATCTTTATCTGGAACATTCCTATCTCCAGACCAATTAGTTTCAAGCTTATGGCTCATCTCAGTGAGAAGCTTGAACATTCAGATACTAAATCTAAAATATCATCTCAAAACCTATCACTTATTTAATATGTAATATTTAAATAGAAACTCTGAAATTTTTGGACATTTTTTTTGTCCGAAAATGTCAGAGTTTATATTTAAATATTATGTATTAAATAAGTGCTAGGTTTTGAGTTGATATTTTAGATCTAGTGTCTGAATGTTCTAGCTCCTCACTGAGGTGAACCATAAGCTCAAAAACAATTGGTCTGGGAAAAGGGGTGTTCCAGATAGAAAGTTTAAATATTTTCTCTTACCGCACTTATCAATTAAGAGCTTGTTTGAGCTATTGGCATGCTCTCTGTATTACATTTTCATAAATACGAGCTTTTAAAAGCAATGTCATGCTATATATGACTTTTACCCTTAAGGCTTTGGCAATGCTAAGGCTATTAATATATGGTAGATCTGAATTTGGTTCAGTCCCATATAGCTATTTAAGCTAAATAGCTGAAGTTAATGACATTTTCTTTTGTCTGAAAATTTTAGAGTTTCTACTTAAATATTATGTATTAAATAAGTGTGGGTTTTTGAGATGATATTTTAGATCTAGTGTCTGAATGTTCTAGCTTTTCACTGAGGTGAGCCATAAGCTCAAAACCAATTGGTCTGGGATAGGAATGTTCTGGCTAGAGATTTTAAATATTTTCTCTTACCACACTTATCAATTAAGAGCTTGTTTGAGCTATTGGTATACTCTTTGTATTAAATATTTGTTTATTTTATTTTTTAAAAATTCAGAGAGTAAACCTTTTTTAAAAATTTATTTTATAATTAAATTACTAAACAATAATTTCTTTTTTTTAGTAAGATGTATTTTTAGAAAGCTTTAACTTTAACTGTATTGTTGTCACTTCATATCTTTTTACAGATTACACTATCATCTTCATAGTAAAAATGAGTCTAAAATATTGTCTAATACAAAGTAGTTTGAAGTACCAATATGATTCAACTATAAGTTTTCAGTTTAACTTTAGCATCTCAAATTTAGAAATTTATCATAAAATAAGCGCTTATATCATTTATGGTATAAATACATAATTATGTATATTATTTAAATTTGATCTACAAGATTCAAACTTTTTGCAATCACATCTTTGACAGCATTCACTTTAGATAAATTCATTAATAATTATTTATTAATCTGGAAATTAACTTATCATTCCTAGCTTTAATTAAAGATTAAAATGTCTATCTTTTATTAAATATAAACAGATGTTATCAATAATCCAACTTTATCTTTTTTCTATGCATACTATCTTTTTTAGATATACTTATTAAAACTTTCTTTACACTTTTTTTTTGTTAAGAAAATCTTTATTAATAACAAACTATGTACAAATATTAACATATTTGCAGTAGAATAAATTTATGTTACATAGGTAAAAATATGATAGTACAGATAACACAAAATATCAAAGAAGTATGATTCAAAATTAAAGAGTGGCATGTTTTAAAAGTACACAGTCATGATAAATAAACTGAAAATAAGTCTAGAAATTTATTTTCAAGAGTAAAATTTCTCACACTTCATATTCTTGACACATATGAAAAAAAATATTTGAAAAAGGTAAATGTTTCCCAAGATGCATTTCATTTTCTCTAACCTAAATTATTAATGACAGTCAATAATATATTTATTCAAAATGGATGATATCAAAGATATGAGGGTAGAAAGCTTTCCATTTGTAGATTAAATTATAATCTTTGATATTGATAAATACTGAAAAAAATGAAGAAATGGGTAAAGATTTTGATCTGGCCAACTAAGAGTGCTATTTCAGTATATATTGTTTTTTGAAAATTAATTATTTTTTTCAAATGTATTTAAACATACATATGTTCCAGTAATGTTTAGTGGAATGGAAGTTTCAAATATATAATGTGTGTGGGTGTGTTTGGATTAATGTATTTACAGAAAATATTAGACAAAGTTCAGTAAATATTCAAATTATTTCTAAAGTAACTAAAAGAAATTGTTTGGCTTTGTCTGCATATACAGTAATATCACAATAATAATAAAAAAGCAGACCAAATTTTTCTAAAAGACATTACTGATTAAGTATTCTAATTTAACTTGTGGGAATAAATAGTTTTTATTTTTGTTTTATTTTTTAATTGAGAATCCATTTACTTAACAATAATTTAATGACTCACTGAGTTGGTATGAATCAGAAATATGGGGGAGGGGGGGAGACATAAAATGCTTGGAATTTTTAAAAATCTACAGGTTTCATCCAGGTTCAAATCCTAAGTCATGTATATATCGGTCACTACACTAAACATTAAACTTTGGGAGCTTTGTTATAATAGCCTAACTTACAAATAGTTATATGGCAATAATACAATTTTATTTATCAGTTTATAGGCAGGAATTCTAATAGAAATTTAGTAATTGTATGTATTTAAATGGATAAGGTCCTATACATGAGGGGTCAGAGTGACTTGAGATCAACATGGGTATGGCAATAATATTGGCATCAACATGGGATTTGGGTTTCATCATCAGATTTTCAATGATATGAATGGCTGAAAAGTTGGAGGTTGGAGTAGATTGAAGCCTGCTCATTAAAGTATAAAGATTTGCTATCTTAATATAAACTGAGCACTGATTATATATGTGTGTAGTAGATAATAATCTAGACCAACTGATGAGTGCTGGTTTAGCATGAAATAAGGATATTGGTGATTATTTATTTTTTCTACATGTGTGGGGTCATGTGTATCAGTTGTATGAGATAGTGAAAATCTGAGTTCAAATGCTCTATACTTACAATTAAGCTCCCAGGTTTGTGAAGAGTTCCTGGCTTTCAAATTTTTAATTTATAAAACATATATTATAAATAAAAATAATTGAATATTTGACAAGAGTTAATAAAAAATTAAAGCAGCAGAAGTGACATATCTGGAGCCATGATCCATGGACCTTGGCATCTATAGGTTACCTGTACTGAAACACACATGGCAATATCAACAGTCTCAAAGGGACAATGTAATTGTAATAATAACCTTTTTAACTCATTAAGTGAATCTAATCACACACACCCCTCCATCTAATTCAATTACTGAATTTATTTTTATTATAAACAATTATTTGTATTTAGAATTAAAAAAATAATAATCACTTAAAAGAATACTATAGCTATATTATATTTAAAAATCCCTACTTTCTCTGTTGTCTAATTGGTGAATAAATATTTGTCCAATGATGTCACAACCACTACACTTATGCAAAGCCATTAAATAAAAAATGCTGCAAAAAAATTATTACATGTGCTTTTAACCTTTACATCATTCAAAATACCTATTGGCAAAGTAAATTAAAGTTCTAAATTTTTGATTGGTCAATTACAAAATCAGCAGTAAAAATATATTTGTTTTTAAAATTATACTCATTCTAATTTAGCTTTCAAAAAGCAAATTTAATAATTTATCAGATTATTAACCAGTGTCCATACTGTCTCAAGTTAACTCATACATGGCTTAACTCACTCTAAATTTGTCAGTTTTTACATTACAATAGCATACTTAGGCTCATTTTAAAGCTGATGTGATGTGATGTGTTTGGCTTCTCCTTAAACGAAGTCAAGAATATCTCAGCAACTATGCCCAGATAAACCTGTTAGCCACTTTATTTTCCATTCCCCACTCTAAGTCTTCCCATATTCTGCCCCATCCCATTTCCACAACATAATCTTTGTCAACTCTATGGCCTTTAAATCTAAATCCCCCTTATCTTTTCGCAAACCCAGCATAAAAACTAATAACTCACTTTCTGTATAATCACTTTGTTCATATCTATTCTCCCATAACTTCATTATCTGTACCCTTTCTGCTTTCAAGCATTTACATTCAATCAACAGATGCCTAATATTTTCTATACCTTCCTTACACAATTTGCACACTAAATCACCCATAGTTTTCCATTTACATGTATATTCTCTTGTTGCTAAAGATCCCATTCGAGCCTTAAACAGTAAACTACTTTCCTTACTATTATCATAAATTAACTCGCTTCCAATATTCCATTTACTTCTATATATATTTAAACTCTTCTTACCCTCCATACTACTTCTCCATCTCTCCAACTCCCTATTTTTTATTAATGCTTCTATTCTTTTAACCCATTCCTTCCCACTATAACACTCAACAATCCTCCTAACACAATCATCCCACCTTTTATACAAGTATACCGATATAAATTTTTTATCCAAATCTTTTGCATACCGCATTACCTTTCTCACCCATCTTGTTACCTGCCCTTTACTCATAACCCAATTAAACACTATTTTGGCTATTCTTTTACTATCCATAAACTGCAATCTACCAAACATTTTCATTTTACATTTTGCATCTCTCATATAGAAACTTGACCATCCCATTTCTCATTGAATTGCCTCCTTTGCTGTCCACATCTCTGCATCTAATGCATGTCTTCCTACTTCCCTTTGTACTTTCTCTAAATAATCTAAAATCCTTTTACTAACACATAATGCATCATTACCATATGTTAACCTGCTACTGCAACTTCCTTCCATACAATTCTAGCTACATCATATTTATTATATGAAAATACTGTTAGTTTCTTTACCAAACCTTTTCTTTTCTTTGCTTTATTTACCAATTTTTTCTCCCATTCAACCAAGCAATTTTCCTGATTACATAAGATGATTCCCAAATACCTATATTATCCACCACACTTAACTTTATATCCCCCAATAAAAAAAACTACATCCTGTCTTTCCCCAGTATTAATCATCATTATATTTGATTTTTCTTCATTAAATTTAATCCCCATCTCTTTACCCACTTTTGCACATGTCCTCAACATAATATCCATACCTTCTCTTCTTTCTGCACATAAAAAGATATCATCTGCAAAAAAAAGACCCGACAAAGTATATACTCCTTTGCCACCTATTAATGGTATCTCTACCCCTCTTCCTAGTCTTTCTATTGCTTTCTCCATTTCACTCAAAAACAACAAAAACAAAATCAGTGATATAGGGCATCCTTGCCTTAATTTCACCCCATTTTTAACTTTAACTGATTCTATATCTCCTAAATGGTAAGTATAATAATTATTTTCATATAATTTCTTAATAATATTTACTAAAGCTTCATCCATTCCCAAATTGGCTAATCTTACCCATAATCTATTTCTATTTACTCTATCATATGCTTTCTCTATATCTATAAAACTCATATATAACGATCTACCTGAATTCCTACTCATCTCCATAAGTTGTGTAACTACAAACAAACTATCTCCTATACGCCTATCTGACCTAAAACCTCCTTCCATTTTCCCCACTACATTATTCTCTTCCATCCATTTTACAACTCTTCCAGCTACCATATATGCGAAAACTTTATATAAAACTGATGTTACCGCTATCGGTCTATAATTATTTAACTTTCTATGATGCTTACCCTTTCCTTTAAATAATAATCTTATTCTTGTATTACTCCACCTACCCGGAAAAACTGTCTTCTGCACCATCTTATTAAAACATGATAATAACTTTGCTGTTGCTCTATGCCCTAAATTCATTAACCATCTCTGCTGCCCATCCATCTAAACCTCTCACCTTTCCACTTTTCAATCTCTTTCCTGCCTCATTCAATTTATTTTTTGTGAACCTAATATTCCCACTAACTGCTTTCATGTTTTCTATCACTAATTCCTTCACATCTAACATCTTTTCTATATCCATTACATATCTATTTAAGATTTTCTCTAGCTTGCCTCTAGAGCTACATTCTATTCCCTCACCATCTATTAATACTATCTCTCTTTCCCCTACATTTCTCCTTTTAATGTAATTCCAAAATTTTTTACTCCCATCTCTTCCACTTTTATTAATATCCTCCAACAATTTATTATTTAACTTCATCCTCTCTCTATAATTATCTATTTTAGCTAGCTTCTTCTTTTTTAAGTACTTTCCCCATTTAGCATTAATATCATTTTCACTTTCTTTATTCTTAATAGCACACTTATATTCTCTGCATGCTTTTTTCCTCTCTTTTACACTTTTACTAACTCTCATTTTTTATTACTTTTATTCTTCTTCATATTCTCAACTAAAACCCTATTTGCCACTTTTTCTACTTCACCATACCAGTCCTTATACTCATCCCTAACCAATTGCTCCATGGTTTCTTCAACTTTTATTTTATACTCTTCCAACTTATTCTTATCATTCACTCTCCATCCACATCTTTCACTATTATTTCTACCTTTATTTCTATCCTCCATCACATTACTAACCATTTCTATTACAATAAAGTTATGATCACTATTACACACTCTCTCTTCATTATCAAACACCTTAATTTTTCGTATTTTATTCATTCCCTCTTTCTCTACCAATACATAATCTATTGTGTGAAATACATTATTCCTAGACCATGTGTATTGTCCATCATATACATTTGATAAATTCCCAATGCTCAAATTTACTCTTTGACAAAATTCCTTCAAAAACTGACCATTCTTATTATCTACATCATCAATTTCTTCAATATGCCCATTCATATCCCCTATAACCATTATTCTCTTCCCCTTTTCTTTAAAACTCTGTATATCCTTAACTAGGCACTCGTATGTACTATTGTTCCACTCCATTACAGTTTGACTATCTCCAGTGTTGATATACACTACAGCCACCATTCATTCTTGTCTACCCAACCTTATTTCAAACCACAAATGCTCTTGACATTTAACAATATTTAAATATTTTTTCGATATAACACCTATACCACCACCCCTTTTTTT
This sequence comes from Epiperipatus broadwayi, assembly GCA_028023455.1. Taxonomy (NCBI): domain Eukaryota; kingdom Metazoa; phylum Onychophora; class Udeonychophora; order Euonychophora; family Peripatidae; genus Epiperipatus; species Epiperipatus broadwayi. The sequence continues at coordinate 278,339 of JAQFVV010000161.1, read as the reverse complement.
TTTCTTTTCTGTTTATACCCTTCCATACTACCTCTTCCAAAATAGGTTCTTCTTCTTCTCTTAGATGAGTTTCCACTACTGCTAATACCTCAAGCCCTTCATTTTCAATTGCTTTGTTTAATTCCAGCCATTGTTCTGGTCTCCTACCACCTTGCATATTCAAAAACCCAATTTTAACAATTTCTTCTTTCCTAACTACTCTTTTATAAATTTTTTTCTTGCTTCTTCTCCATTATGTTTATAACAAACTTTCTTACCACTAATCTTACAAAACCATTCCCTCTCCACATCTACACTTATATCTAAATCAATCATCTTTTGCTTATTTCTTATATCCCCTCCATTCTTCTTCTTTTTGATAATATTACAATTTAAAAGCCCACCCCTCTTTAAAGGTTTCCCAAATTATATTCTTTAAATATCAGACTCCCTAAAACTTCACTTCCTTGTTTTCCTAAGTGCAAATCATCTTTACTATACAACTCCCTCTTTCCAATAACCTAATCCCATACATCCACAAACACAACATTATTTCTCTCACACAATTTTTTCACTCTCTCATTTATAGAACATGCCCTATCTAACAAATGCCTCTTATCAAATATTGGTAATAGTCCCACTACTCCTACTCTTTCTTTAATCTCTCTCAAATTCCTAATCAATTCTACATACTCATCCATTACTTTCTCTGATGGCTCTTTGTTGTCCCTACCATTGCATATACATCTCTACTACCTTGCTACTTTATCTGTCACAGCCCTAATTTTTGCTCCAGTCAATCATACTCTAACATACCTGCTTCTATTTTCCCTTGCAATTATATCCCCACATTCTCTTATTAGTGAATCTCCTATCAATACTGCCTCATAATCTACTTTCTCTACTCCATCTTTAACCTTTTCTATCACCTTCTGAATTTCCTTATCCATTTCTTCGTTATCATTTCTACTCAATAATTCCTTTATCTCCTTACACTTTGTCTCTAACAATTTTAACTTTACTTCTACATCCTTCATTTCTTCCTCTATCTTATTTATTCTCTGGCTAACCATCTCCATTGCATTACTACTTTCTCCACCCATATTTCCTGACACTCCACTAAAACCTTAAAAAGTACCGTAAGATGCTGCCCTCTCTTGAATTATTTTACAAGTAAAAAATTAATAATATAGGAATTCAAAGCTACAACAAAGAAAGAAGGCAGACCTTCCTAGATGCTGATTGGTTGGTTCTCATCACAAACAATGGAAGAGCACCTGTCAATAATTTTCACCACTCCAACTTCTTTGTTTTGATTTTGAAAATGAAATAAATGTTTTAGAGCATTTTTAAGAATTTGTTTTACATATTATAATGTATTTTTATAAAATATGCTAAAAATATAATTATTTTACAAAAATATTAAGATTTTAGTAAAAAATAGTAAGATTTTATTAAAAAATTCTTTATTTTTACACTAATGTAAATCAAGAAAGAAATCAATGACATCTGCAACACTTTGTAATTCATTATAAACTTCTTTTTAGGTCTTCCACTATCAAATATTTTTATAATTATAAGTAGAAATATATTTTTGAAAAAACTTTCATTCACTTTCATAATCTGAGAAATTATATAATATTAAAAGATGAATATATTTTTACTGCTGATTCTGTAATTGACCAATCAAAAGTTTAGAGTTTTAACTCACTCAGTCAAACAGAATTTGTGCAGCACAATGGTTAAAGTAAATGAAAGTTTTTTTAAAAATAAATTTCTATTTATAATTGATAAAAATAATATATAGCAGACAACATAAAACATACTTTTTGTAACATCACATGATCACCATTTTTTATTTTTGCTTTTAACTATTATTAAAACAGGCAAAACTCTCTATACATATTGGCAATCAATGCAAGCCAGAGTAATTAATGGGATAGTATGGCTATGGTTATTAAAGAACCAAAGACACCAAAATGTATAGGTACTGAACTGAGTTCAGACCTATATGATTATATAAGCTGATGAGCTTGGATTGAAAATATTATGGTGTTTAAAATTTAAGTCTCATAGTTTTTTAGTTAAGTAGAAATAAAAGGTGGCTGCTGGAGGGTTGCATTAGATCCTAAGATCTAGGTTCAGTGCTCTCAGATTCAAGGCTCCTCACTGATGAAGGCCACAAGCCAGAAACTAGTCTGGGGATATTGGATGAGTTGGCACTAGATGGGGATTTTATATACAAGCCTTGTGGCATCCATTGATTACTATGGCTTGTATTGATTAGCAATACATATAGGGAGTTTTACTTTTTTGTAACCTATTGCAAAATGCAGTTTATATCATTGATTTCTTTCTCAATTTACTTTCATCTAAAAGTAAATATTTTTTACTAAAATCTGAACTATTCTTCTAAAATAATTATATTTTCATACACATTTTATGAAAGTAATAATAAATATGTAAAAAAAATACTCTAAAACATACATTGTCACTTTGAAAATCAAATCAAAGAACTTAGAACTGTCAAAATTGTTGACTAATGCTCCCTTTTGTAGAGAATGAGAAACAATCAATCAGTGTCTTGAAAAGCAGACCTTATCTCATTGTTATAACTTTAAATTTAAATATTATTGATTTTTTTAGTTGTAAAAAGAGGGCATCACACGGCACATTTTTTTGATAAAATGACCATAAAATCAAGAAAATAATGTAAAAATTAGTAGTTAGAGAGTGAATTAAAGCTGCATATGATTATCCTCATGGAGAACAGTCCAAAGATTAATTACAGAGATATAGCATATATTTCACAGTAAAGATTCCCATCCTACTATAGAAACTGCCACAAATGCTAATTCATAATTCAATGTTAAGGCAGTCCATGCTTTCATGGTCTGTTAATTCCCTAATATAGTTCAGATGAAGAACATACTTAGCAATGTTAATGAACTTTTATAAATTAGCAATGTTTAATAAAAAATATATATTTACATTAAATCTTGAAAAAAATTGTTAAAGCAGCCAATCAAAAAATATATTACAAATATTATATTTAATAAAAAATATTACAAAAATAACCAGCCTTTTTGTATTCTGACATTAATAAATGATAACTATTAATAAAGCTTTAAAAAATCTTATATTTATGGTAGTCATAACCGATGATCAAAAAAAATATTTTTTATTCAGAGGGGCTCCAGTAAATATATATTTGAACTCATAAAGCTAACAAATATAACGGATATATTTAAAAATGTAAATTTTAATTTAGCCTTTATTAAAATTTTGAAAATTTTTATATAATAATATTATGTCACAAAATCAGAAAAACAATTAATTTTTTTTATTTAGAAGCACTCTTTTAAATCTAGATTTGTTTCAGAATAGTATATGCTTTAAATTGCAGGTGTATAGTATTAAAATCACAAAGAACTTGTGATTACTGTACATAAATTCATGTTGAAATGTGATATTTAAGTGGGGGGGGATAAATGCTATAGTACCATATTCCCATTTAGTTTTGATTAGTATATTATTATATTTATGTGAAAGAAGTAATTCCACCAATAGTAAAAAATGTTTGAAAAAAAATCAGTATATGTGATTTGAACTACAGAGATGTAGTATTTAAATCATGAAGAAAATGCAATTATAGTACCTAAATTTGTGTTTGAAATGTACTATTTAGTGAGGGGGGAATATGTGCTATAGTATTGTATTTACATCCAGTTAATAAAAAACGGAAAAAAAATCAGTATGTATTCTTTTAACTACAATGAAAAACTTAATAGGTGTAGTATTTAAATGACCAAGAAAATGTGTTTACGATACATAAATTCATGTTTGAAATATAATATTTAATGAGGGTAAAAAAATAGATACTATATTACCATATTTACATCCAATAAATAATATTACTATTACAAATTCAAGATGTCACTTTTTTTATTCAGTGGACACTCCAGTAAATAATCTTATTATTTAGAGTTGTACTTATACTGTCAAATTCACATACAAGTAACAAATGCCTTTCAGGCTGAGTACATTTCTCACATTTATTTATATATTAAAATATTTATTCTAACATTATTTATATAATACTAAAATCTTTATTCTCACATTTATTTTCATAATATTAAATAAAACTTTTTGATTAATTTATATTAAATCTTAAAAAAAAATTGTTAAAGAAACCAATTTCAAAAAACTAATGTCCTTTCCATAGGCAACCAATTAAAAAGTCTATTACAAAAACGCTGAATTGCAAAATCAGGGGGGAAAAATTAATTTACAAAAATGATGGATTTTCAAGCTATGTATATTTCTCACATTTGTTTATATAATATTTAAATCTTTTGTTTAATTTACATTAAATCTTTTAAAAAAAAGTTGTTAAATTAAAAAAATTCTAAAAATGATCTTTCCATAAACAATATATACCTGTAATACTGTCAAATTCAAATTGGAAAAAAAAAACTTTTATTCGGAAAATATAAAAGTAGGGCTGAAAACTCAGAGCTTTTGTATTCGATCTTAATAATGGTCTTTCAATTCTCACATTTAAAATCTTTTATTTAATTTACTTTAAATCTTTAAAATAATTTATTACAGCAATCAATTAAAAAAACCACAGGTCTTTATAAGATCGGGTGCAGCTGGTATGTATATATTAGTCTATTTCCATCATCTGATATTAAGTATTGAATGTCTTTAAAAAAAATTAAGTTTATTTAAATTTTTCAATTACATTCGATTATTAGTAATAGCACACAGGTTAATACATGCACAATGTTTTAAGTGGTATTCTTCTCCTCTCTTCTTTGGATGTTGCTGGTCTGGTTAATGACAGTACTAGCATGGAAATCCCACCTGGACTATTAAATTCTTGAATATTAAATTTTAAGGTAATGCTCTAACCAACTGAGACATTGCTAAAGACATTCAACATCTAAAATACTACAGTTAGTCTTTCTCTTTTTTTAAATGAACATAAATTTATAATTGTTTTTTGAATAATAATAGTATCTATCTTTTGTTTAATTTTTCTTTCTTTTATTCATTTATATTTGTGAAATGCCTAAGCCATAAATAAATCTTTTGTAAACTAATATTTGATTTTTCATATTCTTTAGAATATTCTGTTAATTAAATTTGATTAAAGAACAACTCATTTTGTAATGTATAATTTAAAAATTATGATTATTTTTAAAAATTCATTTCAGTGATGCAAATATTTCTCATCAAAGTTTATGGTATCACTCAAAATGTTATGTATTTTCAAGTAGCTGAGAATTGTGCATATAGCATCATGATTTTGTTCAGGAAACTGGCATAACCTAATATTAATCAGTAGATGGGCATCTAACTTATCTTTGAGTAAAAGATAAAATGAATTTTACCATAATCTGAACTGAATACAGTAATAACAGAGTTAAAAATTATTGGGAAAATAAGATGAAACAGTAATCCATTTATATTTACATTCGTAACTTAAACAATACAGTGATTCAGGTAATGCAATACAAATCACAATTTATTTGTTTATTTTTTTACCTTACATTAATTAATTGATATGTGTGCCTTTTCTGCCATTATGTAATTTTAGGGTTGTTGTTGTTTTTTTTGCATACCCCTAAATGTCCTGGTTTATACACCTGAGGGCATTCAAACACCAATTTGAAATCACTGGCTTGTTTTTCCAAGCCTGTCTTAATTTTCAATGTCTTTACAATAATGTTATAATATTACTCCTTTAATTATTTTTTTTTCGTTTTTTTTGGAATTTTTATTTATTTATTTTAAAATATCTTTATTTTTTTAATACCCTCCCCCTCGTCTTTGTTGTTCTTGTTCTAGAAATTATTGCAGCCACATCTACTGGACACTATTTTGATTTACCTATCGTTTCATCTTACTTAAACTTTTCTCAGATTCCTCTTTTTTGTTTCATCTTACTTAAACTTTTCTCAGATTCCTCTTCAACTATATCTTTCACTTAACCCTTCAATTTATAAACTATATCTTTCAGTTCCATTTACAGTTTATTTTATTTACAATTAATTATATCCAAAATATTACATTGGTGGTGTCATTTATGAGTAGTTTATAATTTTTATCATGCTCTGTTTTTGGCTATGCTTTTGCTGAAAAAACTGAAGTCTTCCATTATTCAATGCCAAGAATATATACAATATGATTCCTGCAAACTTTTTCCAGTTATGCCCCTGTGTATTATCGATACTATGGCTGTTTAAGCACAAATCTTCTCTTTACCAGACATATATTGTCTAACAACATTTTCCCCCTTTTAATTTCCAACTCTGGCTTCTTTTTTTTTTTATTGTTATTTATAATGTAAATAACTATCAATTGGGTAAACATAAATAAATTTACTGAAATAAAGATCACGTATTAATTTCGATTTAAATTTAAAAAGCTCCATCCAATTTTGATTTTTTTAACATCATGTAAATATTATTTCTTCATTATATATCAAATTGCATACATGGTTGAAATTGTAAAACAATTTAATAACACAAGCTGTCTTTAAAAAGTATTATATTAGAAGTCGTTTGGGTTATTTTACTTAATGTATAAAAGCTTTTTCTCTCTCTCTCTCGTGTCAATAGATTGACGATTACTTTCTCCCATTGGTTAAATTTGACTTTATATACCGCATTTAAAAATAATTGCTTTAATTTAGTTATTGTATAAGAAAAGCTTTCATTTGAAAGAGTTTTTTTAAAAAACAAAAAATAATTATATCTTTTTATCACCAATTGTTTAAATAATATCTTAAAACATTTCTTGCGTTGTTTACGCACGCCATTACCAGTAATTTATTAAGAAGCACTTAAACAGTCATAGAATGCTTTAAAGAAATTGAAAGTTATAAGAATCAAGCAAACAAAATTCTTAAGTGGGGCTATTATACAACATATAAGGAAGTAATAAGAGTTTTTACAATACTTTTTGAACCGCGATTTTACTTATATTGTTTCAGTTAACTTTTAAATGTAATATTAAAATAAGTAAGGCATTGATATAAAAGATCCCAAGTTCAAATTCGAAAATTACAAATTTTAAAGATTTTCTTTTTTACTTGGCAACATTTTGTAAATTTTTTATTATTATTATTATTTATATAAATGTTCGTTAACTGAATGGTTCGGTCAGTTGCTCTGGAGATAAGTGATAACTTTCTGGTATGAATGCCTTTTGACAATGACGTTTAAGTTTTTCACGTAATAGTCATCAACAGAATCATACTGCTGAGGATTTTATCTATATATTTTACATTAAATAATTATTTGCTATAATATAAAAAGTAATGTTCATTATATAACATATAAAGACATTACTATGTACGATTTACATAAAGAAAAGAAAAAGTTATACAGTAAAGCCACGAACTATATTATATTTTGTTTCTAACCCCTGACATTCAAATATATATATAGCATATAATAGCTCACATTTTGTTGACAAACATCGATTCAAATAGAAATAAGTATTTTTTTTCATTCCAAATGTACAGTACTTTTCAACATGCACTTATATATATATAATTTATATATACATATATAGCATGCATACATAAAATATAAATATTTTTAAAATTAACAATATAGATATTAGTGATAAACTGAGGTGATACATTTATATATATTTTATTGAATGTGTGTTTATTCATGCATATACTGAAGCAATGAGACTAAGAAAAAAATAATTACCATATTTTTATTTTTAAAATAAGATAGTAAAATGTCTGATTTTTGGACTATTAAATATACTCTAGAAAATATTCTCTTTTTTTTTTTTCAATAACTTTTTTCTCTTACAGACACGTAACAATGGTCAGTATTGAAGTAGTACATATATATATAGCCATATATAAGTGTGCTTCACCATTCACTGTTTATTTAACCACAGACCATAAAGCCAACCACTGTGAATGGATATTAAAATAAATTATTAGTAATATATGTCTGTATATAATATTAAATTAAATTGTAAATTATGGAGAAAATTTAAATATATATAATTTAGAAATTATAGAAAAAACTTAAAGTAAAATAAATTATTTCATCAGCAAATATAGAAAAGTATTGCATCAACAAATAGAGAAATCAGCTGATGCACAAAATAGATTAAGTAAAAAAAATTAACTTAAGATCCATTAAGAAAAATGAGGCAATAGAAAATCATTTATTTAACAATAGTGTAAAATCGTATGATGCGTTTAAGAGCTTGTAAACAATGGAAGCATTGGTGGACTGCAATTAATTAATTAATGTGAAAAAGGGTTAAAAGGTATAAATACTAAAATTCTTCTTTGTTCAAAAAAATCATCATCTTCTTATGCTAAAGTCTGGACTGATCCATAAATGTCTGTACAAGTCATGTTTGAGTAGAGAAGTTTTCCTCCATCCTCCTGTCTGTCCTCAGAGAAAGTCCTAGAGATAAAACGTAGCCGAAAACTGATGAATCATGCCTGATAACTGCTTACCTTTGCTACCAGAAAGAAAGACCTATCTAAATGAAAACATGAGAAGACATCCAAGATGTAGACAGTAACAGCCTTCAAGAAATAATGACTGTGTCATGAGGCCTCTAAAAATTGATTCTTAATTCACCATACATATAAAGCTTAATCGATATATATACACTCACCTGAGTTACCAGAAACTTTTTATCTTTGTAAATTTTTTTATGGATTGTTGTTCTGCTTAACATATATTTGTACCTTACATATATTTAAAAAAGGTGAAGTTATATATTTTAATGATCAACTAATTCTGTTGTTTTGTGTGTGTGTATATATATATATAGTGACATAACGTTATCATACATATAAAATTAACAAGATCTCTTTTTTTTTTTTTTTGCTATTTATTATTTCATTGGTGATGTTGAACATATATGTATAAGAGGAGAGCTAGAAGGTATTACAAATAAGTTAAAAAATTTTATTTTATTTTCCAACCAGCTATAATAAAATGCAGACATCATTTTTCAATAATTTGTAAAAATTATTTTGATCTTTTGAAAGAATTCCCTCCACCTTCTCTCACATTTGTTATTTTATTATTAAATGGTTTTAAAGGAGAGAGAAAAGAATACATTGTCATTTAGTTTAACTAAACTCTATATTCATTTTATAATTAGACTAAGAAAGACATTCCTATCATATATATATATATGCATCTATTTAATTTATTGGTTTATATTTTTTTTTAGAAAAGTACCTGCAATTATTATTATGCACATGTATACTTAATCAAACTAAATGCTTATTAAATAAATATGTATTGGGAGACACAGTATATATAAGCATCTGTTATTTAGTATGAGAGGAGGGGTACAGTGTGATCTTTTTCATATAATTATCTATTCAATATTCACCAAATCTATGTGCATAAATTAGTTAAATAATGATAATTATCGATTAATCCGGTTAAGAATAAATTCTGGTATAATGCCTGCATATAAGTTTATTTTATGACTTTGAAGTGAGGGGGGTTATTATTGTATAATGGATTTTCTAGCACAATAATATACGAAATCATATATATATATATATATATATTAATGTTAATAAGGCTTTAATATTTATGGTCATTTGATCGCACTCCCTGTACTGTGTTACTAAGTGATTATATCATGTCTCTACATTTTTATTGCATTTTTCAAATTACTTCAGCAAGCCAACTCATGAATACTGGACATATCAGTTGCCTGGAATAGTAAATCCTGTTAAAAAGACAGCGAAAAAAAAATGGACATTAAGCTACACAAAACACTTCATTCCTGAACTCGGATCACACTTAGGTGACTTGGTTCCTTTCTTTAACAATCAATTGGAGATGAAGTAGCTATCCACTGATCAAATTGGCATCATGATGAAGACTTTACTACATTTTAGAGACACGCATTTAAATATATATCATAATCACTGAGTATCACACTGAACCTTACCCTTTTTTTTATAATTATGCCCGTTGATATATGATCTGTGTGTTGCTATGCAAATATTTAAAAATTTTGAATATATATATATATATATATATATATATATATATATATATATATATATATATATATATATATATATATCCCATTCACAGTAAATGTAAATATAGTAATCAATATTTTTCACTGCTGTCAAGGCAACCTTCTCATCTTTTTTTAATAGCAAGAATGGATATATATATATATATATATATATATATATATATATATACATCTTTTTTTAATAGCAAGAATGGATATATATATATATATTAGTATAAATGGCACTGTGTACAATTCTCCGGTTTGTTTAGCTAATTTAAATATGTTAACCATACCATGTTCTCACACTATACATCAATTTCTGGACTTCTTCTCTACCTAGTCAAATTTATTCCTATATTTAATAATGCATATCAAATGTTTGGTATTTCTTTTATTTTAAAAATCTAAGTACGATTGAATCTTATGTATATACATGGGTACATTCTTGTTATTTGTAAATAATTCCATTAAATGAAACATAAATAACATTATGCTAACAATAAACTATAATTTAACATAGCAACCAAGTTATAGATGTTCATTATTGCATATGTGTAAACTTTATCACCACATGCTAGGATTGCTAAGAGATTTTGTCTCTATCAGACTATCAGGCTGCATTAGAAAATTAACTCTTATGAGGTTAAGGGTCACTTAGTTAGGATCTAGAGGACTAGGTGAGATTCAAACCCCCTTTACCTATGTCTTTGGTTCAGGTTAAAGCACAATAGTTTCTGACCATTAAAGTTTTTTATATCATCATCATCAACTGTTATCAATCCACTGCATGATGAAGCTCTTTTCGTGTTCAATCCATCTTCTCCAATCTTCTCCACATCACCCCTGCACACTTTCTTATTTTATCCATCCATCTCACATGTGGCCTCTTTCTGAGTCTTTTACAATCTCTTGGAATCCAGTTTAAGATTTCAATTGTCCATCCATTATCCTTTCTTCTAGCAATGTGTCCAGCCCAACTCCACTTCAGTCTTTTAAGTTTTTCAATGAGGTCAGTAATATCTGTTTGTTCTCTTACCCATATATTGCATTTTGGTTCTCTTCTTGTTACTCCCAACATGCATCTCTCCATACTTCTTTGAGTGGTCTGAAGTCTCTTTATTGCTCTTCTATTAAACATCCAAGTCTCAGATCCATAAGTAAAAACTGGTAAAACCCATTTATTAAAAAACCTTCCCTTTTAAACACAGGCATATTTCTTTTTAGTATTAAGTTATTTCTACCAAAAGCATTCCAACCAAGTTTAATTCTATGATTAATTTCATCCATTATGTTTCCATCTGTATAAATAATCTGACTAAGGTATTTGTAGCTGTTAATTTCTTCTATCTCATCATAATCAATCTTTATTTTTATATTTTGAAAAAATCCATTAAACATTACTTTAGTCTTTTTAACATTTATCTTTAGACCTACTTTCCTACTTTCATCTGATAACTTCTGCAACATTTCCTGCAGCTCTAAAGCATTATTTGCAAAACAACTACATCTTCTGCAAAAATCTAAATGACTTTAATAATCTCCATTTACTTTTACCCCTTTAGTTTCCCATGTTAATCTACAAAATACTTCTTGCAGCACCACTGTAAAACGTTTTGGGGATATGGAGTCACACTGTCTTACACCCTTCTCAATGTTGACTTTCCTAATATCATTATGTAATCTAATTGTTGCTGTTGCAGTTTTATTTTTTTTTAAACATGGCAACTTGATGATCCAATGCTTTAATCACTGAAGAAATGTTTACAGAATCAAATACCTTTTCATAATCTACAAATCCAAAGCATAATGGCAATTCATATTCATTTGTCCTTTCTATAACTTCTCTCAATACCTGGATATGATATACTGTACTAAAACCACTTTTAAATTCACCATGTTCTCTTGGTTGGTGGAAATCCAATGTTCTCTGTAGACGAGTTGTAATCATTTTAGTAAAAAATTTGTATAAAACTGATAAAAGGCTGATAAATCTGTAATTTCTAATATCTTCTTTATCACCTTTTTTAAATATTAATATTAATACTGCATTCTTCCAATCATCTGGTACATCTTTATCATTTAGACATTCGGTATATAACTTTGCTAAAAAAAAAATTATTTCTTTACTTGCTTCTTTTAATATATCAATTATAATTTCATCATTACCTGGAGCCTTTCCTTTAAAATTATGGGCAATTTGTAAAATATAATAGAGATAAGAGGTACTTGTTATTTATTACTATATAATTCTTGATAAAAGTCTTCTACCCATTTCATGATCTCATCTCTCTTATTAGTAATAATTCCATCTTTTTTTTCTTATTGCAGATATAAATTTTCTATCAATACCAAAATGTTGTTTTATACTCTTGAGACTTTTATTTCCTTCTACAGCTTTCCTTGTTAGTTCACAGTTATACTTTCTTATATCACTTTCAACTCTTTTCCACACCATTTTACAAAATTCAAGATATTTAATCCTTTTTAATGCATCGTTTTTATATATCTTCATATTCCTTCTTTTCTTTCTTAATTCTCTAGTCTCAGTAGAAATTTTATTGGTCAATTGCTGCTTTTTTCTACCTTCTATCTTTGTTGCAGTTTTTACAAGTGTATCAGTTATTTTCATATTAATTTCATTCAAATCTGAATCATGTTCAAAATTTACTATTACTTGAAACCGATTTGTTAAGTTCTAATTTAAATTCATTAGAATGTTTCTGAAGATTAGGGATATCAACTGTAAATATTGTTTTTCTTAATAATTTTTGTCTCTCTAGTTTTGCATAATCATCCATCATTATATATAACAAAACCAAAACTGCCTAACACTATACTAGTAAAAATTAAAAATGCAAAGCCATAAAACAATATAATACTAGATTAAACCAAACTTTTACCAAAATCCTTACACAACCATGATTTCATCTACTACAAATAGACCTTCTCAAGTGAAAATCCAACTAAAGGAACTAACTTATATATACAAACAAACAAACATTCCCATAATTCATTTCAAACTCCACCTTCCCTTAATATCAAAAGAAGTCTTCATAAGATTGATTGCTCAAAATCAAGAAGTTTTATGTTTAAAGTCTCCTTTATTCTTCTTTTTAACTCATTCTTTTCATAAAAAATAACTGAAGCATTGTCAAACAATATTCTATGACCTGTAGTCAATTCATGAATATATAAAGTTGAGTTAAGATACCTATGTTTAATTCTAATTATATGAACCTTAATCCTTTCATTAAGGCTAAACTTATTTTGGCCTACATAAAACTTGCCACAACTACTTGGAATCTTATAAACAATACCAGACTGCTTTGAACCATTAAGTAATGAATTCAAATCAGAACCTTTCTTCCATGCAACTTTCATTCCACCCAACAAATGACTATTCGTATAAACCAAATTATATATTGAAGACTTAAATGGGAAAGACATATACTTATTATCCTTACCAACAAAATTCTTACCATCAAAATCATGACTATAAACATTATTATTACATACAACTTTTTTAATAAAATCAAGATTGTAACCCAATTCTACATATTCAGCAGCAAATTCACTTCTTTGAATATCAGCATTATTATTAAAATTATTATGCCTTCTATTCCTACAACAAAAATTCAACAAAAACATTTTTTATGCATAAAAGGCTGATAACTATCAGGCCTAATCATATTTTTCAAATTCTTAGGTTTTATAAAATGACTACAAAACAAAACATCATTAACCTTCTCAACACTTAAATCTAAAAACTTTAATTTTACAAAATCAAAACTAACTCCCTCAACACATAATTCAAAACAAAACCATTTATTTTCTTAAAATCTTCTGTTTTGGATGATGAGTATGTTTTTTGTAGTTTAGATATTGAAAATATGTACCAATTGGTTAATAGATTAAAAAGTATTGATGTTTTTCTTTCAATTTTAAAAAAATTGGAATGTTTTTCTGCAGATAAGATTAAGGTTTTTCATGATTTGCTTTTGCTGTTAGAGGATTCAATGTATTTTATTTTTAATGATGTGTTTTATAAGATTAGAGAGGCTTGGATTATTGGTTATGTTATTTCTCCATTGATGTGTGCTGTCTTTATTGATTATTTGGAGTGTAGTGTTATTAATCTGTTTCCATGTTCTATAAAATTATTTGTTAGTTATGTTGATGATTGTTTGTTATTCAGAAAGAGAAATTAGAAGTGTTTTTATGTGGATTGAATGCTTTTGATTCTAGTATTAAGTTTACTATTGAGGGGGATAGTTTTGATTTTGTAAAATTAAAGTTTTTAGATTTAAGTGTTGAGAAGGTTAATGATGTTTTCTTTTGTAGTCATTTTAGAAAACCTATGAATTTGAGAAATATGATTAGGCATGATAGTTATCAGCCTTTTATGCATAAAAAATGTCTTTGTTGAATATTTGTTGTAGGAATAGAAGGCTTAATAATTTTAATAATAATGCTGATATTCAAAGAAGTCAATTTGCTGCTGATTATGTAGAATTGGGTTACAATCATGATTTTATTTAAAAAGTTGTATCTAATAATAATGTTTATACATGATTTTGATGGTAAGAATTTTGTTGGTAAGAATAATGAGTATATGTCTTTCCCATTTAAGTCTTCAATATATAATTTGGTTTATAATAAGTCATTATTTGTTAGGTGGAATGAAGGTTTCATGGAAGAAAAGTTCTGATTTGAATTCATTACTTAATGGTTCAAAGCAGTCTATTGGTAGTAGGTCTATTCCTGATATTGTTTATAAGATTCCATGTAGTTGTGGTAAGTTTTATGTAGGCCAGAGTAAGTTTAGCCTTAATGAAAAGATTAAGGTTCATATAAGTATAGTTAAACATAGATATCTTAACTCAGCTTTATATATTCATAAACTGAATACAGGTCATAGAATATTGTTTGACAATGCTTTGGTTATTTTTTATGAAAAGAATGAGTTAAAAAGAAGAATAAAGAAGACTTTGATGATAAAACTTCTTGATTCTGAGCAATCAATCTTATAAAGACTTATTTTGATATTAAGGGGAGGTGGAGTTTGAAATGAATTATGGGAAGGTTTGTTTGTTTGTGTGTATATATATATATATATATATATGTGTGTGTGTGTGTGTGTGTGTTAGTTCCTTTAGTTTGATTTTCACTTGAGAAGGTCTATTTATAGTAGACGAAACCATGGTTGTGTAAGAATTTTGGTAAAATTTTGGATTTAATCTAGTATTGTATTGTTTTATGGTTTTGCATCACTATACCTTTCTAATTGTTTTCATGTTATTAAATCAGTATAAAATTTTAGTACGTTTGAAAATTTTATAAAACATTTAGCATGTGTTCAGATAAACACTGCACATTAAATTCAGAAAGAATAATAAAGGAATAATAAAATATATATGTCTTCAACATAAACCAAAAAAATTTTATTAATATATATAATTATGTACAAAGCTCTGAGACAGAAAAATACTACTGTCATATTGTAAAATTTATTTACAAATTTTACCCTTTTTTAAACATAATTGAGTGTGGTACAGGAGAAAGAAAAATGGCTGCTTGAATATTGTAAAATTTGGAAATTTTAATGGCTTTTTTTTTATTTGTTTGTTTGTTCAAATTTTATTTGAGTAGCATATAATTGAACTTATGTAGTTAGATACAGCATAATTTATGTTTCACTGCAGCTCTTTTTATCCTTGTTAAATATTCTTCCCCCTCATTTCTACAGAATTCATTTAAAAATAGTAAATGTTTTTAACAACCAACTAGAGTAATTCTAATAATGAGAGTAACCTCCATGTTATAGATATCAGAAAATGTACAATAATTGTTTAATTTATTGTAAATTGAAGGTTGCCTTTCCAGATATATGGAGTAAAATAAAAATGATGTCTCACAAGTCATAGAGTAAAAATTATGATAGTTGTAATCTTAACATTAGGAACAAAATAGTCTATGCATGCTATGGAATAGGATTATCAAGAATGATATTTTGGAATGAATCAGAGTGTATATTTGATATAGATATATATAAAAGATAAGACCTTTTTTAACAATCTAAAGTTTCTCTCTGCTGCATAAGGAGCAGATTGTATTTAGGTTGCAAAATTTCTTTTATTAAAAAGAAGAGCATTGATAGGTAGAACAAATAATTGTGTTTTAATTGCAAAAATCCAAGTATTTCAGTTTTAACCAGGTCATATTGTGAGACGGTCGAACTTGTCTGAGATTTCTAAAAGTAAAATTTTGTGTTTATTTCCCCTGGTGAAAATTTTGTGAAACTTTTTTACAGCTTTAAAATTCACATATATATATTTTCTAATATGGTCAAAAGATAGTAAAGAAAATCAAATAATCAGTACTATAAAGGAACTAAAACCACGGTTTGACAAGTAGACATTGTTTATTGGGCAATCACAAACTTTGCCGAGTGTATATTATGGGAAATATTGTGATCATTGAGAAAATATTATGATGGCCCAATAACTTGATTTTTTGGAAAGTTTATGATTATATTTGTATCATAATTGTGTAATAATTATTAAAAATCAAAAATAAATATTATTACATATTTATTTTTTACAGAAATGTTTTATTTTCAAATATAAAAGAATATTTTCTTCTGAATATTATTGCTATAGAGATTACAGTCACATGAAAAGCAGCAGTCTAGAAATGAGGTCACTCACCAGATTAATTGTAATATTCAGTGATATCATAAAAATTATGAAAAAATTCTAAACTTTTAAAGCATAAATTGATAGATTTATTAATTATTAAAAAAAATTGTTCAGGTATTTAAATCAAACATGAAACAAAGAAGATTTCATTCATTGTGCAAATTGAATCAGCTCCACCTGAAATTTGATGACATGACAGCATTTTTTGTTTTGGATAAATATAATTTTTTAAATACTTCCAGAAATCAAATATGATTTTTTTTTAAACTTATTTAATAATGTTTTGATATCAAAATGAAAGTTGAAAGAAATCTAGTGAGAACAAAGAAATCTGTCAGAATACAGAAGGATTAAGTACCAACTTGGATTTTTAAATAATATAACTGTTACCATGTAATAGACTGATTTGATATATATCTTTAGATTCTTTAATTTTAACTATTTCATAGTATTTCTAAAAGAGTGAAAAGTGATTGCATAAGTCTGAAAATATATTCAATTATATCCTTAATTTATTAATTTTATCTACATAGAAAATCACTGAAAGTTTCCTCAAAAAATTATATTTTTCCATAACTTTAGATCATAGTAGTCAATGTTATCCTAAGTGATAATGACCTTCAGTTTTTAAGTAGATTTTAATGTAATGCTTTTATTGATGTTAATGTTGAAAAAAATCTGAATAGGTCAGCATTTTATGGGCTGTGACTAAGATAAAAAGCTTCTCCTTTGATCTTTGAGAGAAGGAACTGCACGGGTGTTTGTGTTCTTTTGGTTTAGTTTTAATGTGAAGATTTTGAAGTATAATGAAATATCATTTTTTGATTGTTTATAAAATATTTTTGATTATTTTTACACACTAATTGGTTGATTATTATAAAAAAATAAACAGATAAACTTTTAATATATTCATTTTTCTTTTATTTTTAGAAATAGCAATTAATGGACTTGACTGTAATATAAAAAACCCAAGTCTCTACTATGTCATTATCTGTCAAAATTGACTTCATATTTAAAATCGTTTAAAATATTGTAATTTTTTTTATTAAATCAGACTTTAAAGCAGAATTGATAGAGTTATAATAAATCTATCTTCATTTCTTCATATTAGAATTTGTTAATTTTTAGTTTTAGTGCTTATGTAAATATCTGATAATATTTGTGGTACATTTTTATAGTCACATGTCAGTTTTTAAATACTTAAATTGGTCAAATGTAATTTTTTAAAATATTATTTCCTTATAAAATTAAATTAAAAGAAAATCAAGTTCAATTTAATGAGTTTTAGTATACAATAAAGATTTTATAATGCAGAAAATTGAGAATTTCCAAAAACTCTCACCAGATGGTGCAATTGAAAGTGTCAGAAAACCAAAGAATTATTTTTATTGGGACTGTCTCAATGCTGCTTTTGTAATTCAGAGTATTAATTTGTTACTGTTTTATTTAATTAATTTTCTATATAAATAAAAAATAGGAATAGAATGTAATGAGAGACCATTGTATTTGGAAATGTTTGCTTACTCTTAATGTTTATGGATACTATATTTTTATTACAGTCTAATTTCATACAAAATGAGATTTTTTTAATAAAAAAAAACTTGTAAATGTAATTATTATAGATGTATAGAATGTGATCCTAGAATAAATTAGAATAATTATAAGTTATATAATTTTAAATCTTCTCATTCGATAAATTCAATTTATAACAAAATAAGCGTATGTCACGCTTGAATGTGAAGCTATAATAAGATACAGTAATTAAATACGCTAAGCGCTTTCGAGGTCCTTTACCTCATATTCATAGCGAAGCTGTGAGCTGCGAAAATAAAAAATGGGGCGGGAGAAGTTGTATGCAAAGCATATGCAAATAGACTAAATAGTCCAGCGTTTAGAAATGTCGAAGCATGTGTCTCGTCTATTGATTGAGTTGTTATTGTTGTTGATGTAGAACGCTTCTCTGATCTTCTGCTTAATGTCGTTTTTCTCAATACAAACTATTTTAGGGTGGGAAGGTTCAAATAAATGTCCATAAGCATAAAATAAAAGAACAAATCAATAATCTACAACTCACCCCTGTCACACAATTCAACAATAAGCTTAACCGAGATAAATTTATTGCATCCATTCTCCGTCCTTATAAAAATAAAGGCATTTCTACTGCTGAATACTACCGAGTCTATCCTTCCTCCACCAAAGCTCCTAGATTGTTTGCCAACATTAAACTCCATAAGCCAGGTGAACCACTGCGTCTAATGATGGATTTTGGGGGAGTCCATTATTTTCAAACCGCAACGATGGTTAATCAACTATTAATCGACAGCCTGGGCTTTGGGAATTTTTCTGTTAATTCATCCTTTCAGGTTGTAGAGAAAATCAATAAAGCCACGATCTGTAACAACTTCCGTATGACCTCCTTTGACGTCAAAGAGTTGTATGGATCTGTGGACAGAAAGCAATCTATTCACATTATCCAACAAGAACTCACCAATACAATGTCATCTGAACGCATTAATTTCATCATTACATTTTTAACTTGGATGGATAAGCATATATACACAACATTTGAGCACACTTGGTACAATATGAAAAGCGGATGGCCGATGGGCCTCCCTCTCAGCGGAATCATCACTAGCATTTTTCTTAATTACTATGAAAAATTAATAGTGCCTAAATACCAAGCTGATAACCCCCACATTTTATACATCCGGTACGTAGATGACATACTTATTCTAGCCAATCAACACACCACAAACAATATTATACAAGAACTAACGCACAGCACTAAGCTAACCATTAATTCCACATCTGAGGATGCATCCCAAAGCCTAAATTACCTGGATCTTAAGTTAACGCGTGAGGAACCATGTATAAATCATTCAATGATTATAAAGCCTTTTGAAATCAGAGGCTTCATACATCCACATTCTAACGTTCCTAACTCCCACAAATTAGCAGGACTACAAGCATTCCTACACAGAAACATGCAGCTGTGCAAATTTGAAGCAGATCGAAAGAACAACATACACCTTTATACTAAAGACCTACTACAGGCAGGCTATAAACTCCACACTATCAACAACAAAATCAAGCAGTTTTATACAAAAATCACCATTAATAAAAACAATATTAATCTTCCATATATCAGTCTTCCCCACATACATAAAATCTCACACCAACTAATCAAGATTTTGAGCAATAAATTTAAAATCAGCTTTCATACACCCCCTTGCACTAACCGTCTCATCAATAACTCCAAGGACAAATTAGAACCTTCTCAGACCCCCCACGTCGTTTACAGCATCACTTGCCCACAACCCGGTTGCCGCGCCATTTATTTTGGAGAAACCAAGGCAGGCACAACCATCCGGACAGCACAACACAGATACACATATAATAGAGCTATTAAAAACAACGATAACTCATCTACGTTTTTGGAACACTCCAAGAAAACTGGACATTTATTTGAACCTTCCCACCCTAAAATAGTTTGTATTGAGAAAAACGACATTAAGCGGAAGATCAGAGAAGCGTTCTACATCAACAACAATAACAACTCAATCAATAGACGAGACACATGCTTCGACATTTCTAAACGCTGGACTATTTAGTCTATTTGCATATGCTTTGCATACAACTTCTCCCGCCCCATTTTTTATTTTCGCAGCTCACAGCTTCGCTATGAATATGAGGTAAAGGACCTCGAAAGCGCTTAGCGTATTTAATTACTGTATCTTATTATAGCTTCACATTCAAGCGTGACATACGCTTATTTTGTTATAAATTGAATAATTATAAGAGAAACTTTAGCCTGTTTTACAAAATAGGTTTTGGATAGTGCATTAATATGTATGATGTTAGAAGATAAGAGTGTATTATAAATCTTAATACAATAGAGGAATAATGAATTGGAAAGACTAGAAATTTGGAAAAGAGCTATGCAAGAATGATATTTTATTATTTGTGTGAAAGTTTTTAAGTTGAAGATTTATTTTTATTAACAGTTTAGGGAACATTGCTTAGAGTGATTATTTAAAAATGAAAACAATTGAAGAAAATAGTTTTTGAGAGGAAAAAACTTAATCATCCATATAGCTTATGTGTTTAAATGATTGATTGAGTTAATGGATACATACATACAATTGATGCTCTTCATTCCCAGAAGTGACATGTGTTTTATTATACACTAGCTGTAATGTGGGCTTTTCTTGCATTATTAGATTTCAAAAATTTAATATAGTTGATAATTAAAATATATTTAAATAATATTTACATAAAATAATAAAACATGAGATATCAACAGCCAATAAAAACTATCGTTATGCATTTTTATAAACAATATTGAAGATCATTTTTAACTGCTGTTAATGACTCATGTATTAGTATTTTATATAAATATTATTTAAATATATTTTAATTCTCAACCACATTATATTGTTTTATTTTACTAACATAAGCAAAGCTGACCCATCGCTTTGCATACATTAGTAAATAATAATAAAAATAAAAATATATGTAATGCAATTGGTTATTAAAACATATTTCTAATTTATATATGTAAGGAAGATATATTCTGAGGTGTAGAAATTTTTTAATGTTTTATTATCTAAATTCCATTTTTTTATTTTTTGAGGTATTTAATATCAAATAAAAAATTTTCTAGAAATTCTCTACATTTTTCTAGTATGTATCCCAATACACAGATCTCAATATTGCTTTATCATGTGGGAATTTACTTTAAAAAAAAATTTAAAACTTTATCAAATTCAGAATTTCTCTTGCTGTACCTGCAGCATTTTAAAATTTACTTTTTTACATGTTAAATATATTTAAACTGACAACCTAAAGTTTAACAATTTCATAGTAAAAGATTATCAAATTCAGTAGTATTTCTCTTGTTGTACCAGTAGCACTTTAAATTTTATTTTAACATGTGTTAAATTAAATATATATTTAAAGTAAAATTCTAAAAGTAATTTGTCATTATTCAAATGAGAAATGAAATACGTGGTTACAACCAACAATTTAATTAATTTAAAATATATTTATTGCTTTATCAAAAATTATATTTACATTTTGTTTAAAAAAAAATCCAACTCTGTATTCTTTTAATCAGTGTGCCCTCATTTTGTTTTTTATGACATCATTTGAAAACAATTATGATATAGATTTTCTGTGCATTTTTATATTGCAAATTATAATTTTTTTTAAACAACTAGAGCAAAAAAATTTATA
The DNA here is from genome assembly GCA_028023455.1 of Epiperipatus broadwayi. NCBI lineage: Eukaryota > Metazoa > Onychophora > Udeonychophora > Euonychophora > Peripatidae > Epiperipatus > Epiperipatus broadwayi. The sequence continues at coordinate 256,371 of JAQFVV010000161.1, read as the reverse complement.
TTAGTGAAATTCTATACAAAAAAGAAAAGTCATACAAGATTCTTCAAGATTGGTGCAGTATTTGTTGAGTTATAAAGTCACAAACAAACAAATAAACGCTGCTTTTTTTCATTTATATATACTTACACTGTTATGAAATTTATATTCAAATAAAATATATTGTGAACATTTTACATTGTTATAATAAATATATGTACTAGATATACATGTTTATTTTAATAATATAAATAATTTATATTTTACGATGTTGTAAATACTGTTGACAAGAAACAACATATATATAGATTAATAGTATAAAGATGAAAGATCTATATTGATATATTAAAAAAAACATTTCATTTTGAAATATGGTCTGAAATACACAGATTTTTTGATCTCTCTTGTTATTCATATTAATTTAAGGTGGAAGATAAATTAATTGTGAAATTTATTTCTAGATATTTTGAATTGGTAATGACAAATCTGAGATTTTTCTCATTTTATACTTTGTTCAATGTTTTAAAAAAAATTAAGATTTATATATATTGTAATTAAAAAACAAAATCTAAATTATAAAAAACAATTAAACTTACCATACATATATTATAGCTATATAATAACCTTTTCACCCTACAATACATAGATGTTTAACACACATACAAATATATAAAAAACACAAAGTTAAAAAAATTATAATAGTTTTAAACTTTCTAAATTTCTAATTTTAAATAAAAAGTTAACTGGAATGAAATTCTTAGAATGTTTTAAAATTATTCTTATAAGACTTATTTATCTAAACAGAGCAAAACTCTCCATACAGTATTGCCACCTGTGCTAAACAGAGTAATCAATGGATGCCAGAAGGCTTGTGCATAAAATCCCTATCTTATGCCTACTCATCCAATATCCCCAGACTAGTTTCTGGCTTGTGGCCTTCGTCAGTGAGGAGCTTTGGATCTGAGAGCACTGCATCTAGATCTTAGGATCTAATGCAACCCTCTAGCAACCACCTTTTATCTCTACTTAACTACTAAACTATGAGAATGAAATTGAAAACACAAAAAATATTTTCAATCTAAGCTCAATAGCTTAAATAGTCATATGGGTCTGAACTCAGTTCAGCACCCATACATTTTGGTGTCTTTGGCTCTTTTACAACCATAGCCACCACTATCCTATTAGGCAGGATTGGTGTTAAACCATTAAGCATCACATGATCACATTTCCTATACTAGCACATTAATTGTTGATAAACAGAGCAAAACTCTCCATACAGTATTGCCACCTGTGCTAAACAGAGTAATCAATGGATGCCAGAAGGCTTGTGCATAAAATCCCTATCTTATGCCTACTCATCCAATATCCCCAGACTAGTTTCTGGCTTGTGGCCTTCGTCAGTGAGGAGCTTTGGATCTGAGAGCACTGCATCTAGATCTTAGGATCTAATGCAACCCTCTAGCAACCACCTTTTATCTCTACTTAACTACTAAACTATGAGAATGAAATTGAAAACACAAAAAATATTTTCAATCTAAGCTCAATAGCTTAAATAGTCATATGGGTCTGAACTCAGTTCAGCACCCATACATTTTGGTGTCTTTGGCTCTTTTACAACCATAGCCACCACTATCCTATTAGGCAGGATTGGTGTTAAACCATTAAGCATCACATGATCACATTTCCTATACTAGCACATTAATTGTTGATAAACAGAGCAAAACTCTCCATACAGTATTGCCACCTGTGCTAAACAGAGTAATCAATGGATGCCAGAAGGCTTGTGCATAAAATCCCTATCTTATGCCTACTCATCCAATATCCCCAGACTAGTTTCTGGCTTGTGGCAATACTGTATGGAGAGTTTTGCTCTGTTTATCAACAATTAATGTGCTAGTATAGGAAATGTGATCATGTGATGCTTAATGGTTTAACACCAATCCTGCCTAATAGGATAGTGGTGGCTATGGTTGTAAAAGAGCCAAAGACACCAAAATGTATGGGTGCTGAACTGAGTTCAGACCCATATGACTATTTAAGCTATTGAGCTTAGATTGAAAATATTTTTTGTGTTTTCAATTTCATTCTCATAGTTTAGTAGTTAAGTAGAGATAAAAGGTGGTTGCTAGAGGGTTGCATTAGATCTTAAGATCTAGATGCAGTGCTCTCAGATCCAAAGCTCCTCACTGACGAAGGCCACAAGCCAGAAACTAGTCTGGGGATATTGGATGAGTAGGCATAAGATAGGGATTTTATGCACAAGCCTTCTGGCATCCATTGATTACTCTGTTTAGCACAGGTGGCAATACTGTATGGAGAGTTTTGCTCTGTTTATCAACAATTAATGTGCTAGTATAGGAAATGTGATCATGTGATGCTTAATGGTTTAACACCAATCCTGCCTAATAGGATAGTGGTGGCTATGGTTGTAAAAGAGCCAAAGACACCAAAATGTATGGGTGCTGAACTGAGTTCAGACCCATATGACTATTTAAGCTATTGAGCTTAGATTGAAAATATTTTTTGTGTTTTCAATTTCATTCTCATAGTTTAGTAGTTAAGTAGAGATAAAAGGTGGTTGCTAGAGGGTTGCATTAGATCCTAAGATCTAGATGCAGTGTTCTCAGATCCAAAGCTCCTCACTGACGAAGGCCACAAGCCAGAAACTAGTCTGGGGATATTGGATGAGTAGGCATAAGATAGGGATTTTATGCACAAGCCTTCTGGCATCCATTGATTACTCTGTTTAGCACAGGTGGCAATACTGTATGGAGAGTTTTGCTCTGTTTATCAACAATTAATGTGCTAGTATAGGAAATGTGATCATGTGATGCTTAATGGTTTAACACCAATCCTGCCTAATAGGATAGTGGTGGCTATGGTTGTAAAAGAGCCAAAGACACCAAAATGTATGGGTGCTGAATTGAGTTCAGACCCATATGACTATTTAAGCTATTGAGCTTAGATTGAAAATATTTTTTGTGTTTTCAATTTCATTCTCATAGTTTAGTAGTTAAGTAGAGATAAAAGGTGGTTGCTAGAGGGTTGCATTAGATCCTAAGATCTAGATGCAGTGCTCTCAGATCCAAAGCTCCTCACTGACGAAGGCCACAAGCCAGAAACTAGTCTGGGGATATTGGATGAGTAGGCATAAGATAGGGATTTTATGCACAAGCCTTCTGGCATCCATTGATTACTCTGTTTAGCACAGGTGGCAATACTGTATGGAGAGTTTTGCTCTGTTTATCAACAATTAATGTGCTAGTATAGGAAATGTGATCATGTGATGCTTAATGGTTTAACACCAATCCTGCCTAATAGGATAGTGGTGGCTATGGTTGTAAAAGAGCCAAAGACACCAAAATGTATGGGTGCTGAACTGAGTTCAGACCCATATGACTATTTAAGCTATTGAGCTTAGATTGAAAATATTTTTTGTGTTTTCAATTTCATTCTCATAGTTTAGTAGTTAAGTAGAGATAAAAGGTGGTTGCTAGAGGGTTGCATTAGATCCTAAGATCTAGATGCAGTGCTCTCAGATCCAAAGCTCCTCACTGACGAAGGCCCAAGCCAGAAACTAGTCTGGGGATATTGGATGAGTAGGCATAAGATAGGGATTTTATGCACAAGCCTTCTGGCATCCATTGATTACTCTGTTTAGCACAGGTGGCAATACTGTATGGAGAGTTTTGCTCTGTTTATCAACAATTAATGTGCTAGTATAGGAAATGTGATCATGTGTTACTTATTTATCTATTTATTTTTCCCAAAGAATGTTGGAGTAAATTCTTATCAAAACTAAGTGAAGCTTCCATTTTTTCATTTGTTTTCTTTATTGATTCACATGAGTCCAGTAAAAGCCATAAACATTACCCAAGCTCCGTTACTTATTAGTCATTATTAGTTTGTTTATTAAACTGAGTTATCATAAACCTTTTTTTTAAAGTTAGCTTCTAAATGATTGACCAAGAATTTCCATAGGTTTCTTTATGTGATGCATATCCACCTGCACCATGAACATAAATAGAAGTGAAGAAAAGCTTATTTGGAAATGTGTTGGCCATAAGCAAATTTTTTACTGATTTTAGTTCTATATTCTATCTTAATTCTTCCAAATTATGACATTTTTTATTATTACACCTAGTGGAAGTTTTTGAAATTATTTAATCTATCAATTATGTGTAAAGTTTTTATTTTGTGCTAAGCTCAATAAATTGATTTTTTTTTAAATTTAATTTTATAAATGAATAATATTCTAAAAATCATACTTGACCTTTACTTATATTTAAAAGCTGAGTTGTAAATAAGAACAAAGGGATATAAAGGACACCAATGATATTAATGTAAATACTCTTTCAGGAAATAAACAAATTTTTTATTTTTTTTTAATGCAAATGAGATGTCACTTTGTGGTAAATCTATCAAATTCTTCTTTGAAATCTAATATTTATGTTATAATTATTAAAATATTTAAAAATATGTTAACACTGTAAAAATTTGATAAATTTGATTTTACGTGATGAGTTTCACATAAAGCGTGCTCAACTCTACACTGTGATTTTTATTATGGTCAAGTTTATTAACTTCTATTTATAAAATAAAGCATAAATAAATAAAATTAAATTGAATGCATGCATTCTTTTTGTTTAGTGTGCAAAAATAATCAGAAACATGATAAACAAAGCAAAAAAAATCATATGTTTTATTCTAGAAAACTTTAGTAAAAAGATGACTAGAGCAAATGAATACCCTTAAAAAAAATTTTTCTTACAGAACAATAGTGTAAAGACTATTGATATTTTCTGGCTGTCTATAAAAAGCTAATGTCTTTATATTTTTTTCATTTAAAAGCAGTACTGCAGAATCTACATTATTAAAAAATCCTACACTAATACCAGTTACAATAATGATAAAACAGCAATCTAACTCAGTGGAACTACCATGTTTTTTTAGAGAAGTGCACAACAATTCTCAATGATGATGAGATTCATCTAGTTAAAATTAAAATATTGTTATGTACTTTCTAGTTACAAATAAAGACTACTCATACTTTATCATCATCATTATTATCAACCATTATCAATCCACTGCAGGATGAAGGTCTCTCCACATTTAATTCATCTCTGATCTTTAGCTTCTCTTCTCCACATCACCCCTGCACACTTTTTTATTTAATCCATCTATCTCACATGTGGTCTCTTTCTGGGTCTTTTACAATCTCTTGGAATCCCGTTTAAGATTTCAATAGTCTATCTATTATCATCTCTTCTAGCAATATGTCCAGCCCAACTCGACTTCAATCTTTTAATTTTTTCAATGAGGTCAGTAACACCTGTTTGTCCTCTTACCCATACATTGCATTTTTGATCTCTTCTTGTTACTCCTAGCATGAATCTCTCCATACTTCTTTGAGTGGTCTGGAGTCTTTGTATTGCTCTTCTATTAATACATGTCATTATATTTTGTGATTAAATTCGGGTTTGCTCATTTTTCTATGTACTATATTATCCTTTTACTGAATTTATCATGTTGTAAATTATTAAGTGGATTAAGTTTTATTTTATTCTCTATATCAAATTTAATAATTATGCATTATAATTTTTGAAGTTAAATATCTATATCTGCTTTATTTGTTTTTATATTATTCTACTTTATCATTGATTTATATGCATTATACATTATTAAATCTTTCATATTACATTTCAATAGTTACCATTAAATTTGGAAATCAAGCATTAGTATATGTCAAATTCATCTACATATTATTCTTTTATTAAATTAATATGTGCTACAAATTATTAAATCTGCCATGTTTATAGCATTTTCTATTACATTTTAGCTTGAAAGTCTGGGATCAAATCCCTTCTAATTATTCACCAGTAAATTGTAAATGGGAAATATTTATATTTTGAACTTCTAATGTAAACCATTGTGTCTACTATATTTATTTACATATTAATAGATCTTATAACTGAATTTCTGTGTACTGAAAACCATTAAATCCATCATGTTTCTTTTATTCTTTATATTATATTTAATAGTTATTTACCAATATTTTATAAAAATTAAATATCTATATTCACTCTATTTTTTTGTTAACATTTTATTATATTACTGCCCATGTGTGTAATGCAAATGATTAAATATACCATGTTTGATTTATTCTCTGTTTTGTATTTTAACAATTACCTAACAGTGAATTAGAAAATTAAATATTTATTCACTATGTTTATCCATGCATTATCCTGCTTTATAATTTAAAGGTTCTTTTAAAAATTAAATTCATCATATTCTATTCCATTCTTCATGAAATATTTTAATAGTTATTATTAAACTTATAAAGAAACTTTAATGATTTAATGAACTTTATCTCAGAAAATGTAACAAAATATATTTTCAACTATATTAGAGATAAGCTTTTTATAATGACTATTATGATTAAAGAGATGAAACCTGCTAGGCATGCTTTGCCAATTATATGGTATAAAGCTTATCTCTAACACAGATGTATGTATATTTTATGTAAACATATAAGTCAAATATTTGCATACTTTATGATGACTACAAATTGTTCTCTTCTACTATTAAATTTATATGTCTTACAAATTATTAAAATTGCAATGTTTTATGTCATTTTTTATATTATAATTTAACTCTTTCAAATGCTGATATTTTCTATTGTAAACACCTGGTGGAAGTTTTTAAAAATGGTCAATCTTTGCCTTTCTGTATAAAATCTTTATTTTATACTAAAGCTTAATAAATTGGACTAGATTTCTTTTAATTTAATTTACAAATAAATAACACTCTATAAAAATCATATTTAAATTTGAAATTATTAAACAAATGAATTGTAATAAGAATAAAGAATGTAAAACATCATTCAATAATCTGAAGGAAAATAAGACTTGAGAAAATTTATGAAATGTTTTTTATGTTAATTTTTTTAACATGAATGAATAAATATGGACTTCTAACAAATCTATCAAATTCTTCTTTACATTCTTAAATTAATTTTATAATTTTTAAAATATCTCAAATAATTCTAAGACCATGTCAATTCTGATGGGTGATGATCTTACATGATCAGTTTCACATAGGCATGATAAAGTCTGCACCAGGATTTTTTTATATTATGATTAAATTTATTAACTTCTATTATTACAATAAAATATATACAAATAAAATCAAAATATATAATGTATTCTTTTTGTTTTAAATAATTATTAAACAATTATTGTAAAAAATAATCAGAAATATTTAATAAACTAGCAAAAATAAATCTTTTTTAGTTCCAAAAGTTTTCTAGAAGTAAATTTGTAAATGCTATCAAAACCAGATTACAAAAAACAAAAATCATCAACTACTTGGAGGTAGTTCTTTCTTTCATGAAGAATAAAATCCAACTGTCCAAAAAATATGGACCTCTTCAGATTTTTTTTAATTAATAAATCAATAAAAGCAGGATTGCAAATTTAATGGTTAAAAAACTTACATTAATATCATTTAAGATAATAATAGAAGAGTGATCTAAAGTGGCAGAACTACCAAAACTATTTCTAAAGTGAACAAGCCATGCAAATTAATGAAATCAATAGTTATTGAATTAATAATTGCTTATCTCTGAACACAAAATTAAATATATGCACTGATCATAAACTATTTAGTTATAAATTATCATAATCACCATGTTTGATTTATTCTTAAATTCCTCTTGTTTGACATCAACTTTGTCTGTCAAATTTTTGAATAGACCCTATGTTTAATATGACAGCATGCTTGGTGTTTTCTTTTTTGCAATAAATTTTTTTTATAAATATTATATAATTATTTTATATGTTATATTATAAATATTTAAGCCTTTTAATAACTAAAATTGTAAAATATTAAAAAATAATATTTTAAAATTGTGAAAATAAATATCTAACTGAATGTCTTACTGATAACAAAGGAATACATCTTTATTGGCTTCATGGTAACTATTCAAAAAATTAAAAGAATGATATATTGGATCTTAGAATTTCATGTTATTAAAAAAATGATATATTTAGAATTAGTTATCATATAAAAAAAAAACAAAAAAAAAATCTAAAAGTTAATAAATTATTAATTGTTATTAAAATATTTCACTTAGAGTTTTTACAAAAGCAATTTTCTTTTAGTCCATAATGGCTGTTTTCAGTTCTAGTAACATAAAGACTATACTTTTTAAGAGTGGTCTTTTTAAAAACAAAATGCTTTCAAAGACAATTGCCCACTAGTCACATAGTTTTTGGTTTAATAATAAGTCTTTTACAAAAAAAATTGCATCATAATCATTAACAATTATTAAAAATCATGTTTTTGTTTCTTTTAGCTGCAGGATAAAACACTCTAAAGTGTCAGTCAATCACAAATCCCTTTTTAGTCACCTCCTTCATTGCTTTTCCATAATAATAGAAAATGCTGTCAATCATACCCAAAGGTCTATACAGGCTCATATAATGCTGATAGCTCTTAGAATTTTTTTTTAATTATTACATTAAAAATGGAAGCTTTGTGGAAAGAATCGGTGCAACCTGTCATACACCATACTATAAAATATATATATGCTTTAAAACAACATACAAAAGTAGTGATCACAGTACCATCACATTACCTAAAATGTCAAATCTGATAGCATGATTGCAGCTCAAATTTGCAAAGTATTAAAGCACAATTCAAGGATAAAATCAAGTAACATACCCTTCCAATTCATAGAACAAATAGCTGGAGGAATAAAGATGTTAACACTAATCAGATGTACATATTTTATTTTACAAACCTTTTTTAAATTATAAGTTCATCATCTTTCAATATACATGTCTCCACTAAAATTTCATAAATTTTAATATATATTAACCATCCCAAATTGCAGCATCATGCCTCTTACATTTCAGCATTTCTGACATTTTTCTTTGTCTCACACATTAACATAAAATATATGATAAAATGATTATTTCTTTTCAGAAAATAATACATTTGACTTTCTTCGATAGATATTTTTATTTACTACTGAAATAAATTTTAAATGTTCAAATTTTATTTCTGTAAATATTAAAAAATGAGGATGTAATCAAAATAAAGACTTTACACATCATTGTTTTTAGAAAAAAATATTTTCAATTTATAAAATCAACGAAACATTTCTTGTTTCTCATTATTTTTAAAAACATGAATGAATATTTATTTATTTTTATATCTAATAAATTATGCTTTAAAAGTTTAATTTTTTTTAATATTTATTGCAAAATTATGCTATTTTCTTACTCAGTAAATATAACATGGATTCTTTATGTCAAAGTGAGTCTTTAAATTGTCTTCAGATGATATTTATTAGTAGCTGCTATTATAATGTTATATTTTTGAAAATAAAGTATTTCAAGTCAAAATAAGTTATTAATAATTTATATTTCTTGATATCTTATAAATATAGTGCAAATTATTTTTAAAAAAATATTTAAAACTGTAATAAATTTGCAAATAAACACATTTTTGTTTCATTGGAAACTGAAATGTTGTAAAATGTCAAACATTTTACAGCCCTTGCAAGAGACAATGGTTGAACATGTCAGGGCAGGGCTTATGTCTATTATAAGAGTGGGAATTATGAATTTCCTGCCTTTTAACATGCAATTTTTGGGAAAAAAATTTATTATAGTAAAATATACTGTTTTAAATGCATTTTAACATATAATGCTTACGAAAAAATTATATGGAAGGGAGTTGCAGGGCTAACATATGGTAATGATGCATTATGTGTTAGTAAAGGGGTATTAAATTACTTAGGAATAGTTTAAAGGGAAGTAGAAAGACATGCATTGGATACAGATGTATGGACAGCAGAAGAGGCATTTCAAGGAGAAATGGGATGGTCAAGTTTTCATATGAGAGATGCAAAAAGTAAAATGAAAATTTTTGGTAGATTGCAGTTTATGGATAATAAAAAAATAGCCAAAATAGTATTTAACTGGGTTATGGGTAAAGAGCAGGTAACAAGATGGATGAGAAAGATAATGTGGTATGCAAAAGATTTGGATAAAGAATTTATATCAGTATATTTGTACAAAAGATGGGATGATTGTGTTAGGAGGATTGTTGAGTGTTACAGTGGTAAGAAATGGGATAAAAGAATAGATTTATTAATAAAGAATAGGGAGTCAGACAGGTGGAGAACTAGTATGGAGAGTAAAAAGAGTTTAAATATATATAGAAATAAACAGAATAGTAGGTGCAAGTTAATATATGATAATAGTAAGAAAAGTAGTTTATTGTTTAAGGATCAAAGAGAATCTTTAGCAACAAGAGAATATACATGTAAGTGGAAAAATATGGGTGTTTTAGTCTGTAAATTACGTAAGGAAGAAATAGAAAATATTAGGCATCTGTTAATTGAATGTAAATGCTTAAAAATAGAAAGGGCACATATAATGAAGTTATGGAAGAATAAATATGAAAAAAGTGGTTGTACAGAAAGTGGATTATTGTTTTTTATGCTGGGTTTGGGAAAAGATAAGGGTGATTTAGATATGAAGATCATAGAGTTGACAAAGATTATGTTGTGGAAATGAAATGGGATGGAGCAGAATATGGGAAAACTTAGATTGGGGAATGGAAAATAAAGTGGCTAACAGGTTTTTCTGGGCATAATTATTGAGAGATTCTTGACTCTGTTTAAGGAGAAGATACAGTACACCACATCACATCAATTTGGGTCAACTGATCATAAAGTTAAAGATAATTTAGAAGGAAAGAATAAGAATCATACATTTTTTTATTCTTGTTAATTATCTTTATCATAAATATTTCATATTTATGTTTTCCACCCAATATATCTCTATCAGTTATTATTCTATTCAGAAAAGAAAACTATACAATCTATTTATTGCATAACTAATATTGAAATTTTTGTTTGTTTAGTAAATTTTTAAACCAGAGTATTGATAACATTAATGGATACAACATTATGATATTAATATTTTATTAGTCATTTATTAGACTAGAGACTATCTACTTGATGAATAACATTTCTGTAATGTAATTTTCACTACCCATTACCTTACAAGTTAATGATATCTTTGGTTATATGTTTTTGATTGCATCCCTCCGCAAGGAGTTAAAAGTTGATAGAAACCAGTCCCTACCTTGCATCAGAATTATGTAGTGAAAATTATAATACAGAAATATTAATGTTATGATTTTTCAACAATTATTAATTTGCTGTTATATGTACCAACTGTTCAATTTGTATAACTTATTCACTTATCTATAGAATCTCTGATTAATTAAGACATTTGGATTTGGAAGTTGATATTTTTGTTTTACAAATAGAAATTCAAATATTCAAGAACAATATATCATCAAATAAATATAAGAAGATAAGACTAAAGATAACACTGAAATGATTACCATGGTTTTTTTTTTTAAAAAAAAAAAAGTATTAACAATAATAAATTGTCAAGCATAGGTGGTCGAGAGGTCAGCAATGGCTGCTTTACAAGCAGTTGTCCTGGGTTAGCGGGTTCGCTTTCCGGCTGATGCATTAACACATAAGAAAAAAAACAATAATAAATTAGAAGTTAGCAACTATAATATTTTGATCAGATTATTAATACAAATAAAAATATGATGTATAAAATTAATTACAAAATTAAATTTGAATAAAATAATTGTGATAGAAAAAAAATTAACATTAAAAAAAAATAACGAATATTAATAAACATTTTTTATTAAACTTATTACAATCTGATACTTAGACTTTAAAGACTTCAGATAATGTAGCAAAAAACAGATATATTAAGTTAGTAGTAAGAATAAGAATAGAAACTAAGATACAAGACTGAGAAAATAAACATGTAATAGTAACCTAAAATGTATTTGAGGACACCATATTACTAAAAGATACTAGATGGATAATTGAAGTTTTGCAGTGGATTTAAAGAGATTATTAAAAATCTAGAAAGATGTCATATATGGATTGAATGTGGAAAGATGAAAGTTTGCTGCATTGATGTGGAAAAGATAAATTACAAATGAAAGAAACTTCAGCTCACTTTAGATTGATGATGGTTTAAAATGATGATGATGACATAACATACTTTATTTTATTTATTTGTAAATTCTTTTTAACAACTGTTATAATTACAGCAACATTTAAACACAATCTAATTGGTCTATATTTACTAGCCCAATTATGTTTATTAATTTTTACTTGGTTTGACACAGTTAATAGAGGATTGGACTTGGGGATCAGGAGATCCCAGGATCGATTCTGGTGCTTCAATTTTCTTATAAATGCCCTATGAACATCCAGGTGCTAAAGATATTAGCATTTTTATAGTACCCATATTCATACTATATTTATATTTAATACATTCAGGTTACATGCTGCAATTAATTTTCTACAAATATAATTTTTACTTTATGTAAAATAAACTCACATATTTATCTCATCAAAGATAATAATTATTATTATTCATTAGAAACAAAGCAAAAACCCTGTTGAATAAATTGCTTTTATTTAATTCTCCTCTTCCTACAGTTTTACAATATTTTATCACATGACCTTCAAAACTCCTAATTAAAATATCAATGATTTAACCACTTTTTTGCTGATTATTTTATTGGCTGAGTGAAGTAAAAGTCTGAACTTTTAATTGGTCAATTCACAAACTCAAGTGTCAATTCAAAACTCAAGCGTCAAAATATATTCATCTTTTAATATTATATTCACTTCAGTTTCATTTGTAAAAAGTATATTAATAATTTGTCACGTTATGAAAGTGAACGAAAGTTTTTTCAAAAATAAATTTTTATTTATAATTATAAAAATATTCGATAGCAGCAAATCTAAAATGAACGTTACTCACCAACCAAAAAGTTTTGCTGACGTCAGTGATTTCTTTCCCAATTTTACATTGCGGGAAAGTAAATAATTTTTGCTAAAGTTTTAATTATTTTTCTAAAATAATTTTATTTTTAGCATATTTTATCAAAATAATTTATAATTTGTCAAAAAATACTTTTAAAATGGTCTAAAACATTCGTTTATTATTTTCAAAATGAAAGAAAAGAAATTTAGTTATTGACAACCATTTTCTTTGTTGTCGAAATTTAACAGCCAATCAGATTCAAGAAAAGACAGCCTTTTTCCTTTGTTAGACCTTCACCACCAGTTTTATTGATTTTTTACTTGTAAAATAATTCAAAAGAGGGCAGCATCTTACAGAACTTTTTAAAACCTTTCAAATGACGGTAAAATCTTTACCGTAGTATTAAAAATGACGGGATTTGAATGATGGGAAGCTGACGTCAAACTGTCACATTTTTAGCCGTAACTAGCAAAAAGTTGATTAAATGATTTGAAAATTTTCCTCTAACTAATAGCAGGTTTTGATATCAGTCCAAAATGATGCTATATACTCAGATCTTCAGTTTATACAATGAATATGCATACCTGTCATTAACACGTTTTAAAATTGTAAAACATCTTCACTAAGAAAATATGCTATTGTCAATAATTGATAAATATTTATTTTTATGCAGCACAGTATTTATTGTAATATATTCATAAGTAAATCAATCTTCACATGTGTTGTTTTAACATAAATTAACAGGCACTCACTCTTAAGCAAAGCTTTTAAAAAACAGGTTATAATTCATTTATCTTTGATTAATGCATAGTAAACAAAAGTTGGCTTATTTATAAATAAGCTTGAAGCCAAGTGAATTTGTTCTTTAAAATCTTTGCTTGCAAGTAAGTGTGTCAATTTATATTAAAACAGTGCATGTGTGAGGATTGATTTACTTCGAATATATTATCAATAATTATAAAATCATTTTACATTGGATGATGAACTAAAATCGCCATAGTTATAAAAGATCATTACAGAAATCAAAATACTAAATTCTACATATAATGATAGAATAATGAACAGTGCAATCATTCAATTAAGTCACATATTTAAAACAATAAACATGATTAATGTTAGCATATAATTTAAGTCATTTTATTAAATAATGGTTACTGCTATACTCTTTATTTTGAGTCATATCTTCTACACTAATATAGTCTTCTAAACAAATAATGAATTATAATGACAAATAGATGGCAAGTACTGCTGCAATCATTTAATTAATGTCAGTTAAGATTCTGGCTTTAAACTTAAATAAATTATCTCAGTGAAACAACTATAAGATAGTTTTACTGTAATATCTATTATTAACCTCTATAAACTCTTTGCTAAGATTTTTCATTTTAACTCCTACATTAGAAACATTTATTCCAATAATTACTTTCAAATACTCTAACTGATAAGGGCATTTGTCAAAATTAAAACATCTATAAATAATAACTTTACTTTGAAATAACCTGAACAAGTGTGTAATCTTTGGATTAAAATAAATAAATAATTTTAACATAATTCTTTTCATCATCGTTTTAGCTAAAATTCTCATATTTATGCAATATGTCTTATTCTGCATTATATCGTTTTCTTTCACATTTTTTCCCCTGCCTTCGAACAATGCAATATCCAGAATTTTAAATTTATTTATACTCTATTCCATTTCTACATTAACTATAAATAGCTTTAGTCCTAATGTCAATATTATCATTTTCCACCACTAACATAAAAACCAAAAAACCTCTTTCCTTATAATCATTTAATCATATATTTATTTTTTCTATAACTTCATTATTTGCAGCCAACTTGTAAATGTTGACAGTTTGTTAACACATGATTAATATTCTCTACACTTTCATTACATAATTTACAAACCAAAGCATCCAAATTATTTCATTTATACATATATTCTGTTAATATTAACTTTCCTTATTTGCTATAATGGTAATGTGAAAACTCCAAAGTTATGCCCAAGTATCACATAATCTTAGAAGTATTAACAACTACTTTTTGTTGTCCTTATTAATGTTGTTTATTTTACAAAGTTCATTTTCATTTGGGTTTTTACTCTACGTTTTGTCTCATGGAAGCTATTTAAAACTTAATAAATATTTTACATCAATTCCCCCCCCCCCCTTAGTTCTGCTCATAGATTTTTTTGTATATATTATTAAGCAAATGATTAAGACAAATTTCATTATTTGTTAAAACTCATGTTTTCTCGATTGCTCTTTATTTTAAAATAACTGTCATATTTAATTAATTTGATACTCACCCCCATCCTTCTTTAATTTATAAAACTCAAAATTCTTTTCAACAGCATTATATCACGCATTCCTCATTTTTTATAAGTTTATTCACATAACTTTGTTTAACAAAAGGTAATTATTTCTAATCTTTCAATATACAATGCTATATTTATTTACATGGCATTTTAAAACATGTAAACATGACTGACACTTATATCCTACTTGTTTTTATTTAGTTTTCTATTGTAATTTCTTTATTTTTTGTTGTTATTATCTGTATTTGTTGATCGCTTTTCATCTTACAACTTAAATTTATTAATATTTTTATTTACTTCCCACTAAATACTTTATTCTATTCATTAGTTTGATCACCTGACTTTCTAATTTTTTACCACTTTTTCTAATCCATACTTCCTGGCATTAACTATTTGAATAGATTTACATATAGCTTACCTTGTTTGAATTTTATATATTTACTGAAATTTTTAATTTTAGTTTTTAATTCGATTTTTATTACAAGTAATAAGTGACTTTTTGTTAGCTTTTTCGACAAATTTAGAAAGATCCATTCCTTTTTAAAAAAATAAATAAATAAACTTTTTCCTAGCAGCAGTTATCTCTATGCAAATCTTCTCCATTTTTTCATTCGTTTATCGTATTTTAACTTGATTTCTATTACAAACATTACTATGATATATATATATATGTGTGTGTAGAAAGAGGGGGAAGATCAATGATAACTTTTAAAAAAATCATTAATACACATTTATATTAATTTCATATTTATATGTTTATGCAATTAGAGAACTTTTTCGTGTAAATTTTCGCCCCTCCGTAAAAACTTTTTTATTTATTTATGCACTATCCCAAATTTTGCTGTTTTTTTTCTGCCCCTATTATAAATTAAATATTTAAATTAGAAATAATATAAACAAGTAGGATTATGAATATATATTTTATTGCCATAATTGTTACAGACCTATAGATACCCACACACACTCAAAATGAATTCCTTTTGCCTATGCTCACAAAGAATACTTCTAAGAGCAGTGATACTTATCAAATGATACAGCATTAGTAAAGTGATAGCATATATATTTAATTGTAAAAGAATTATTAAATGATGTAATATGGTTAATAAAATACATAGTTGCTAATCTGGGTTTAAACCTCAGAGTTTTTTTTTTTAATAACAGAATTTTATCTTGAAAGTAAAGCAGATTCATAACTGTACTGATTCTGGATTTAAATCCTAAATTTTTACTAATAAAGGCAAAAGCGGAACACCATTTCTAGAATGAGGATTTAAATACATTACCATCTGTAATCACTGCTTTCTCAAGTTTATAATAGATAGCGCTAGTGTAAAAAGTTGTTCCAGTTTTTATATGAATTATTTATACCATATATTACATCTAAACCAATAATAACAAAAGAATTTTTCTATTTAAACCATTCTTCTTTTTTTGTTTGTTTGTTTAATCTTATTGAATTATAAACAATGTTCACGGATTAATAACTAAATTTAAAAGTTCTAAATTCACCTATCCAGGCCCATTCTATGCCAGGATGCAGGGGGTGCAATGCACTGAAACAGCACACTGTAGAGTTGGCAGAAACGACACCCTAATAAAAAATTTAAATCAATAGATAATCAAAAGAATATTTTTTTAAAAAAAATGGTTGGTTCAGTACTTGCTTTTGCTGATGTTAACTGATTGTTTTATTTTATTATAGGTGTTGTTTATGTGTTTGTATTGTTTCGTCAGTTAGATTAGGTCTATGCTTGTGTGTTTATGCTGTTCTCAAGACAAACAACTTCATCATACTTGGAGCCGTTTCATCATCACCTTTATTATACAATACGTATACAGTCAATATTATAGTCTAATTAACAAATTTACATTTAAAAAATTCCGGTGAAAGCCATCTAGTGGCTGATTCATTAATAAAAAATCGCTTGTGATCAAGCATGTCCCAAGAAAGACTAAAGAATTTAGCTACAATAAGTATAAAAAATGACATTTGTAATAATTTAGATTTAAATGATATAATTAATGATTTTTCTACTATAAAAACCAAAATAATATAGAAGATATATGTTATCACTATTTTTTATACATTATTATAGGGATATATGCTATATGTATTGCTATTTTATAATAAATTTTTATATGTTATATGATTATTATTATTTGAAAGGGCGGTAAAATAATTTTGCATCTGATCGGCACAAACCCACGGAACAGACTTGCACCTACCAATTTTGTATTTGTTTTTTTATTATTCATCTTCAACTTTCTTTTAGTGGTTTTTATTTTTTTAATTGTCACTTTTCAACAATTTTGAAAATCAAATGTGACAGGTGGGTAAAAAAAAAAAAAAAAAAGCTATTTGCAAGGTGAAGCCTTCTCCAACATCCATCCAACAAGAAACGTGATATGAAGAAGACTTCAGTCTTTATGCTAATTAATTGCCATATAATGGGTCCCCTCCCCTTTTTTTCTAGTTATTATTTGTCTAAGAATAACTAAATACTTATTTACCAATTAACAATTAAATGGTTAATTGCTTTATATATGAGTTAGCTACTTATAAAAGAAACAAAAATAAGCTTGCTTTGAAACTCCCGGGTATCTTACAATTTTCCAAGTTCATCTGGATTTGAACTCAGCACTTAAAATATGTTCTAAAAATTGGAGAGTTGAACAAAAAAACTATAAATAATAATGTTTTAATATTAAAATGATTAAAATATGGTTATATGAAAATAAAATGATAAAATTTTGTTGAGTATCTTTTTTAAAAAATTTATATTCCTTAAGTTAAAAAAAAAAAAAAATTATTTCACTTATTACTAACAAACATTTATTATTTTATTTATTTCTCTGCTGTTCATCTTTCGATCGTTCATATTTTAAAATTCTAATAGACACTCTATGAAAGTTTTCAAGAATACATACTTCAAGTTAGTTCATTTGAATATGTAATATTAATAATTTAATGTTATTATTGCATAAAAAGTTTAAATTCATGTGCATTAATAACTGAAATGCAGTTTTTATTTGATTACATATTTTTAAAATTTTCTAAACTATTTTGATGCATTTTTAATAATTGTACTGTTTTTAATGATAACATTAATCGGTGCACCCATTAATCTCTCTCAAGCACATAGTAATGTAAACTAAAAAACTTTAATTAAAACTCCACATAAGGAAACTGTGATATCAATACCATATTTGACATTTTAGGTGGTTTGGTGATACTGTAATTGCTACTTTTCTACATTATTTTAAAGCATTGTACACATTAAATTACAGTGCCCCACTGACTGCAGTGATTCTTTCTATGAAGCTTTCATTTTTAATGATCTTTACACACTTTGTGTGTGATTGACAGCATTTTCTATTGTTCTGATAAAGCTGTAAAGGAGGTGGTAATTTGGGATTGGCTGATGCTTTAGATTGTTTTACCCTGTGGCTAAATGCCACAAAAATGTGATTTTCAATAATTGTTAATAATTATAAAGCAGTATTTTTGTAACAGACTTAATTATTAAGTCAAAAGTTATGTCACTAGGGGCAATTGCTTTTGAAAACATTTTATTTTTAAAAAGACCACTCTTAAAAAGTATAGAAAGTATGCTATGAGAACCAGAAATAGTCACAAAAATAGTCATTACATCAAGAATTGGTGGTCAAGAGGTCAGTGATGGCTGCTTTACAAGCAGTTGTCCTGGGTTAGTGGGTTCGCTTTCTGGATGATGCTATAACACATGGGGGGGAATAGTCTTTACAGGCTAAAAAAAATGATTTTTATAAAAACTATAAGTGAAATATTTTAATAACAATTAATAATTTATTAACTTTTAGAATTTTTTTTTGTTTCTTTGATGATAACTAATTTTAAATATATCATTTTTAATAACATAAAATTTTAATATATTTATTTTTCTAACTTTTTGAATAGGTAAAACAATGTGATCCTTTATTATCTGTAAGATTTTTAGTTAGATACTTATTTTCACAATATTAATTTTAAATATATTTTTATTTTAATTAATAGAAGGCTTAAATATTTATAATTTAATATATAAATTAATTATATAATATATGTAAAAAAGATTTCATTGCACAAAAAAATCAAACATGGCATCATATTGAAAATAACAATTGCTAGAGTCTATTCAAAAATTTGCCTGGTGGGGTTGACACTGATGAACTTAAGCAAATCTGCTTTGTGTTTGTTTAATAGATATATTTTTTATTTAACAATCATTGTTTTTTTTAATAATTTTTAAATCATACACAATTTCAATTTTAACAATTTTTCACATTGTATGTAATACATATAGAATCATAAAATTGTTCTTAAATCTTAGTGCTTCAATGTAAATGGAATTTTATTTACTATGACTTCAATTTTATTAGTGTGTGAGACTCCATTTTTTTAATAATTCAAACTATAATGCTTCTTATTTATTTATATAATTAAACTATTAAAAAAAGAAATAATTAATTAAGACTTTTTATTATTAAATTGCTTAATATTTGCAAGGTAAAAAATCCCTACTTACAAATGACTAATTTTAATAATAAAAAAAACTACTTGGCCACAAAACCAGTTTTATCAGTAGGTGAGTTTATGTGAGTGACTAAGGACATGAAGAAACATGTAACTCATTGGTTATTTTACAATGAAAATGATGTTGCTGATAGTAAATTGAATATAATGCTTGAAAAATAATTAGCAGTAAATATTAATCTACTTTCAAAGATCTACTATATTTATCTTTTTAAGAAATTAATATTAATTTGCTATTGCTATATTTAGATTTTTTTATTAATGCAATCTTTTGAATGGCATTAAATTTTAATATATTATTTCTTTTTCATTTTTGTTTTTAAATCATTCCTCATTTTTAAATGCTTTTATTTAAGTTAAATTTTATACTATAATGCACCATATACTCCTTAAATTACACTGTACAGTACAGTGTAATTTAAGAAGTATATGGTGTATTATAGTATATATAATTAAGCAATAAGAAGTGGAATAAAATTTAATACTTCAAAGAAGAAGTTAAATTTTGTTTGTTGGTTTGTTTGTTTGTAGACTTTTTTATTTAAGTTAGAATAAAATTTTAAAATCAAAATTTAATATATTTAAATTCAATATAATATGTTCAAATTTGGTACATTTCTTATAAATCACTGCAATGCAGTCTGACACTAAAATATTTTACGTAGCTTCTTTTTTTTCTTAAGTCCAAAGGAGTGGGCAGATGAAATTTCAAATATTTCAATACCGAGTTTAAAATATGTTCATATCACTTTAATAAGCTTTCAGTAATGCATGCAAGAGGGTGGTATATATTTTTTTTTAAAAAAAAAACTTTAAAAAGTATCTTAGCAATCTTTTAAATTTGAAATAAAAACAAATCATAATTATAAGATTTATTTTTTAAAAAATATATAGATTTTTTTATTTTGGCTGTTAAAGTTGTTTATTTAATGTTTTTTTTTAAATAAACAAATTATATTGTAAATGATTTTTAAACAATTTTATTTGCAAATAGCAGCTTGTTACATTTTGTGAAGTATGCAAAAGTGCATTCTAATATTCTCACAGATAAAAGATGAATTCATGGAATTATTTCTGGAAGCTTCCCTGTAATAAAAATATAATAGCTAAATAGCCGATGCTTCAGTACAATAACAAGTACTTTCCTCAGAGCTTATTTTTTCTCAAATCATAAGAATATGTATAGAAATAATATTATGAATTCTTATATATATATATATATGTATGGTTGTATTAAAAAATATTTTAATAATAATTTAAAAATTATGAAAATTCACTTTTTAAAAAAGTAATATTTTTTCTTTTGATTTGAAAAGTTTTTTTTTTTAAACTTTTTGAAATATATAAATTGTATATTATAAACAATCTTTATTTATTATGCATCATTTTAATTTCAAACATTAATATTATTTTGAAATAGTTGTAAAAAATATAAGAATTCTAAAAAATTAAAAGTAATAGATATAAAAAATATTTATAATAAATGCTTCTATTTACTATGGAAACTAGAAATTAAAAAAATAATTGTTTCTTGAGCCACAATTGGGTTTTTTTTATATATAGCAAGAAATTAACTTAATTAATTTCTGAATCTTCCAGACTTTTATTTCAAGTTAAGTATAGAAACCCCAATTGTGGTTGAAAAAATAATTATCTTTTTGATTTTTAGTCCCCATAGTAAATAAAAACATTTATTACAAATATGTTTTATATCTATTGTTGAAACATTGACTTTGGGCTTTTTGATGGTGAAAGTATGACTTTTTCACAACAATAGTAAAATCTGCATCATATTATGGTTATATTATTTAATTTTGCAGTCAGTGCTTTATTACTTATCTTCCAACACACCATAGCCTGCAATCCTCCATTAACACTTTCATGGATCACTTTTATTATTGGTCCAGCGAAGTAAAACTCTGAAACTTTTAATTGGTCAAGTGAAAAACTTTTTGATACAAATATTTTCATCTTTTAATGTATATTAATTTTAGTTTCGTTTTCAAAAAGTATATTAATTATTTGTAATGTTAAGAAAGTAAACGAAAGTTATTTCAAAAATATATTTTTATTTGTATTTTATAGAAATATTCAAAAGCGGAAAAATCAAAGAAAACATTACGAGCAAATTAGAAGCATTATAAATGTCATTTAGATCCTTCCCAGATTTCACGTTACGAATTTTTTAAGAATTTTTTAGGAAAAATCTTAACGTCTTTCTCAAAATAATTATACTTTCAGCATATTATTAAAAAAATACACCAAAAATACATTATAATGCCAGAAAAATATTCTAAATCATTAATTTTTGTTTGAAAATCAAATAAACAGCTTGGAGCAATCTAACCTCTTGACAAGATGTCAAAAATTGCTGCTATGGCTGGTTTCTTTTTCAATTTACAATCGTGTAAAGTATACAATTTTTTAATAAAACCTTACTACTTTTGTAAAATAACTATATTTTTATTAGAAATATTAGATTTTATGAAAATTATTTATAATATGTACAAAACATAATAAAAAAAAACACTCCAAAACATATATTTTCATTTTAGCGGTGAAAAAATATTTAACGGAATCATCAGCCAATAAGAATTGGGAATAGATTGGGAATAGATTATCCAACCAATCAAAACTGGCCTTCTTCTTTTGTTCAACTTAAAATCCTCCTAATATTGATTTTTTTACTTGTAAAATGATTCAAAAGAGGGCAGCATCTTATAGGCCTTGCTCTAAGCTTTAATATGGGTATTTTTTCTTCAATGTAACTAAAAAATTGGCTGAGTTAGAGCAATCTAAAGGTGACAACTGTGATATCGCATTTCAGGCTATTAAAAAGTTAAATAATATCTAAATACTCAATTATTGATTACCACAAAATAGCTGTCTGTGTTTTTAAGTGCTAACTATTGGGTGGAAAAAAGATTAAACCTATTAACAACCTGAAAATATTTTCTAGATTTACCCAACCCAGATTTAAACTCAGTTTTTAGATCATGATATGGCACTAATTACTGTATCATTGAAGCATTTATTTTAAATTAATAATGATAATATTTATCAATATAAATTTGTTGGGTGATAAGCTCAGGTTTTTGACAGACTCCACAAATGGAGAAAAGTGGAATGATATTTAAATGTGAAGGCCAACTGCAAATAATAATAAATAATGGCAACCAAAATGCTCCTGCTGCCTTAATAGGATAACTGTATTTTCTCCCTCTTTTCCTTTTTTAGTTACCTAAGTTATTTTGAATCTGATTATTATAGGTCTCTCATGCCATTGGATATCTTCTTATATGAATTGTGATAATGGAATGGTGTGTTCCATTTTTTAACTCATTCCAATTCTTTTTTAGCTCAGTCCCTTGAAAATTAAGAAGTAATGATGGGGAGAGGCTTAACAGGTTGGTAGCTCTTAGTTGTAATCTTTGTCTAAGGCATAACATCAACTAATGAATTAGTTTAGAATTGGATTTCAATGAGACAAAAATTTCAGTTGGCAAAGATTGGATGTTTGGGAACTCTATTTAAGGATTCTTTTGCCTGCCACAAAAATGGAAGGGCTTAGAAAGTATGGTCTAAAAGTGGTCTGTGTCACACAGACTGGCTAAGTTTTCACATCTGGTGGATTATTCATTGCAGTGGTAGAAATAATACTAATAGTCATAATGAGTAGTAGTAGTAATGTAGGAAGTTAATGATAGTACTAAAGGTCAGTTTTATAAATCTTTTTTTAAGTATAGATTCACAGAATGCACAAACTTTAATTAATATAAGTTCTTCCAAAACCATCATGAGAACTGCATTGATGACTAAGGAGATGCCAATATTTAAGATTGATATAGCTGCTCATAGTGAAACTCATCTCATACAGAAAAGAAATTTGATAGAACAGATGGATAGATATAAGATTCTTTGGAAAAGCAGATTAGTCAGAGAAGGTAGAATCCATGGTGCAGAGTTTGCTATAAAGTCTAATTAATATTTTCTACTGTTGGAATTCCTCATTATATCAATAAAGGCTAATGTTGTTAAAACTCTCCTTGGCTATGCTCCAACCTTAGATTCATTGAATTCAGAGAGCAAAGCTTTTTATTCTTTGTTGAAAACATTATTACAGCAATACCATTAAAAGATCTTTTTCCTTGGAGATTTTAGGAGTCACAATATGGGGAGATGGGAAACCATCATCCCCAAAAATCACAAATATAAAATAAATATAAAAGGAATACAGTGAATTCAAATATCAATTTAAATAAGATATGAGCAGAGAGTCAGCATAAACAAAACATAAGTTGTGACACCAGCATTACTGAAGAATAATTAAATTAAAAGTAATCAATAAGCAACAAAGAACAGTCAAAAATTAGTAGTCAACCTTGTGACTGCATTTAAAAGAGGTAAATTATAAACAGGCTACTTATCCAGCCACTTCCAAATTTGAGGAAGAATATATAAACAATAATTTGAATGCACAGACATAAGTGATAATCCATTACTTATAATAAATAATAATGCTGAAATAAAAACATGCTGATCATCATCACTGTCCTGGTGACATAATACTACTAGGGTACAGGGCAATTATAAACTCTATTTTTTTACAAAATAAAAGGCAATGAATGGACTTTAGAACCATCTATGATTATCATCTGGATGTCCAAAACACCACCATAACTTTAGCATTCATATAAATTACCTGTTATGCTTTAATTTAGTTTAGGAAAGAAGAACTCTATGAATTGCTATTGTGAACAGGAGAAAATAAACAACATGTAATATTTTAATCATAATTTAGTATTAAATAAATTCACTAGAATAAATAATATATAAATTTATTAATTAGAAACAATAGCAATAAAATCAAATTAAAGGTTTGTTAAGTATCTTATATATATAAATACATCAATCTGATTTTGATTAAAAATAATTTTAAAATGTGCTATAACATTATAATGTACATATATTTCAATATGTTTACATGACACTTCTATAGAAGCATACAGACATGCCTGTATAATAATATAAAATTAACGTATTTGAATTGTCAATAAACAAATAAAAAAATCAATTTATTTTAATAAGATAAACATAATGACCAATTTTAACATATACATCCATACAAATGTGTTCCCCATACTGGGATTTATATCCTAATAATATTTCATCAATCAATAATAAATTTATTAAATCTATATTATTATACTGTCACAAGAAATAATTAACTCAACATTGAAAATATATGTAAAACAATGCATACATGTGTATTTTAATATAAAATAAAATAGGTGGTACAAACTTTAAATATTATCTTTTACATATTAAAGTTATTAGTATATTATTATTTTTTAATTGTAAGTAAAAGTTTTTAAAAGAAAGTGTTGCTTTTAACAGTCTGGTTTGAAAGTTTTTTTAAAAATTCTGCCTTTTGTTTCTTCATTTCCAATATTTAAGAAAGATGTCTAAGTTTACTTTTCTAATTCCAAAATAAAATGAAAACTGACATAAATGTTTTGAAGATAAACAGGTCATTTATTCTTATTTTCTTTTCGGATAGATAATTTAGTCAAAACTTAGTTACTTTTAAAACTTATAAATTAAATACTTAACTGCAAAGTTAAGTGCTTAAAATAATGTCATTTTCAATACATATATTTTACTGACCAGATAATATCTACTTCTGAACTAGATCTCCTGTACACTTTATATATACAACCACAGATACTTTATTTGTGCTTCTTTGAACATAGACAGAGATATTTTAAGTGCTGGCTCTGGCTAAGCATTTATCATAAAGCTTGTAGAGGAATTGGCAATCCTCACTGTTTATAACTTACAAGCTGTGCTTCTTTGATCATAGATGAATCAGCATATGTACAAAATAATAGCATAGTAATCTTTCAGTTTCTGGCTAGCACTGGAATCTCTTAATAAGCTGTTCTAGTATAATCATATAATAGTACACTGACTTATTGACATTTTTGGAAAAAATACATATCAAGTAAATTCTGGAAGTCAGTCAGCCCATCCAGGCTACAGTTTAATAATTTTTAGGTAGGCAAGTAGTCTACTACATGAATATGGGCTATAAACTGCATAAAATCTGGACCCCTGTAAATTCAATCTCAACTGTCATGAGACTAGTAGTAGCTGGCTTGCATTCTATATCTGCCTTCTCTTTATAACTTAATCCTTTTTTCTTTCAAACTCAGTTTTATAATTTATGGTGGAATTTAAAAACATAATAATTAAGCTTTTGCTTCACCTTGATCAAAAAAACAAGTTAATGACTCTTTTCAATTGTCATTAATCAAAACCAATTTTTATCTAAAATGTTCTTAATATTCTAAACAAAATCAGATTGTAAAATTTGCAATCAGAGTATATTATATTTCTTTTTATTAGTCAAAATTAAAATAAGAAAATTATTACTTAATCTAATTAAAAATATATGAGGGGAATTTTATAATTACTAGTATTATCTATTATATCATGAAAGCAAGCTTGTTTTAGTTTTTTTTTTTTAAATATCAAAATCAGAATTAAACAAAACATTAAATAGACCTTTTAAAATATTTGATTTGAAATATAATAATTTATAATAATTTTAAATATCAAAATTACTATTTAAACATTAATTTGTTATTTCCATTTATATTTTTTATATAAATATCCAGAAGAAATTTTGTTTGTGTTCAATTCCATTTTTTCTTTAAATATATATGCACACACTACTATGTTGTATGCCAGGGGATACAACTGCCTCAGCATAAATAGTAGACATCAATCAAAGGTTATTGGAAATAACAGAATTGGTGCTGTAAATATGAATAGTTTGTTATGTTTAGATAAAATGCTATAAAACACATAGATGCACCCATGCTCAAACAATATAATTTAACAAATTATATTATAATTAGGAATCATATTACAAGAATGGTTCACATTACACAGGCCCTTAAAAGCACAGATTGTTAGACAAGTTATAGATTTGTATACTCCAAGTTTAAAATAATAGTTGCATTAAAACATAGATACTATTTCACTCAATTCACAAGAAAATTGATGTTCCTCTTAATTTGCTATTCATACTACATTTCAACAGCTATTTAATACTGACATTGTTAACTTGGATTTTGAGAAATATCATTATTGAAGCATGGAATGTGTTATGGATTCAAGCAAATCTATTCTTGAATCCAGTAAAAAAAGAATTATGACCTCTTCTACCAATGATCTTATTATTAATGATTTAATTAAAAGACACCTTGAAATTTCTGCTTGGCAGAATAACAGTTTAAATATGAAACTGTATAATAATTCTAAAGATCTGAAGACAAAAGTTTAATGACTGATAAGAAGACTTAAAAACAATTGGTGGATTAAAACTGCAAAGAAGATCTGGACATTTGCTAATTGTGATCAATCTAAATCTTTTTTGATGTATTGAAAGAAATATATGAACCTGATAAATGGAACCACAATTCTATTAAATCCATCAATGACACTCTTATATGATGACAATGATATTTTGAACAGGTAAAAAAAAGTATTTGATTATCTTTTGAACAATGGTACAAGAATTGAGATGGTTTTTAATGATAAATCCATTTTACATACTAATTTAGATTTGGACAAAGATATCTAGTTTGGTGAAATCAAAACAGTTCTTTGTAATCATAAAAATGCAAAAGATACAGGTTTGATTTAAAAAGCTTGGAAAAGCTTTAAAATATAGTGATATTAATAATTATATGTGGGACTATTTTCATCATCTAATTTTGAATATTGAATACCTTTAGAAAAATTTAAACATTATTTCAACTTTTCAAATTCATATGTTAACTTCAAAAATAATGGAAATTTTTAGTATATAGACCTATAAAGTTGTCCCACTCAATCTTAATAATGCTTTTATTGTTCAAATATTTAAAAACAAAGGTAATTAATAAGATTTTCATAATTATCATGAAATATCATTATTATTTATTACAACAAAAGTACTTTATGATTTTTATTGAATAGATAGCTTCCAGTCTTAAATGAATGGTTTTCCAGAGATTCAATATATGGTTTTAGAAATCAAGAAGCATTATAGATATGGATTTTTAACAGGCAAATGTAAAAAAAGTGTCAGGAACAAATAAGTGATTTGTGCGTTGTTTTTATTGATTTGTTCAAGGCATTTGATTCAGTTGTTTTATTGTTTGAAATTATTAGTATTAGGTTTCTAAAACAACTTTTTTTAATAAACAAAGATTGTATTGGTAGTCATGTAAACATACAGGTGTAATCTAGTTATTAACATAGTTATCTATTAGATACATATAAAATAATTAAAAGTTTAAAAGTTCAATGAAAAGGCAACTTGGTTATAGACTGCAAAATAAGTAATACTTGGCCATTATCAAATGGATATATGTGTATTATAAAAGTTCATTAGCTGTAGATTAAGAAACACCAATAGCTGCAAATATTTTGTGGGTATAATTTGTATTGAGAATGTTTAAAAAAGTTTATTAGAAAAGTAGAAAGGCAACACAGTAGTATGCAGCTTTGAATGTTGGGCTGAATTGATTAGGATATTTTTATTTATCTGTTGCTAATAAATATGTGTCATTGGAATTAGTTGTGAATAAAGTTGAATATTGGATAAATTTGTTGTATTTACTGCACAAAAGTGGATATTCTTAGGCAAGTAGAAAAGCATGAGCAAATATTGAGTTCTAATTGAGACGAGATGACAAAATTGTAGAAAGCCTATTAGCTCTTATTTAAGAGATAGATAGGTGAATCATTGCTTAAGTATTTAATTGAATGTTCATGGTTGAATAGTAGTAGTAGTAGTAGTAGTAGTAGTAGTAGTAGTAGTAGTAGTAGTACTAATAGTAGTAGTAGTAGTAGTAGTAGTAATAATAATAATAATTATTATTATTATTATTATTATTATTATTGTTATTGTTGTTGTTGTTATTATTATTATTATTATTCCATTCTTTCTAAAATACTATATCTCGTGTCTGGAAAAATTGAGTATTCATTTATAATTTATCTTTAAAGCACATGTGCATTGACTTAATCGCTAATATTACTATTACATAAAATACATAGCGCTATATAAAATAATATTTCATCATTACTATTACTACTACTACTACTACTACTACTACTACTACTACTACTACTACTACTACTACTACTACTATTATTATTATTATTATTATTATTATTCATCTTCTTCTTTTTCTTCTTCTTTTTCTTCTTCTTCTTAGTTTCATGAAATTGAATTTTTTTATTTCCTGAACGCTTTAGATCACCCAACATGACATCACAAAAAATATACTCAGAAACTAAAAGCCCTATAGTGTACTCATTAATAAGACATTTTGAATTGTTAAAAAATTAAGTCCAAATGCATTCATCTGCATGATGTGTGAAATATGTTTTAGTGTTTCTCAATCTATATAACATATAAAAACAATGCATTTACAATTCTATGCTAAAAGTGTATTTTTAACAAAATGGAAAAGTCAGAGTTTAATACCTCTGACACATTTTATAAAGAAATTGAATTTATTCTTAAACTCCATAATTTTATGTGATACTCAGAAACAAAAAAAAAATGCAATTCTTCTCAAAGTTTTCTTTCAATGCTTTGACTATGGTAAAAGAAAAACCATATGATCAGAGTTTAATATCAATAATGCATTTTTATAAAGACATTAAACTTATTCTTAAGCTGTATAAAGTTAGTACAAAAAAAAGTACACTTCTATGTGAAAAGTTCATTTCTTATAAATGGAAACAGTAAATAAAGGGAAAACACATGGAGTTTCAATATTTGTAACAAATTTTATGAAGAAGTTAAACATTATTAAGCAATTTAAAATTCAGAACTGCATATGATATTCAATAATAAAAAAATGTGTGATTTTATGTAAAAAGTTCACTTTTAACTTAATTTAAAACCCTAAAAATATGTGGCATTTTTTATGGTGTTGATTCACCTAGATTAAAATGGATCTGTAACATCTTTTTATAACTAAATAAACTTCTTAAGTTGTGTAAAATTAAAACAGACAAAACTCTCCATACAGTACTCCCACTCAGATCTAGATGCAATGCTCTCAGATCCAAGGCTCCTCACTGATGAAAGCCACAAGCTAGAAACTAGTCTGGGAATATTGAATGAGTAGTACTAGATAAGGATTTTATGCACAAACCTTTTTGCAACCATTGATTATTCTAGCTTGCACTGAGTGGCACTACTGATGGAGAGTTTTGCCTGTTTTAACAGCTTGAGCAAGCATAAGAAATGGTGATCATGTAATTGTGTGAAATTAATTCAAAAGTGAAACATTTGCAATTTATGCTAAAAATTCACTTTGCAGAAGCATTAGCTAACATATCCTTAAGTTGTGTAAAATTCACAAGTGTATCAGAAGAAAAAATTGTACTAAACATTTATCCTCAAAATATCAACAGAAAAGCAATTTAGATGCAGCAATCACTTTTACCTTGTCTCCAATTTTTTGAGCAGTGCTCAATGGATGCCACACTTTAAATGAAAACTTTTTACCATAATTAAGTGAATGTAATTACATAATGATTTTTTTCCGTTCAACTTATTCTTTAAAGCCATGTTCATTATTTTAATAAATTAAGTAAGTACAATATAAAAAATAGTTTTTAATTGTTTTTATAGGCTATTTCATGAGGCTCCATCTTTATTAGTTTCCACTTATCAATGTAATTTTTTTTATTATCAGTAAATATACAAAATAAATTTAAATTCATTTTATTTCTTATGAAATTAATTTTTATGCAATAATCATTATGAAGTTACATTTAAGTTTAACGTTAAACATTTTTTTTTATTTTATCATTATTGTTGCGGATAAGATATTTCCATGACTTTGTTCAATTTCAGTTAATTTCCTGAATCTATGAAGGGATTTGAACCTAGGTTTTTGTAATAATAAGTTACAAACTTGATTTACTTTTTTAATATCTAAAAATTTAAATTATATATTCAAGTCCTTCTAAATGCAGGTAATGTTTGAGCAACAAAGTAACAGAGTATGGATAATAATTCTATTTGATTAAGCAAAAATGAAGATGTCTGGGTACATAACTAAGTCAAATCAAGGACAATAAAAAGTATTTTTTATCTTACTAATGTCAAATAAGTTTTAGTATATATTTTATAAAATTATTTTGTGGTGAGAAATGTTTCCTAATAATAATAATAATAATAATAATAATAATAATAATAATAATAATAATAATAATAATAATAATAATAATAATAATAATAATAATAATAATAATAATAATAATAATAATAATAATAATAATAATAATAATAATAATAATAATAATAATAATAATAATAATAATAATAATAATAATAATAATAATAATAATAATAATAATAATAATAATAATAATAATAATAATAATAATAATAATAATAATAATAATAATAATAATAATAATAATAATAATAATAATAATAATAATAATAATAATAATAATAATAATAATAATAATAATAATAATAATAATAATAATAATAATAATAATAATAATAATAATAATAATAATAATAATAATAATAATAATAATAATAATAATAATAATAATAATAATAATAATAATAATAATAATAATAATAATAATAATAATAATAATAATAATAATAATAATAATAATAATAATAATAATAATAATAATAATAATAATAATAATAATAATAATAATAATAATAATAATAATAATAATAATAATAATAATAATAATAATAATAATAATAATAATAATAATTCAATTCAATTCAATTCAATATCCATTTATTATGTGCATTTCAACATTTACACTTTAACAGAAATACACAATAAAAAAAAATAATAATAATAATAACAATGATAATAATTAAAATTTAAAAAAAAAAAAAAACAATTATAATCAAATACAAGCTAAATACATAAAATTATATATACATATATGTTCATAACTATACATTTAGTTGTTTTTTAACATTCATCACAAATTGATCGCAAAAAATATCAATATTATTAAAAGTTAGATTATATACCATTTGCAATCTATTAATAACTGATTTACCAAAGAAAGTATTTTTACATATACTAATCTTGAAAGTTTGCATTTCTCTTAATAAGCGACAAGGTACTTTCAATTCTATTTTTGATATACAGTTACTGACATCAATTTTCCCATCAATCAACTTTTTCAGTAATATCATATCCTTCAACATTCTCCTTTCTTTCAATACTGTTTTGACAGTTTGACATAACCATTATTAATTTATTAAATCTTTTTTCAATATTATATATTTTAGACTGAATATTAATCAGATTGAAGTTCCATATACAAGAATTATATTCTAAAACTGTAACAACAAGAGAAAAAAGTAACCTATATTTTATGGAAATAGATAAATCTCTCCCATATCTCAAAATACAGCCCATCTTTCTGTATGCTTTATTAATAATACATTTAATATGTGCATTAAAAGTAAAATTGCTACAAAATATAATTCCTAAATCAGATACAGTCTCTTTATATTTAATAACACCATTCTCAATTTTATATTGATAAACAGATTTTTCAGTTTTATTAGTATAGGAAACAATGCATGTTTTATTAATGTTAATCTCCATGTTGTTATACCTACACCATATAATAAAACTATCTATATCCTTTTGAACCTCAATATGATCACTATAAGTAATAATTCTTTTAAATAACTTACAATCATCAGCATAAGTAAGTATCATACTATTTTTTATGCTATGATCAAGATCACACATATAAACATTAAAAAGCAATGGTGCTAATATTCCACCCTGAGGAACACCTATCATATTATCAAAAAAAAAGAGAATTAGTTTTATCCATATGTACATAAGATTTTCGACCCCTCAAATAATTGGAAAACCACTCAACTAAATGAGGACTAACACCCAACATTTTAAGTTTATACAAAAGTCTAATATATGAAACTTTGTCAAATGCCTGAGTCATATCAAAATATACAACATCTAATTGCTTCTGATCAGATAAGGCATGAGCAATATGATCAGATATCACCATTAAATTAGTTTCAGCAGATCTACCAGGTAAAAAACCATGCTGATAACTAGGTAATACCTTAATCATATCTACAATAATATTACTATAAATACACCTTTCATAAATTCTAGCAAAAGGTGACAGAATTGAAATAGGTCTATAATTACCGAATCAGATCTATCCCCTTTTTTAAAAATTGGTATAATTTTAGCTATCTTAAATATATCAGGAATAATAGTTTTCTCAATTGATAAATTAATAATATAATGCAATGGTGCTACCAAACATTCAGCACAACCCTTGATAATAAAATTAGGAATATTATCATATCCCATAGAAGATTTCGATTTAAGTTTAGAAATTGCAGTAAACACTTCAGGAATTGCAATTTTATTAACATCTATATTCCAAAAACTTTCTTTATTAAATTTAATATCAACCATATTATCATTACTTGAAGTATCTAAGTACATATTAGTAAAATGATTGACTAGATCATCCATAGAAGGCCTAATTACATTATATCTACAACTTTTACTTCCAACAATATTAAGATCTTTTATATAATTCCAAAACATTTGTGGATTATTCCTAAAATTTTCTTCAACTCTATTTAAATTATTATTATAATCTCTTTTCATAAGAGTTTTAGTATAAGCACGCAAACCACTAAATTTCTTATACAATTCTTTATCATTAGTTAGTTTATATAACCTATGATATTTGTGCTTTCTATTTAAGCCCTTACACAATTCCCTAGAAAACCATTTAGGATATTTGTTATTAGTATTTAAATAATGCCTAACAGGAATATATTGATCTAGACAATTTTGAACTATACCAACAAAATTATTTGCCGCTATATTTGGATCATTTTCCATCAAAATTACATTCCAATCAATGTCCTCAAAAGCTTTATAAAGGCCATAATAGTCACCATGTTTGTAATCTCTCTTACTATTTACCATAGGCTTTATATGTTCATGAGAACCATCTATTACAAATTCCAAAGGTGGATGATAAGGATCAGGGGCAAAAGAGCTTGATCAGCCTCTTTGCACTTCAAATCATTCTTAGTGCTAAACAATAAATCCAACATACCCCCCTAAAATTAATAATACTATTAAGTTGAATTAAACTAACCAACTCAACAAAAATTTTTAATCTATAAAGTTTACTATTATCAACATTCTTATTACTATGTCTTGAGTAATCAGCTTCATTAAAATCCCCAACTATAATAATATCATATTTATATTTCACCAATATATCCTCAACCTTAACTAAATATGCATCTAAATCATTCATTGACAAAGTAGGTCGAAGATATATAGTACCTAACAATATTTTATTTTTATTTTTTAAACTAACTTCAATCCAACAAGATTCAATATTATTATCATTAATAATTATCTGTTTATGCTTTATGTCTTTTTTAATAGAAATCAAAGTACCACCTCCTCTTGTTTCATAATTATAATTTCTATCACATCTATACACACAATACCTATCATCAAATATACTAATATTATCAATTTCTTCTTTTAACCAAGTCTCTGTTAAAAAGATAATATCATATTCATTTAATAACAATTCAAATTTAAAATCAATTGTCTTAGTTCTAAGACCACGAACATTTTGATAATAACAATTCATGAATTGCTATTTATTACACAGATTATTTTGCAAATTTATATCTTGCACTATAGTGCTAATTTCATCAACATTATCAGTCAATATAATATCTTCCGATCTCTTCAATAATCTTATTAATATTTAATATAGCATTATCCTGTGTACTATCAACATTAAAATTTCTTAAATATTTTAAATCTCCATAGAAGGGCAATATGACTGCTGACAAAGGCCAAACGTTACCAACCAAAACTTTATCAGATTCAGATTCCTCTATAGATAAATAAAATGAAGAATATTTTTTAGATTTTGTATTCAGTTTATAACACACACTATTTATATCTAAAACATTTTTCAAATGAGCAATCACATCTTCAACAGAGGTGTCATTATCCATTCTAGTTAGAAAAAATTTTTTAAATTTCTTTCTTGTCTTAATAGCTTTTAAAACATGATTAACCTGATTTCCTATAATAGGTGAAGAACTTGAATTTTTAATATTTTTATTCTTATTTTTACGATAAAATACAGTTTTGAAACCATCATTTTCTTTATCTGCACAATCTTTCAAATAAAAGGCATATGAGTTTTTAGAGGTGCTATCTTGATTAGAAATCCCAGACGATTCATCTGACGTTACATTTGTTTTCATATCTGACTGACCAACCTTCACTTTAATTGCTTTATTCTGCTGTTCATTAAATTTAGAACTTGATCTATCAGTGACACTAAAAACTGCCTCCTTTTTTAATTGATCAACTCCTTCACTTCTATTTATAGTAGAAAGTGGAGGGAAATTTAAATCAGAAACAATAAGTTCAGGCGTTTGCTTTTCTTTATGCTTTAAAATAAGTTGACTTTCTTTTTTATTAAAAACAACAGAATTTCTGTCTATGCTTCTATAATCATTATTTTTATTTATATCCAAATTATTAACAGATGCATTTAATAACATATTTTTTATCGTAATATTTTCTTCTTTCAATAATTTAATTTCACTTGATAAATCTGTAACAATATTTAAAATTCTATTCAATAAAAACGTAGATTTTTCACAAGATAAACAATTATTATCCATTTTAGATAGATTTTTTTTCT
This sequence comes from Epiperipatus broadwayi, assembly GCA_028023455.1. Taxonomy (NCBI): domain Eukaryota; kingdom Metazoa; phylum Onychophora; class Udeonychophora; order Euonychophora; family Peripatidae; genus Epiperipatus; species Epiperipatus broadwayi. The sequence continues at coordinate 220,805 of JAQFVV010000161.1, read as the reverse complement.
CCTTTATCAAAATCATGATTAGATATAGCATTAATTTCTATTAATTTAGAAATGTCATTACCTTCATTTCCTAATAAATTTTGACCAAAAATATCCAAGTCTTGCGAATCATTTATATCTGATACAATAATCTCCATTTTGTTTTCATTGACTTCTGCTATGTGTGCGTGT
>JAQFVV010000161.1:150000-220134 GCA_028023455.1 Epiperipatus broadwayi | reverse complement strand
GATAAATAAATCATGCATGGAGCTTAACAAAAATACATGTGCAATAAAAAATAAAAAACATTAATATACAATAAAATAATTAAATAGAAATAAAAAGTTTTTGATTATCATCAATTACAATCCAGTTCATAATTAATTTTTTCAAAGTTTTCCTTGATAAGTCATTAACATTAAATCCAATGTTTCTTATAAAAATATTATAAAATCTTGGACCAAGATAACATTTCTGATATCTGCAATGAGTTTTAAAGTACACTGGTTCAAATAATAAATCAAAATCACTTGATCTAGTCACCATTATTGATAAAGAATTATATTTATTCATTTTTTTGTATTTAATATAATAACACAAAATATTCACTAAAAATAATTGATGAATAGTTAAAACTCCAGCACACTTAAATAATTCAAGTCTTGGCAAATCCAAAGGTTTAAACAAAATAATTCTTATCTAAATTTTGTAGTGTTTGCAATGACTTCGAAAAATATGCTGCAGTGCCACCCCATAATGTTATACCATAACAAAGTCTGCTTAAGAAAATTTGTTTATATATACTTAATAGGACAGATTTATTCAAACAATCTCTTAATCTATAAAAAAAGAAAATTAAGTTTTCTTAATTTTACTTGAAGCCAAAGAATATGTTTATCCCAATGTAAATACTCATCCAAAACCAAGCCAAGGTAAGAAATCGTTGAAGTCCTGGTAATTTTCTGACAAGACGTTTTATTAACATAAGGCAATTGAATTAACAAGTCTTTTGCTGGAATATTTTTAAGAGAATACATTATGTAATTACATTTATTAATATTTAGCAGTGATCTATTACTGTTCATCCATTGTGTAATTTTAAATAAATCTTCATTCACAAGTTTCTCAAGTAAACTATATGAAACTGCTGAAGTAACCAAAGCAGTATCATCTGCAAAACAAAAAATGTTAGAATGAAGAGAAAGATCAAGCAGATCATTAATATAAACAGTAAATAACAATGGTCCCAGGACTGAACCTTGAGGAATTCCATATCTAATTATTTCAGAATCACTCAAAAAATTATTAATTTTCACAAATTGGCTTCTATTATTTAAATAAGCTTTAAACCATTCAAGCATAGCACTCCTTATGCCACAATGGTGTAACTTAATTATTAATATATCATGTGGAACACAGTCAAATGCTTTCCGCAAATCTAAATAAATGCCTATAGTTTTGTAACCTTTTTCTAAAGATTCAGTGATGACTGAAACATGTTCAGATAAAGCCAGTTCTGTAGATCTTCCTGACAAAAACCCAAATTGATTGTTTGAAAATAAATTATATTTTTGAAAAAACAAAACAATTCTGTTTTTTACACACATTTCCAAAATTTGAGACAATGTTGATAAAATAGAAATTGGCCTGTAGTTTTCCAAACATTCCCTATCTCCACTCTTAAAAATAGGTGTAACAACAGCAGATTTTAAACAATCTGGAAATATACCTGAATCAATAGAAGAATTAAATAAAAAAGATAAAATTGGTAAAAAAATGGAAACATTTTCAATTAATATTTTTACAGAAATACAATCCAAACCAATACATTTTTTATGTCTCATTTTATAAAGAGAATCTAAAATTTCACAATCTTCAATCTCTTTAAAAACAAAAGAATTCAGGATAGATTTCTTATATTGAAAAACATGAGAACTGCAATTATTGTCAAAACTATTCATTAACAATTCCACACTGTGTACAAAATATTGATTGAAATGATCAGCTATTAGTTTTGAATTATTTAAAACATCAATAGATATTTCATTAATCTTTAGTCTAGAAATTTGTGAAAATCCTTCTTTAAAAATAAATTTTTTAACAACAGTCCAAAAGTTGCTTAATTTAGTTGATTTTAAAGAATCAATTTGAGTAGAATAGAAAATCAATTTAGCTTTGACTATATCTTTCTTTATTTCTTTATCAAGAACCTTTAGCTGAATTTTTAAATCTTCATTAGCAGGAAACCTTTTGAAAAGCTTGTACAATTTATTCTTACTGTTAACTTTTGATATTAACTCATTTGTAATCCAATCATGTCTCTTCAGATCTTTCTTCTTTATATATTTTATAAAAGAACAATAATCTATAAACTCCTTCATCTTGTCAACAAAGAATGAAAAGGCACAATTTACATCATTCAACTCAAAGATTAAATTCCAATCATATTTAGTAATTAAGGATTTCAAACGATCATGAGATAAAAGTTTAAAACACTTTTTACTATGAGAAAAATTCTTTTTAAAAGTAACAACAATTCCTCTGTGATCTGTAAGACACCAATCCAAAAAAGATGTTTTCAAAAGAATATTTTCAGGACATCTAGCAAAGACGTGATCAATAAGTGAAGATGATGAAGATGTAACACGTGTAGGATGAAATAAACACTGAATAAATCCAAAAAGTGACAGCATATTTAAATAATATTGAGAAGCAACAGAAATTTCACCAGAAATATCAATGTTCAAGTCACCAACAAGAATAATGAATTTATCATTTAATTTAGTAAGCAAATCACCAAGTTCATCACTAAAGCTTTCAACTGTATGACTGCAAGACCTATACAGAGCAATAAGTGTTAATTTGTCTGAACCTAAAATGAAATTTAAAACAAGACATTCAGAAGAATCAAACACTGCATCAATAGAAGTCACACAAAGCACTGATTTATAATAAACTAAAACTCCACCTGACCTATTATTAATTCTACAATTAATAATTGATGTATATCCCTCTAACTCATACAGTCCTTTTTCACATTCCTTAATCCAGATCTCAGACAAAATTATAATATCAAATGAATAATCAAGTGAATGTAAAAGAATTAACAACTCATCAAAGTGTTTCCTCACACTACGAATATTTATATGAAAAATCTTAAAATTTTCAATAGCCAAATTATCTTTTTCTGTAACAGTATTTTTAAAAGATAATCCATGTCATAAATTAGACAAATCCGATTCAGAAACAATCCTAATAGCCCTATCCCCAGTATCTTTCCTCAACCAAATTTTCCCATCTTTAATCCAAACAAATCTATACTTATTTTCTTTAGCCATTGAACGAACTTTCCAAAATAATTTCCTATTTTCAGGCAACAAATCTTCATTCAAATATATACGCTTATCAGCTGTAGCAATGGGAAAAACATCAGATAGATATAATTTAATTCTTTTACCTCCTGACAAGAATAAATCTCTTACCATTTTACTAACAAAATTAATTTTTATTACAGGCCTAAAACTACTTCCATATTTTAATCTATAAATAGAATTAATATAATTTTTATTAAAGTCTGACAATTCTAATTTTTTAGCTATATTTTCAACAATATTAAATAAATTTTCATCATTAGCATAATCAACACCAACAATTTCAATATTGTTTTCTAATCTTTGCTGCTTTAAATAAAAAACTTCTTTTTGCAAATTGCATAACAAAGAATCTTGTGCTTTTACTTTTTCTTTCATTTCATTAAATTCTCTAATCAAGTTCTAAAGTAAGTTTAGCAAAAGATTGAGATAAGGAATCAATATTATTCTGTAAAACAGGCAGCATATCAAGTTTTCTATTCATCTGCTGAAGTAATTCAAGACTAGAATTATTATCTAAAGAATTAGATAAGGAATCAGAACTAGATCCATCATTTAAAGTCAAATTTAAATTAGTTCCTGCTCTACAATTTTTACACCTCCATAATGCTTTATTTGTAGATGACATATTTTTAAATGTCTTTTCACTTACTGTACTAAATTTAAAATGAACATTCCCATTACAACCAGACAAGTTATAAAATTTCCACCAAAAGGAAGAACTAAATGACAAGAATTACATTTATCCATAATATTAAAAACCTTAAGTTTTAAAACCAAACAAACAAAAAATAAAATTAAAACTAATTAAAATTCCAACAGAGATTAAAAAGTAAGATAATTAAGAATCTAAAGTAAAGATAAAAAAAAAATCAAAAAGAATAAAATAAATCAATTAATTAAAAAAAAAAATTACAACAAAGATAAAAAACTAAGATAAAAAAAAATTTCTAAAACAAGATTAAAAAATCAAAAAAAAAATGGCTACTTAAAAATAAGTTAAAAGAAATCAATAAAAAAAATTGAAATATAAAACCATTAGAAAATAAAATACATACAAAACAATATCAATAATAATAATAATAATAATAATAATAATAATAATAATAATAATAATAATAATAATAATAATAATAATAATAATAATAATAATAATAATAATAATAATAATAATAATAATAATAATAATAATAATAATAATAATAATAATAATAATAATAATAATAATAATAATAATAATAATAATAATAATAATAATAATAATAATAATAATAATAATAATAATAATAATGATGATGATAATGGACAATCCAGGATATTATATGTAGACAAACTATGTAAATGCAAAATTTGTAATTTTTTTGAGACAATAAAGGCCTTTTGAAACATAATAATAATAATAATAATAGTAGTAGTAGTAGTAGTAGTAGTAATAATAAGAATAATAATAATAATAATTCAATTCAATTCAATTCAATTCATTTATTTAAGTGCAAAACAACAGCATAAAGCCAATTACAGCTTGCATGTACAATAAAAGTGAAAATAAGGCATATAACATAAAATGAAAATATAAATGTATACATAATAAAGTAAAATTTAAAAGACAAAATCAAACTTCACATTTCAGTTTAACAAGATTACAAAATTTCTTATAATCAATGTCACACAGATTAAGGTTACTCCCAATTTGATTATATAAAGAGGGTAACCTAAATAAAGGAGAAAATTTAAGAATATTAGAACGGCATGTTTGAATCTGATATACACAAGTAGACCTAGTATCATAACTCAAAGACCTAACTGAGATAGTTGAAACTATATCTGATAAAATAACCTGTTTATTAACAATTTTATAAAAATATTTCAAATCCCTATACTTTCGTCTAGATGAAAGATTAATCATTTTACCCTCCCAAGAAACATATTTGAAAAACTTCTTTGAAATAGACTGCAACAAGTTACATCCTTGCAAAGAACTAGGGTTCCAAATTATTGAACCATATTCAATAATAGGAAGAACCAATGAAGAAAACAATTTCCGTTTAGTATCATTACTGAACTGATAACCATGTCTAAGAATGGCACCCATAACCTTAAAAGCTTTACCAACAATCATTTCAAGATGAGGAGTAAAAGATCCATTACAAGAAAACATAATTCCAAGATCTTTTTGGCATTTAACTGAAATAATTTTATGAGAATTGATATAATAATAAAACTGTAAAACTTCAGATTTTTTGGAATAAGAAATAAAGGAACATTTATCAAAATTAACTGTCATATTATTTACTGACACCAAGCACTAAAGTTATCAATATCCTTCTGAAGGAGAACACAATCGTTCACTGATACAATTCTTCTAAAAATCTTACAGTCACCAGCATAGCTTAACAGAAAAGAATATCTCAAGCAATCATTAAGATCATTAATGTAAACATTAAACAGCATGGGTGCTAAAATACTACCCTGTGGAACACCTAAATTGCATTCAAAATTAAATGAAACTTTATAATAATAATAATAATAATAATAATAATAATAATAATAATAATAATAATAATAATAATAATAATAATAATAATAATAATAATAATAATAATAATAATAATAATAATAATAATAATAATAATAATAATAATAATAATAATAATAATAATATCATCATCATTATTGGCATCATCATCGTCACATAAAAAATACTTGATTTTGGAAAAAAACCAAATTGCATTTATTTATGGAAAAAATTCAGCAATAATTTAAAGTTAAAAAGCATATTAAATAATTAAATACTATATGATTGGATAATTGTGGATAAGTAGAATAGTTTTGTTTCAAAATAACACAAAAAGAAAAGAATATATTATATTATGCATCAATCCATTATTTATATAGTGATTAAAAAATTATATTTATTTATATTATTACTATTATTACTTCTAGACACTTAAGATTGGCTCACAAATTACCATGTGAGTTCGGAAATAAAACAGTCGCTCTTATTTCCTTGAAGACTTTATCTTGTGGTTGGGGTGAGAGTATCCTTACAGTTTTATCATCTAAAAAGGGCATTAGTGTGGAGGTTTGTTTACCTTCTATATAGTTATTACTATATTTATAGATGATAATATTAATTTGTTTACAAAAAATAAAATGTTAGAAACTATGATTTATATATATATAGTGTATGCAGTTCATATATATATGCACGCACAAGCACATAATCAATTAGACAAATATAGACTCATTAAGTGATTTCATTATTACAAGTAAATTGTCGAAATAAATCACAACCATAGCATTTAATCACTTCAAGGCCTCGTACAATCATGTTTTAAAGCTGTTTGCTGTACCAGCAAAAGGTATGCAGGCATTATAAATTGACCGAAGAACTTGATTATAAAATTACTAGACTATTTCCATCTTAACAGTGCACAACTGTCGCAAAACAGATCTATCGTGAAGTAGAGATTTAGTAATGGCGTTGACTATTAAATATTATATTGTGTTCTTTGTGTTTGTTTTTATTGTTGTTGCTGCTGTTAAATAAATCTTTAGTGATATACGTTGTTAAAATGCAAATGTGTGCTAATTACAACAAATATTATAAGTCGACTCTTAGAACTGAATAGAATACAAACATTATTTTGGATTAAAAATTACTTATTTAAATTATCAACTATTATCTCAGTGGAAAAACTATTACGGTATACATTTCTGATTTAACTTTTTCATTAGTAAACTAAAAACAGTAAATACTAAAATAATTTATAAATTAATAAAATAACAAACAATATTTATTATAAAGCACACTGAATGTAAAATTGTCTTTAATATTTTATATCTATAATTGGCCTTATGTCGTGCATAATTCCATATTTATATATTAAATAAATGGTTTTCTTTTAATTAAACTTATAATTATTGGCAGCCTTAAATTGAAATGTTTATAACAGATGCGTGATAAATGGGATTTATTTTAATTTAATTGACATTTTAGCCTTTTTAAAAAAACATTAACTTTTAAAAAATTTATTCCAATAAAATTGTAAGTGCTTTTTTATTTGCATATAAAGAAGGACTAAAATTGTATGTACTTTCTTTCAATTTTAAACTTATTTGTTTATAAAGAAGGGTCTCGTAGATAGAATAGTGGATAATGCAACCGATTATCATGATTACGAGTGGGTTCAAATCCCTATCGAGAATAACTTGAATAACTAACGTAGCTAGATATCCGAAACTAATCCGCAAATGGGTATTCAGTAGTTTTGAAGTCAGACGGTAAAAGAAAGTAATGAACTAAAAACTTACTAACTGATAATTGACCAGCCTAGTTTCTTTCTCCTTCAATTTTCTTCGATATAGAACTGTTGGAATTTTTTTTTTTTTTTGTCGTGCAACTGGCTATTTAAATATAGATTTATATTTTCCCCCTTTTTCGTTATTCGTCTGATAATAATTAATCTCTATTAATTTTAATTAATTAGTATATAATTATTATTTTAATCATGAAATTATTTTTAATTGTATATTTTTACACATATATACATCCATAATTTAAAAAATCATATTTTTTGTAATAATTATTTTTAAATCGCACCCAATATTTTGAATCATTTTCATTGAGAATTAAAAATTTCTAGAGGGCAGCACCAAGCAGAGGTAGTGCATTTTCAATAAACGTTTAAGCGTTTTGTTAACAAATAATACTAAATTACTGTAGGTGGTAGATTCACTCTTCTTTATATAATAATTCAATTTTGTTTGTGAATAGATTAAAGTTGTATATAATAATTTGATATTAGGTTTTTTTTTTTAAATTTAAAAAAATAAAGCTCTTTTTATTTATTTCTTAAAAGTTTATCAATTGCAGCCGAAGTCAATCGCAAACAAGTATAATCATTCCAACTTTAAGAAAATAATAAATAAATAGTAGAAAGACAAATAATAATACAGTAGAAATGAGTTTTGCAATGACTATAAAAACACTTCCATATATAAAAGATGTTGGTCTATTATTCTGCTTATTCGATATTTTGCGATGCTGTTTCTTAACTTCTGCAACAAACTTTTTTTTCTGAAAACCTTCATCATTTCGTCTCTTTGTAGCCCTCCATTATATTTTATTCTCAGCCCTACCTTTTCTTTTTAATATAAGTAATCAAAATTGCACTTTTTTAGAATGTCTTTAAGATAATTTTTATAACAAAAATGGGGTGCTGTGTTTTATATGTATTAAAATATAATATTAAATATTTTAAAAAGATAGCAATAGATATTTATAATAAAATAAAAAATCCTATTTGCTGTTATTTTAAAATAGATGCATTGAACGGTTTGGTTCGAACTTCTTATGAACTCCCGAACAATAAAGCCATATGCCTTCATTTTTTAAAATAGATTTTTAAATAATTACATTTACACATAAACACACGCAAAGGATTTTAAATATATATATAATGTTTGAAATTTTCGAGAGATACGAGAGATTTTAAATAATTTTGTGCGAAGCAAATAATGCATATATAAATGTATGTGTATGAATGTAGGATTGTGTCTGCTTGTTTTTATATATTGTAATGGATGTTTAAGACACCATTACAAAAATTATAGTTTTATAGAGGTGAAGAAAATAAAATAAATTTTTATATAAGGTTTCATTTGTAAAACTTGATTAAAAGTTTTTTTTAAATGCTTGTACAAATATATGTATGTGCGTGAGAATTATATTTTAATACCACAGTTATATTTGATTTTTAATTTTAATTTTGAAAAAAAAAAAAAGAAAACTAAGATTTTTTTTTTTTGTTAAATTTATGTAAAAGTAAAGTGTACAAATAGATTGCTTTTCAGATTTGGGGATTTAGATTGATAAGGCTAATTAAAAAGAAAGAAAACAAAAAGAAAAGAATTTTTCCTTAGTTAATTCCTAGATCTGTAAAGGGCAATTTATTTCGTTAATTAGATAACTATTGTTATCTAGATCAAGAATTTTTAAATTTTAATTAAAAAGAAAAAGTTTGGTAATTGGTTTAAGAGATATGATTCAGATATAACAGGCTGAATCAGGCCATTGGATTATATTTGACTAGCTTTCAATACTGGCATTAGCTAGTATACTTGCACCAGCGCAAAGAGACAGACACCAACTCTGACAGGAGAATTGCATGATTCCTGCCAAAATACTTGGAAAGGATGATTCCTGCATATTCTGAAAGCTGATCCAGTAATTATTCTACCTAGAATGAACATTAAACCTACAGCAAGAATATTTTCTTTACCATGATGTGCTAAGCTTCTCGCCAGGACAGGTTCGGACGTCCTGTGTCTACATTAACTGCCTACAATGCCATAAGAACCGGCTCCAAAGAAACCACTAACCAACTCGCCCAAGCCTACCGTCAGTGAATCCAGAGCAACGGACTAACCTACCTAGTGCACTAGCATTGAAATAAATTGTTAAGGTACCTTACATTTTTGCAATTTAAATAATGTTATCTTAGATTTGTTCCCTTTTTAAATATAAATGTTTTTTTTCAAATTGTATATTATGTAATTCATTTTCTGTGTGCTTGATAATTTTTTTTTCTTTTAATGAGTGCTAATTTCAAACCTATTACTGTCCGTCCTATTTAAGTCTTAGTAAGTAAGATAGTAGCTTATTTTAATCTCACATTCCTTGTCGTTACAGAGCGCAGTCTGGATATTACAGACTAATTTAATTGGCTTTTGGCTTGTGACCCATTTTTATTAGCCGTACTTATGTCGTGACCTTAATTATTAGTAATAGACGATTACAAAATATAATAGTCTTTAGTTTTATTTCTTAAAGCTTCCAATTCGTTTATTAGGGGCACATACGATCGTATTAACCCTTTCTATAGGTAGATCATGAGCTCCTAGCCTGGCTCACTCAGAGGGAGGTCAATCGATTGAAAGTAATAATTTTCAACACCCTTTTTATTATTATTAATGTTTTGGAAGCTACCTTCGCATTTCTTCTGTTCGACATAAATCTCTTTTCCTAACTATGGGTTATAGGCAGGAAGCTAACCTCCCTTGTCTGACATGAGATCACTGTATACTTACTAATACTTCTGCTACTGCCAGTATTTTGCACTCTTTCGCGGACAGGAAATCGCTCTCAAAGCCATATAAATATTTTTCAATTTTGACGAAAGTACGTGTAGTACATATTTTAAATGTGCTTTAAAGATTATTATTTAGATTTATGTTTATTTAATCATACTTTTAATAAAATTATTTATTTATTCATTTACTTAGTTGATTTTGTTTTCTGTTGCTACCTTTCCAACTCGCTGAACAAAACATAGATCTCATTTGCTTGATTGAGTTAGTCTTGCGCATTCGATTCGCATATCCTGTAACCCCTTAAAAATAAATGTCTAGTTCCAAATTTTGGACTAGTGGCGCCCTGGCGGTCAGTTTATGCGAGTCTAAAGCTTTTGTCCGGTATAATATATACTGTATTCATTTTTACTTTTTGATAACGCTTATTCTGAAATTTTAATTTACTAAAAGTCCTCTTCTAAACCAAACAAATAAAAGTTTTTAAAAATCTGTATGTACTTTATAGTATTTTAAAAAAGAAATACATTATTGATAAACATGAATTACACTTATATTTTATACACCCATTACAAATTTGTACATAAAGATTAGCTCTAGCTCTCCTAATTTACTTATATTTTATTAACTGAAGTTTTATTAAAGTTGAACCATAATGGTTATAATAATAACAGCAATTGTGTTATTAATACATTATTGCTTTTCTCTCTCTATCTCCATCTCTCTCTCTCTCTCTCTCTCACTTGCTCGCTCGCTCTTTCTCTCTCCCTCTTTTTTAATTTTTCGATTTTCAGATTATCCATGCTTTCTCTGAATAAAGAATCTTTCTGAAAAATAATATTTTATTATTATTATTCAATATATCTAACGTATAGTAAAAAAATATTTGGAAACTATTTTATAGTTTAATAATATTTCTACTGATGTATTATATTCAAATATATATGATAAATTATTGAAAAAATAATTTACTAGCTACTTATGAAATATATAGCTTTTTAATAATGTCTGAGCTTTTTCATATAATGTCATATTGTCTTCACTGTCAATACTTAATAGATTCATTTTATTCATTAATGCATATTTGTTATCTGTGTCTTTTTTCTCATTATGTTTCTATTTGTATTTTTATTTCTTTCTGTTTTTAAAAATGATTATTTAACTCTAAATATTAGGAAATTGAACTTGTTTTGTTTTTTGTTTTTTTTGTTTGTTTGTTGTTGTTTTTTTTTGCTACGATGTTTGCTAAATTTTTTAGATTTTTTTTTTTTTTGACAGAAAAATAATTAACAACCTGTCTTTTAATAATAGCTTTTATTTTTTTGTTTCTACTTTCTTTCCTTTTTTGTTAAAAATAAATAAATAAATTTCTTTTGAGATTGACAATGACTATTGTGTATGGACTTTTTTATTATTATTTAAAAATATATGCTATGACTAAAATTAATTATATTTTTTAGTTTCTGCTTCTTAAAAAAACAAAAATGAAAAGTGTCAACATTAATGGAAGTCACTGGTGTATTGCTTTACGCGCGTTTTGGTGTAGCGGTAGAATTCCCGATTCCGAAGCTCAAGGTCGCGGTTCTATTCTATCACTTCCGGTATCCGAACTTCTTGAGAATTCCGAGCAATAAATCATTCAACTTTTTCAATAGTTATATCTAAACATATTTTTTATTTTTTTTAATCAACCAGCTTTTTTTTTCCATCTTTTTGGTATTACTTTAGTAAAGTTTAAAATATGAAAAGTAATTCATAATTTTATATATAAAGTCTAGCCTTTTGAAACTTTAAACATTTGCTTGAGAAAGTGAAAATTTTGTGGCCAGAGCAAGTAAATCAGAAAATTTAATTTTGAATATTTAATTTCAAATTAATGGCTCATCCAAAACTCTTATGTAAAATTCAATTCAGTTAATTTGGTACTTGAGAGTTTTCGAGTAAACCAAGATGGCAGCCCGTATTATTGATAAATCTACTGTTTGGGGGGGGGAGGGTAAAAAGGTTTGCAAAAAAAAATGTCAGCTAGGAAATATTGTATTTAATAATTACATTTTATTTTTTATTATTATTTTAATATTTGAAATGCAGGCATACCTGGAATTTAATTGTAATTACTACTATTATTTTAACAACAAGCTTATTAAAAGTAATGTCACGTTATATATGACTTGCTTTTTTAATTACTTAAGTAATATTTACTGAGGCTATAACCTCAATAATATGTGTATAAAATGCGATAGTAGGGACCTCTACAGGTGTTTTAACCACAAGGCATTTTATACGCATATTATCGAGGTTATAGCCTCAGTAAATATTACTTACGTAATCAATGTGCGTTTAATAAATTTATAATTTCAACTTTTTTAATTACTATTATTTTAATAGAAGTAAATCATTGTGGAAAAATTAATTACAATGTTTATAGTTTCTTTTATATATATATATTAACCTATTAACAGAAAAATGAAATATATTTATATCAATACAATATTTACAATTTATTCATGTTGGTTGTGCGCAATCATGTCATGACTATTAATCCACACTTTTCAGGGGGAGAAGGAAATAATCCATTGCATCACATTCTGTGACAGGAAGGTCTCAAATTTTTATCATTATGACAATTTATCAAAAAAAACTTCTGATAAAAAGAAATATAATCAAACTATGACAATGTTGAGAATATTTCATTGCTTTCCACATTCTAATATTAAGTAAAATAAAAACAAAGCTTCTTAATAAAATTTATCCAAATTTATTCTTTTTTTTAATTTAACAATTGATTTATTAAGCAACTAACTCATCTTTGGTAGATTATAGGCCTACATTTATCAAAAATACAAGCTGCCATCTTGGTTTACTTGAAAACCCATAAGTAACCATTATTTTTTTAAAACATATAACAGACAATTTAAAATGAAGCAAGACAGATAAGAATACTAGCATGGTAATTTGAAAAGATAATAACAAGCGCCTAACAAAAAAAATGAAAAGCTATAAATCAAGATCAATGGAGAGAAAAGTATAATTTAGATATTAGATAATGTCTAAAATATTTTAAAACAAGATGAAGAAAAATCAATTTAATTAGAAATGAATTTTTATTAACTCTAATTTCAATGTTTTAGTTATTAAGCTTTTGTGGTATTTACATAAAACCAATGTTTAAGCATAAGCATGTGTGTATGCATAGCAAAACAATCTCAACATAAAATCATAATAACAAGCGCCTAACAAAAAAAATGAAAAGCTATAAATCAAGATCAATGGAGAGAAAAGTATAATTTAGATATTAGATAATGTCTAAAATATTTTAAAACAAGATGAAGAAAAATCAATTTAATTAGAAATGAATTTTTATTAACTCTAATTTCAATGTTTTAGTTATTAAGCTTTTGTGGTATTTACATAAAACCAATGTTTATGCATAAGCATGTGTGTATGCATAGCAAAACAATCTCAATATAAAATCACCTTTCAAAAAACATCCAAATAGCCTCAAGGTCTGAAGTGTTGAGGTACTCTATTTGCTTAACACTGCTTCTTTTTGTACTAAATGAATCCTTTAATAGTTGAAACAACAATGACCCCATTTCCTTAAAGATGCTGCCAACTCCATCTTTTTACATCCGTCAGTGAAACTTATCTATGAATGAAAATATTTTTAGTGTTGAATCATTCCAGCCTACTCCAATCATCTAATTACAGTGCAATCACTAAGCCATCACTTGCTCATAACTACATGACCAGATATTCTAAATATGCGTCTAAACCTTTATCATAGCTTCACAACACATATGTTAATAATAGCTTGCTTAGGTTAAGCTTCATAATATTACTACGTCTTCTTTGAATTACAAACTTTACACCTGTATTGATTTGCGGCAGGAATCTTTTACATAACCAGGTTTTAATATTTAAAATAAAAGAATGATTTCATGAAGAAATTTAAAAGAGTAACCCTTCAACATCAGGGATTAGCACAAACTGTCAGAAGGTGAATGTCTTAGGTTATATCTGTAATATTTATACTGTTACGTAACTAAAAATGCAGTCACTTTGATATCTATTGTTGCTCTTAAAACATGTACTTTTTCTGTTCAAGCATAATAATTTTTTCATGCAATGAATTGTTATCTTTCTAAATTTGCTCAGGAATTCATACAAAGTTTGAGCATCAGACCTGTGAGTGCCAGAATCGCTCCTGTTACTTCCCAATCCCAAGCCGGATGCTCTGTCACTAAGCCTAATTGCACATATCATTCTTCTAAATACATTTCTATAACCAGCTAATTTCAGATTATCTTCATTTAAATAAATTTATCTAGTGTCATTTACTCTTTTTTTAACATCTTTTACTTCATCATTTATTTCCTAGTAAAAGCAAAAAACATCCTATAGGTTTTCCATGACTTCAATTGCAATAATCTGTTTCTATCTGCTAATCTCAATCTTCTTTTGCAGTTTATCCTTAACTTCCATAAATTAGCTTTTGTAAATTAGCTATTTGATTAAGGGAATTAATTGCAGCCAATATTATTCCTACACTTCTTCATTACCACTTTTTGTTCTTGTGAATTTTCAAATATCTAAGATGTCAGCCATACTTTTGACAAATCTATAGTTTCAAGATTCCCAAAAAATGTTTACAAAAAAATGTCTCCTAGGAAATGTATTATTTTATTTTTTATTACTGTTATTTTTTTTTTTTAAATTATTGTGGAAAAATTAATTACAATATTTACAGGTTTTTTTTTTTTTAGATTAGCTTATTAAAAGAAAAATGAAAAAAATATATAAATACAATATTTACACTTTTTGGGAGGATAGGATTCTATATATTTGGAAATAGTTCACTGCATCACATTCTGTGACAGGAAAGTCCCAAATTTTTATCATTATGACAATTTACCAAAAAACTGCTGACAAAAAGAAACACACTGATTTGAACCAAAGTACAACAATGTTAAGAGTGTCTTATCACTTTCCACACTATAATATAAATAAAAACATTTTAAAATGAAATAAAGCTTCTTAATAAAATTTATCAATTTTTTTGCCTTTTTTTAAATTTAACAATCGATTTATTAATTTTGTTTTAATTTATCAACTAGATACATCTTTGGTAGATTATAGGCTCTTGAAACTTCACATTTATCCAAAATATGAGCCGCCATCTTGGTTTATTTGAAAACTCATAAGTACCCACTTTTTCTTATTCAATGCTAAACCAACTTGAATGAAATTTTAATAAACTCATTAAAGTATTCAATTTTTTTTACCTGAATGTTTCTTTACAGATGATTATTAATCAACATGTTTAACTGAAATACCATTTTACATTGGTTCAACAAGATAGTGCAGTATCTTATATCAGAAAGCTGGTATCTCTCTGATGAATATTTCATGATAAATATTAAACTAGATCAAATTTCTCATTCTACTGTAAATGATTATATTGATGATATAATTCAAATATGCATTTGACATCAGGAATTCATTAAGCATCATTTCACTCTATAGACATCAGAATAAGCTTAATAAATCAATAAATATTAGATAATAGTGCTGATTAGATGCTCAGATTATCCTGGGAATCACTGGATTGCAAACAACTATTTATCTGCTTATAACTTAAATGCATTTCAATACCTTATGGTTTCAAAGTCAAATCTTACTTGTTTAGCTATAGATAGATAGAAATGTGGCTAACTGGGTGAATATAGTGGAAATATAGATAGGTAAATAAGTAAATAAATAAGTGATTGGTGGTTGGGTGATGTTTAGATAAGTGGGTGATATATATATATATATATATATATATTCATATATATGTATATATATATATATATCCACAGATGGCGTTCTACCAAAAATGCCCATCAAGCGTATGTTTTGTTTACATAAACGTCAGAGTAGTTAGTATTCACTATCTCTAACTATAATTCCACTTTCAGATCATGATTTCAAGCTATTTGCTATTGTCAGTGAAAGACAGGAATAAAGAAACTAGATCTAAATACAAACTCTGAGCGTTTATGAAACAATTTCTATTCAGCTTGCAAGCGTGAATTTTTTAGACACGTAATGTCTTCAAACTCAGCATAGCAAACCAGATAGCTATATGGGTCTAATCTCAGTTCAGCATCACCACATAGTAGAAGCCTCTGCAATCTATATCATTGCAAGAAAGACCTCAAAGGTACATTTATGATAAACAAAAATGCAAGTTAAAAAACTTGCTAACGCTTGTATTTATGTCCACAGATGGCGTTCTACCAAAAATGCCCATCAAGCGTATGTTTTGTTTACATAAACGTCAGAGTAGTTAGTATTCACTATCTCTAACTATAATTCCACTTTCAGATCATGATTTCAAGCTATTTGCTATCGTCAGTGAAAGACAGGAATAAAGAAACTAGATCGAAATACAAACTCTGAGCGTTTATGAAACAATTTCTATTCAGCTTCGAAGCGTGAATTTTTTAGACACGTAATGTCTTCAAACTCAGCATAGCAAACCAGATAGCTATATGGGTCTGATCTCAGTTCAGCATCACCACATAGTAGAAGCCTCTGCAATCTATATCATTGCAAGAAAGACCTCAAAGGTACATTTATGATAAACAAAAATGCAAGTTAAAAAACTTGCTAACGCTTGTATTTATGTCCACAGATGGCGTTCTACCAAAAACGCCCATCAAGCGTATGTTTTGTTTACATAAACGTCAGAGTAGTTAGTATTCACTATCTCTAACTATAATTCCACTTTCAGATCATGATTTCAAGCTATTTGCTATCGTCAGTGAAAGACAGGAATAAAGAAACTAGATCTAAATACAAACTCTGAGCGTTTATGAAACAATTTCTATTCAGCTTGCAAGCGTGAATTTTTTAGACACGTAATGTCTTCAAACTCAGCATAGCAAACCAGATAGCTATATGGGTCTGATCTCAGTTCAGCATCACCACATAGTAGAAGCCTCTGCAATCTATATCATTGCAAGAAAGACCTCAAAGGTATATTTATGATAAACAAAAATGCAAGTTAAAAAACTTGCTAACGCTTGTATTTATGTCCACAGATGGCGTTCTACCAAAAACGCCCATCGAGCGTATGTTTTGTTTACATAAACGTCAGAGTAGTTAGTATTCACTATCTCTAACTATAATTCCACTTTCAGATCATGATTTCAAGCTATTTGCTATCGTCAGTGAAAGACAGGAATAAAGAAACTAGATCTAAATACAAACTCTGAGCTGAATAGAAATTGTTTCATAAACGCTCAGAGTTTGTATTTAGATCTAGTTTCTTTATTCCTGTCTTTCACTGACGATAGCAAATAGCTTGAAATCATGATCTGAAAGTGGAATTATAGTTAGAGATAGTGAATACTAACTACTCTGACGTTTATGTAAACAAAACATACGCTTGATGGGCGTTTTTGGTAGAACGCCATCTGTGGACATAAATACAAGCGTTAGCAAGTTTTTTAACTTGCATTTTTGTTTATCATAAATGTACCTTTGAGGTCTTTCTTGCAATGATATAGATTGCAGAGGCTTCTACTATGTGGTGATGCTGAACTGAGATCAGACCCATATAGCTATCTGGTTTGCTATGCTGAGTTTGAAGACATTACGTGTCTAAAAAATTCACGCTTGCAAGCTGAATAGAAATTGTTTCATAAACACTCAGAGTTTGTATTTAGATCTAGTTTCTTTATTCCTGTCTTTCACTGACGATAGCAAATAGCTTGAAATCATGATCTGAAAGTGGAATTATAGTTAGAGATAGTGAATACTAACTACTCTGACGTTTATGTAAACAAAACATACACTTGATGGGCGTTTTTGGTAGAACGCCATCTGTGGACATAAATACAAGCATTAGCAAGTTTTTTAACTTGCATTTTTGTTTATCATATATATATATATATATATATATATATAAGTAGGTAATATACATTGTTAGATAATATGAAAATACTACACAGAGATTAAATGTTATATAAAATTTTAAGTAGACCAGGCAAACTTTCAATACATGTGTGTTATAATTATGGTTATTCTATTAAAAATCTATGAGACCCATTTTTTTGCTAATTTGAATGCTGTTAGAGCTTTGGTTCATTAATATTCATTTTGTTTGATAAACCACATTTCTTTGATCATACATTTTCTATCATTTCTCTCTTTGCTTAATTGATTGATTGATTGAATGATTGGTTGGTTGTTTGGTTGTTTGGTTGATTGATCGATTGATCGATTGATTGATTGATTGATTGATTGATTGACTGACTGACTGACTGATTTTATACTGAATCAGCAATTATATGTTTTAGTGACTTCAACTATAAGCTAATGTCTTGCATTGGTAGTCAAGAGGTCGGCGCGACTGCCTTGCACTTGCAGGCAGTTACCCGGGTTGCGGGTTCGCGTCCTGGCTGATGCTATGACACTTAAAAAAAACAACTATAAGCTAATTGTAAACATTATAATTTTGGGGGAGATGGCAGATATATAAATTAAATAATGATAATGTAGATTTGAAAATGGTAAAATATATCTCAAACTATTTGTAAAGAAAAGGAAACTATTATTATTAAAGATGTAATATAGAAATAAGTACAGGAATATTATATTGTCAAACTTGTGAAAATGTTGTATAAGGTACATAAACAAGAAAATAAGATAATTGTATTAAATAGTAAGCACATTTAAAACAGCTTTAAAAAAACAACCTACTTAGATAATCTGGATAGATTTTAAGCTTTTGGGAAATTTATTTGATCAACAGATAAGGCATCTTATAAAGAGATCATGACCATGTTTTTAGACTTCATTATTAACCAATCAGTGTGAATAATCAAATAAGGCAAAACTCTCCATACAGTAGTGCCACCCTGTGCCAACCAAAGTAATCAATGGGTGCCAGAAGGCTTGTGCATAAAATCCCTATCTAATGCCTACTCATCCAATATCCTCAGACTAGTTTCTAGCTTGTGGCCTTCATCAGTGAGGAGCTTTGGATCTGAGAGCACTGCACCTGATTGGCACAGGGTGGCACTACTGTATGGAGAGTTTTTCCTTGTTTATAAACAATTATGTGCTAGTATAAGAGGTGGTGATCATGTGATGTTTAATGGTTTCATAATCAAATATTTCGAAATGAAGAAAAATAATGCAGCAGAGGATGTGATTCAAAATTAAAACAATTATAAGATTGGCCATTATTGTCAGCTGATTCTAATATAGAATACTGATCATGACCAAGTTTTATGAAAAATATAGTAATGGATAAATTACTTTAAAATATATTTTGTAAGTTATGATAACAAACATTTACGCTGTTATAATCTTTAATATATCTGGCTGAGGTCATGAGAAATAGGTTGTTTATTGGTCTTGTGTTGACTGGCTTGTGCAAAATGGAAGGATATAATATTGTAAAAACCTAAGCAACGCTTACAATAACAGCCAGTCATTTGTATACTTTAAGGTATTGCTTTAACCATAATTCTGACTTATCGAAGTACCACTGAAATATAATAATTGATTTATAAAACAACCTGCCTACAATTCCATGAGTAAACTGGATTTGAACCATGTTTTAGACTGATTTGGAACATTTCACTTTAATAAAAAATGACAATCTTTAAATGAGTCGTGGATTTATTTCAATGATATCACTATATACGGTACCGCAATAAACATATTCTCACCTAAACAATAAGGATTGCCAATTCCTCAACAAGTTTTGTGATAAATGCTTAGCTAGAGAAAGCATTTAAAATATCTCTGTCAGGACCTCCTCCCAAACCTCTGACCATGGTTTCATGCTCTGGCACTTCTCAGAGAGGTGCTAGGGTAGGTTCAGACAGAGATATTTTAAATGCTTTCTCTAGCTAAGCATTTATCACAAAGTTTGTTGAGGAATTGGCAATCCTCATTGTTTATAACTTACAAGCTTAAGAGAATAGGGTCATGTGATCTATGACTCTTATGTTAACTATTTATATTCTCACGATAATTTCAAGTTGATTTATTAGTAAAGCCTTGCTGAATATTATTTATTTTCAATATTTTGGACATATAACTGTTATAATCAAAATTTTGTAGATATTTAGAATTATAAATATTTATTTAAATATGAGTTTCTTTTTACTTCACACTTCTTTAACTTTATATTACAAAACTTAATGGATTTTTTTTCTCTTCTTGTAACTTGTAAACAAGAAGGATAAATTGTATCTCTTTCCACATTAATTCATTGTGAAAAGGAGCAGAGGTTTTTTCATCTTATTCAAAGTTAAAGAGTCTTTATGAGAACAATACCCTCCCAAAGCAATATATTTTTTATATGTTATTATTTATGGAAATATAATAAAATAAATTTAATAGATATATCAGAAATCCCTAACTAATATAGTAGGAATTCAAAATTAATTAATAAATATTAAAATATTTTTTTTCTCAAAAAGAGACAAATATACATCAGTCAAATGTGTGCATTCAAACTTTAATCCTTTTACAATATAACAGATTCATTGCTATCCCTGGTGACCCTTTTGATAATCCTTCAACTTTTGACTTTAGTATTAAATCATAATTTTATACCAGAATTCAATAAATTGGACATGATTTGGTAGAAATATATGTTTACAAATGAAAAATATTCTAATGAATCATATTTAAACTTTGCAAATATTTAAAAAATGAGTTCATACTGAGAACAAATGATATTTTCATCATTCAATGGTTGGCAGTAAAACAGACTAAATGAGAAATTCCAAGAAATCAATTAAATCTTCTTTGATTAAAATTTATTTTTAAACTGTTTTGTTAATTATCATAGTTTGTTTACTTCAGAAATAGCATGATGGTTTTACCATTATAGATTGCTCTTTTATGGCTATCTTAACTAAATTAATATAGTATTTTTAATGTTAAAACTGTGGCCTAGCTATTATTGATTTATAAATTCAAAAAAATTTGAAGAGATCAATATATTCTAGAAAATTGAAAAAGTTCAAAGAATTTTATTGTATTGTTCATGAAAAACTAAAGCCTCCAAGACATTGATGGCTTTGGTTCTTTGTAATCTGGATTCCACAGCATTTGTGAGATTACTTTGAAAAAAAATTTGGAATAAAAAATATTTTTGACTGTTATTAAATATTTCTGATTATTTTTACACACTAATTGCAAAATAATTACTTAAACCCAAAACAATGTATGTACAGACTTTCATTTTATTCATATATGTTTTTATTTTTGGAAATAGATGGTAATAAATTTAACCATAATGTTTACAAATAAAATCATGTCATAAGATGAGCATGCTTATGTGGCATTGATGGCATAACAATTTCTGTTAGAATCTTTTGAGATATTCTAAAAATTATAAAGCAATTTTAAGATCTTAAAGCAGTGTTTGATAGATTTAGCAGAGATTAACATTTAATCATTTGCATTTTAAAAATAAATTAAAAATAAAAAAGATTTCATTGATTTTCTGAAGGCTATTTTCTTGCAGATTGTTGAATGATATTTTACACTATTTGTTCTTATTGCAACTCATTTTTTTAATATTTTCAATGTTCAGATATAATGTTTTAAAATGTTTTCCATTTTTAAAATTGTTTTTAATCAAGTCCAATTTACTGAGTTTTAGGATAGAATAAAGATTTTATATAGAAATGAAAGGTTGAGCATTGACAAAAACTGCCACCAGGGCTACCAATAGAAAATATCAATCTGTTAAAGGGTTAAATTTGCTTTATAATTTTTAAAATATCTCACAAGATTTCAACACTGTACCAATAATAACATTTAAGTATTAGTTTTATGAGGCATGATGTTCATAATAGCTACAGATTTTTTTTGATATTATTATGATAGAATATATTATTTTCTACTTTTAAAAATGAAATATATACATCTAAAATAAAATTGTAATCATATTTTAAGTTTGATTGTTAATAATTACTGTACAATTATTACATAAAAATAATCATTAACATGAAAAATTTGACACAAAAAAATCAGGTTTTTAATTAATTCAAAAGCTTTATCAAAATAATCTCACAAATGGTTTTAAAATGAAATATAAAGAATGAAATCCATCAAACACATGGACGCATGTCTAAAATACTTTGGTCGTGCTACTTATTCAATTATACTGAGCTTTTCAATTTTTTTAATTAAAAATTAATATTCAAAAATATGCAATACTGTCACTTTAATAAAAACTAGTGAAATATTTCAATAGATGATTGTGCAAATACAGTTTAAATAAACATGATAATAGCAAATTCTCTGACTAAAGATTTTTGTCTCACTTTAATATGATCTTACTTAGTAGTTATAAAATCACTTATTTTGAGGTGTTTTGAGATGTTATGTTGATATTTTTATTGCTTTTAGCTTTTTTCAATTATTTTTGGGGTTATTTATAATAATTAACTTATCGTACAGTTTTGTGTGTGTATAAATCTATATTTTTTGCTCAAAACAAAATCTGAAGACGCCATTATCATACAGATCTATAGAAAATTTAAATCTTGATTTGAATATAAATGAAGCTGAAATAACTTATTTGGAATCCAAAACCAAGCTAATAATTTCTAATTGGTAAATTATTTGGCCTGAAGGCAAATTTGGGTGTTTGTTTTATATAAGTATTTTGAAAAGAAAATTGTAATTTTCAGTAATACATTTATATATTTCAGCTAATTTATGCAATATATTTATAAAAATTTATTTTAAACTAAAAAAAATACACGATTATAATTAAATTTTATTTTAAAATATTTGTTTTTAAGAAGACAAATCATAAAAATGTAGTCCTAAATTTGTTTTTACTGGCTAATGAGAATTACTTCATAAATATTTAATTTTTAATATTAAGACATTGTTTATTCTTTTACATGAAAAGACGTGAGTATATTCTAATAATGAAAAGCACCATTATTATAATTAAGAACTCCATTTAATATTTTGTTTTTTTATTTTGCAAAGTTCAAATATTTACTTTTAGAAAGTTTGCCATTAGAAAGCTCACATTTGTGATAAATAATGTAAAGATTATCAGTATATGACATAGTAAAAGGTTTAACTATTAAAAATAAAATGTTGCAAATATGGGCAAAGTTATCATTAGGGGTTTTCAAATAAGAGAATGAGGAGTTGAATCCTAAACAAATTTATTAAGGAAAAGTTAATATTATGTATGTATTTAATGTTTGTAATTTGACAGTATTGATATTTTGATTCATCTTGTTAAAAAGTTTATTGTTATTAATAATACCTATTTTACAAGTAATTTCCTATTTTCTTGGTATATATTTTATTTATTTAAATATAATTGAAATTGTTAGTTGATACTGATAGTGGTATAGTTTAAATGTTGACTGTGTTCATGTATTATCATTTTAAACCTATCTAGCTTTGAACATTATTATTTGCATAGTACATAGTTTCAGTGGAATTTCACAATTATAATTGACTACTTGTTAGGATTCTTTCAGAACAGGTTATATTTTCCTATTTAATGAGGTTTAGTTTAACTTTTAATTAATAATCACACATTCTCTAGACAAGTTGCAATCTTTAGCATCTATATAAACATAGTGAACCATATGTAAAGATGGGCATTCAGCTGTATTGTAAAAATTCCTCACAATGGATTGAGATTGTCAATATTTAGTGATGTTGATATTGTTCAAGTATTGGCTGCTTCTGTGTATTTAAATATAATTATGTATGATCATTATTCTAAATGCCTGTTGCTTAACACTTAGCTAGCAATTAGAAATGCTAACTGGAAAGAAATTTTACTGTTATGTAAAGGAGTTACAATGTAAGTCGGAAAGAATATCTCTTCAACAATAAAAGTGGTAATCAGTATAGAATTGGATTCCAAATAGATGATGCAGTCTGGAAATGCAATCCTTATTCCTTAAAAGATTAGTATAGTAAGTTACAAGTAAAATAGTATGGTTTGATCATCTTCATTATTCTGTAATTGAGATAATCTTGAAATAATGTTAATGCAATAGATAGTAGGCTATACAGGATCAGTGGAAGCATTCCTATCACATAAAGTAATCCACTAAAGTGTGTCTACATAATATGTGCAATGATACCTATCTTACTTCTGTTACAACATATATATCTTTTGTCTAAGAGTCAATGATTTTTACAATTATTTTATACCTGATGCAATTAAAATGTGTTTTTGGTGATCTGTATCAATCATATATATCTGAACAAATAAGTTGTATTGGTCAAATACCAATCAATTTGTTATTTTGATTAAAAAGTAGAAGTAAAAGTGCTGTTAGATTTATGTTTGCAATTGAGCGATCTTCATTGGTGCATCTAAAAAATTGATATCTTGAGAATACTCATAATTACATAAGATCTAACTCAGTGTTTTGTATTATGGATTGTTGATTACTGCTGTTAAAGCAAGTTCTAAAAGTATGGTGGCCATATCATGCTTTGTTTTTATATATCCTACAACATCTCCAATTCCCAACAAATGCTATTTTTACTTATAAAAGACATTCTGTACTTCAGTATCTCCATCACACTTGTAAGTAAAATAAAAAAGCTTAGACATAATAAGTTCAAACAAAAACTATCTTGATTGCTGATTATCATTGTTTACAAAAGTTAAGACTATTACTGAAGCCCATACTACATTTTAACCAATCAAATGCCTCTATTCACTAATAATATTATAATCTGCATCAAGTTAAATCACTTCATCCCAAACTTACATACTTGAAAATTTAAAAAGTATTATTTTTCAGAATATTGATTCAATATTTTTTTAAAAGCTATTCTTTGCACACCTTATCATTAAGAGTAAAAAAATAGAACTCAAACAGGAAATAGCTATATTTTATTGCAGATTCACATAAGAACTACTAGAATAATAGCAATTCATTCTATACAATAGTGCCATCTAGTGCAAACTAAAGTAATCAGTAGATGCCAAAAGATTTATGCGTTTAAATCCCTATCTGTGTTGACTCATCCAATATGATTCAAGACTACTCACTGATGACAGCCATAAGCTATATACTAGTCTGGGAATATTGGATGAAAAGGCACTAGATAGGGATTTAAATGTGTAAACCTTATGGCCTCTACTTATTGCTATAGCTTGCACTAGATGGCACCATCATATAAAGTAAAGTTTACCTTGTGCGAAGAAGAGAAATGGCGTCTTGTGATCTTTTAATGGTTTAGCAACTATTATGTAGTGCAATTAGTTTTAAGTTAGCTTATAAACATAGACATCTGGAAACATCTTGTTTTTTAAGAATGTTAGATTCTCCACAGCAAGAATTAAATAATATTCTACCGATTCTAGCTATCGTAACTTAGCCAGTAACCAGCAGAATAGTTTTATTTGCTTGAAAAAATGTCAAGCTCCATCCGAATTTGAACCCACATCGTGATAATATGCATATTTAAGTATAAGGTATAGAATAAAAGGTGACAATTAATGCAAAACTATCTCTATTAATGGTAGTATTTTATTGTTTAATGGATATACTTATGTACCTGTTGTGTGTATATACATTGCAAATGTGATGTTTTGTTAGCTTGTTCCACTATAAAAATCCATAAGCCCAAATGGAAATGATTAAAAAATGCATATGCACATATATATATATTGTTAAAAAGAGGTTGCCTTGACAACAGTTAAAAATTGTTGATTGTTATTGATATTGGGATTTTCTAAGTGTTGACTGGTTTTAATGATATATATATATATGTATATGCATAAAGAGAGAGAGAGAGAGAGAGAGAGAGAGAGAGAGAGAGAGAGAGAGAGAGAGAGAGAGAGAGAGAGATGTATTTGCATGAAGTAATAAAGTGGCAGGTTTTCAAAACCAATTTTTTGTTTTAACTGAAAAAATATTTAAAAATTAATTAATAATTACAGTACAGATGTCGTACAATTTTTTAATACATAAAAAAGATTAACATTAAGCGTGAGTAAGTCATTTACCCAAATAGAGAGCTTAATCTAAATAGAAATTCTGCTCAAACCACCTAAGTCTTAGTAGTTTTCGAATTTTTTTTCCTGATAATTTACTCAAAATTAGATGACTTCCATTCTGCTTTTTATTATTGCTGAATGAAAAAAGGAGAGTCATTGTTTTATCTGTTTTGGTATTGATTAAGCTGTAAATGCATCTTTAAACTTATTTTCTGAACTCTAATGAATTGAAAAAGATGCTAACCGCACTCTGTTAACACAACAAAGTGCTTTTTCAAAATTATGGTGGATTTTGTAATTTTCATTACATTTAAATTATATCCTATTATTACAGTAAATTAAACCCAAATTAATAACTTTGATGAATTAATATATACTAATATTTACGATATTATTTTACTTATTTTATATCAACGAAAACATTACATTAGTAAAATAAATATCAGTAATATATATATATATGTTACTACTGTAATCACTATTCACGTACGGTCTTTCATAAATATAATTAAGGAACACAAGTAAGCCAAGACATTCTATTAAATACTGTTGTATATGTTGTCTTTTAATTAATTAGTGCAGCTTTAAAAAACTACTTATTATTTGAATACAATTATAATGTATATACTGAACTTTAGATGTAATTAGAGAGGATTTGAACATAGACTTTCAAGCTCTCTTCTGCTATCCACTCCATCTTACACAATCGATACACATGACCACATACATACGAGAAAGATAAATGATCTTCAATATACGTATTTCGTCTTGAACCAGCACCCATCAGTTGGTCCAGATCATTTCCCACACATATATATAATCAGTACTCCGCTTATATTAAAATAGCAAATCTTCATGTATATTGGAGATTCATTTATCTTTTTCTCATGTATGTGGTCATGTGTATCGATTGTATAAGATGAAATGGATAATAAAATTATTTATTATAGTATGCAATTTTCATATCTAAACCAATAATAACACAACCAATTGACACACAAACATAAGTGTGTGTCTGTATAATAAATATAGTAATTTAAAGTTTAAATATATCTTATAAATGTATTTTTAAATTAGGATCTTATAAATTTACTTTTATTTCCAAATTCTTGTAAAGTTATTGAAATACAGTATAATGTATATACTTAACTTAGATGTTATTAAAGGGGGTTTGAGTGTATGTGGTCATGTGTTTCGGTTATATTGGATAGAGTGGATGACTATGTGAGCTTGAAAGTCTGGGTTCAAATTCCCTTTAAATATAAAGTCATGGTATTTTGTATAATTTCTCATTCTACATTAAAACAATTTAAATTAATATATTTTCACATGCATATAACATCAAGATTTTATTCTATGCACCTAAATATTTTGTTGTTATTAAAATGTAAAAGGAATAGAAAGTAAATGAAGGTAGTAAAAGCAAATGAAGATTATTTAAATCATTTAGATTTTTCAGATGTCAGGTTGCTTGGTACTGTGGTATTAGAGCTGCAACGTTGACAATGACTCTTGGAATGATGATCAATGCTGGGAAGATAGGAGACCTCTTACATCCACAACAACTCAATTGAAACAAAAGCTGCCAGTTTACAATGACTCTTAGAATGACGATCGACGCTGGTGAGATAGAAGACCTCTTACATCCACAATGACTCTTGGAACAATGATCGGCATGCACAATTGAAAGAAAACATGTGTGAAAATTTGAATTTTGATGATGGAATGACCTGGGACATTGGGGAAATAGGAGACTTGTCACATCCACAATGACTCTTGGAACATAATCCGTAACAAAACTGTGAAAAAGTAATCCGTAACAGAAGTGTGAAAACATCAACAAGCGATGATGAAATGACCAATGGCACTCACGATTGTATAATCTGAGAGAGAGGTGTCTAAATTTGTCTTTACTTATCAGTGCAATCTTTTGGGTTAATGTCACATCAGATTTTTCTGTGCTTTCTGAGAGATTGTTCTGTGCTTTCTGGGAGATTTTTGATTGAGATTTCTGAGCATTTTTGCTTTTTATTGAGATTTTTGATTGAGATTTCTGTGCGTTTTTGCTTTTTATTGAGATTTCTGTGAGATTTTTAAAATGATGAATCTATGGAAATTACCTACTATTGAAATTGAAGCAGTCAAGTATTTCCAAGAACAAGGCATACAGCCATCAGTGAAAGTCTGTCCAAATGGACATAATGTGGCCTTGTACATTCATGCATCGGACAAACAATGGCATTGCAATGTCCAAGGATGCAACAAAAAAATTGGTATATGGAAGCAGACATGGCTGGAAGGCTCTCGAATTTCTATTCTAACTGCATTACAGTCACAGAAATTAACATCGATCGAATGGAAAGAACATGAGCTTGGTTTGGCAAGCAAAACAGTCATTGATTGGAACAATTATATGAGAGAAATTTGCACAATGACTATGTTAAATCATGTACATCTCAAAATTGGAGGACCAAACAAAATAGTGGAAATAGATTAAAGCTTATTTTCTAGAAGGAAAAATCATGCAGACCAAATACTCCCCAAACAATGGATATTTGGTGGATTATGTTAGGAAACAGATGAATGCTTCATTATCCAAATTGAAGATCAGACAGCTAAAACTCCAATGGAAGCCATTTGAAGCAATGTTGAAGAGGGCTCACCAGTATATTCTGATTGTTGGAAGGCTTATAAAACAGAAGAATTATGTGAAGCCAGTTATGATCACTTCCAAGTAAATCACACCTATAATTTCATAAATCCAGACACTAGAGTGCACACCCAAAGTATTGAAAGACTGTGGGGTTCTTCCAAATGGAGGAACAATCATCAATGAGGCATGGCAAAAAAACACCTTGACTTATACCTAGCATAGTTTATGTGACAGAGAATTCACAAAAATGAGGACATTTACCTGGCAATATTAAAAGATATGAGGGAAACATTTCCCCCAGAATAATTTTATAGTAGACTATGTATTTCATTTGTTTTAATTTTTTTAAAACAAAATTAATAAATTATTATGTGAAATATGAAAATCCTGGCATTCTTTTCACTCACATGCCAAAAATCTTAGTATGTATACATTTTGGGCCTATGTAGAAGATATTCAAATAACCTGATTTCCCTGTTCAGTTTTTCAGAGTAAGTATCACAAAAATGTAATTATTCCATTTGTATAAAAAGTAATTAAAAATTAAGGTCATTTGATGTTGTTTCATAGGTTTTTAAATTAAAAACGGCAATGGCGTTACATTTGCTTTTTGAAAATCAAAATGTATTGTTTTTAAAATTTTCAGTATGACTTTGAAATTTCCCCAATATTTAGGCATTTCATGTACATTTAATGCACTATTTGTCTGAATTTGGTAAATTTACTTAAAAATTAAGGTGATTTTATGGTTTCTCCTACATTTTTTAATTAGATTTTTTTTATTAATAATGATGTTTTTTGGGGGGTTTTTTTTTTGGTTATTTTTAGATTTACTCGTATTGCTTTTTTTTTTTACATTTTGTACAGTATATACTACATTTTTTGTTTAAAATTTTGCAATATTTTTTTGAATTCCATTGCAATTTCACTACAATGTTACCTTGATTTCTCAATAATGATGGACTGAATATATTCTACATTTTCCATTAAAAATATTACAATATTAAAATCGTGGTTAATGGCTTCACCTTTGCTGTTTTTTTTTGTTTGTTTTTTTTTGGAAATGGGTCATTTAAAAAATTTTTAAGTTTTACCCGTATTTCTTTTTTTTTTTAATTTCATATTCTTTTTTTGTTTAAATTTTGTCCAATATTTGTTTGAATTTCACTACAATATTACCTTGATTTCTTAATAACCATGTACTGAATATATTCTACATTTTGGGTTAAAAATATTTGCGATATTCAAATCATGCTTAATGGCATCACCTTTGCTGTTTCTTTTTTTTTTTTTTTTGGAAATGCATCATTTTAAAAAAAAAATTAAGTTTAACCCGTATTTCTTTTTTTTTTTAAATTTCGTATTTATTTTTGTTTAAATTTTGTCCAATATTTGTTTGAATTTCACTACAATGTTACCTTGATTTCTTAATAGCCATGTACTGAATGTAGTTTTCAGTTAAAAATATTTACAATATTCAAATCATGCTTAATGGCATCACCTTTGCTGTTTCTTTTTTCTTTTTGTAAATGTGTCATTTAAAAAAAAATTAAGTTTAACCCGTATTTTTTTTTAAATTTTATATTTATTTTTGTTTAAATTTTGTCCAATATTTTTTTGAATTTCACTACAATATTACCTTGATTTCTCAATAATCATGTACTGAATATATTCTACTTTTCATTTATTGTTAAAAATCTTCCATAATATTGAAATATCTTAAACCATCTATGGCATCGTGTTTGCTGTGTTTTTTTTTTTGGAAATTTTTAGATTTACTCCTACTTTTTTAAAAAAAAAATTGTACAATATTACCTTGATTTCTCAATAATCATCTACTGAATATATACTACATTTTTTGTTTAAAATCTTGCAATATTTCTTTGAATTCCATTGTATTATGTGTTACTACTTTTTAGAATTGAGCTGAGATGTTCTTTTTGGTTTTTCGATGAAAAGTCATGTCATTTTGGTGATGTCACAAAGTCATCAGCAAATTGATATGAATGTCAACAGGTTTTAGAGCTGCAACATTGACAACTGCTCTTGGAACTATGATTGACGCTCGATGTTCATGACTCTTGAAATGATGATCGATGCTGGGAAGATAGGAGACTTATCTCCCCAGTGTCGATTCTCGTTCCAAGAGTCATTGTCAATGTTGCAGTTCTAATACCAAAGTACTGGTTGCTTTTGCAAATAATGTTTCAGAGCTTAAAAAAATGTTGCTGGAGTTATAAGGTGAAAGTAAAAAAATAGGATTAAAGCTAAATGCTAAAAATACTAAAGTATTATTTAATGGAGTTTCTCCAAAGAAGAAATAAAGATTTGTAATGATGAATTAGAAGGTAACAACTACAAATACCTTAGTCAGTTTGTCAATACAAATGAAAACATAATAAATGAAATTAATGATAGAATTAAACTTGGATGGAATGCTTTTGATAAAAAAAATAACTTAATATTAAAGGAAAATAAGATGTTAAAAGTGGGTAGAAACCAGTTCCTATCTTGTGTGAAAGTAATGTAGTGAAAATTACACTACAGAAATATTATTCACTATTGGATAATCTATGGTCTTATGAATGACTAATAAAAATTACTAAAATATTTACATTTTGAAAAAGAAAAGTTTTCGATTTATCAATTCTTACTTATGGATCTGAGACTTGGACACTTAAAAGAAGAGCAATACAGAGACTTTAAACCACTCAGTAAAATATAAACCATGTATGTTTGAAGTAACAAGAAGGGATCAAAATAATAATAAAAAATGAGTGAGAGAACAGACAGATATTACTGACATCTCTGACATTGAAATGGAACTGGGTTGGACATATTGCTAGAAAAGATGATAATAGATAAATGATTGAAATTTTAAATTGAATCCCATGAGATTGTAAAAGAACTAGAGAGAGACCACATGTGAGATGGGTGGATGAAATGAGGATATTGTCAATGAGATGTGGGGGGAAAGGTTAAGGGTCAGAGAAACTGTATTAAACTTGGAAAAACCATCCTGCAGTGGATCGGCAATGGTATGAAATATTTTACATTAATAAACATAGAACAAATGTATACATAAAAGACCTGAAAACAGATTGTTTTTATGTGGCTATTTATTCTTGTCCCAAATGCATTATTATAAGGCTGGATTTTTCTGACAGTGTAATTTAGAGCTAAATTCAAACCCAAACTAGATATAAACATGGCATTATTGATTTGAACTCATGTCAAATAATTTCAGGATAAGTGCCATTTTTTATAATTTTAAAAGCCATATTAATAATAATATACAGGATAATAAATAATAAATATTTCAATAAACACAGCTTTGAGTATGTGTAAACAGACAACATTTCTTTTTTTTCTATGTATTGTGAATTCAATGTACAGACCTCTTTTTTTTGTCAGAAACTCTTCATGAATTAAATGATTTTTATCCTTACCATTCTGGGTGTTTTGCAAATATATTAGTAAAATTTAAGTCTATCTTATGCAGTGTTATAATAATTTAGTTTATACAAATAATTTTTATTTTAGCCCTATCAACTTAACATAATATTTCATAAATTAATATTTCCATTTCAATACATAATATATTCCACATATTGTGTTCTTTCCAAATATTGTTTTATTATATGAACCATTTTCTTTCATATCTCTATATACATTATATTATATCTTTCCTACATTTCATTCATCTTCTATGACCATTTATAAAAATCATTCCGATAAAATATATATGTATGTATTTATAGTGTACAATATGTAAAAAAAATAATATGTTACCAGTCATGTATAATAACAATAAAATAGTAAAAAATCCTTCATAATTCACATCTTTTATCTTTTTTTATATTTCACATCATTAGATAGATATTCTTTATGATTTCCTATTACAAAATTTTTGCATTCTAACTTTCTCTATCTTTTATTGTTTTTAAAATTATCCATTAATTATTTTTTTAAATAGTATTTTCTTTATACATTTATCTTTATCTTTAATTATGTATAATTAATCTCCTATAATTGCTTATTAAAAATATGTAAAGAAAGTTTATATTTTTTTAAAGAGTTAATTGATAGTTTTAAAGCAGGAGTTACAGAAAAAATATAAATTTGTAATAGGAAAGTATAAATATATATCTAATGATGTGGAATATAAAAAAGAAGGTAAAGATATAAATTAAGGAATTTTTATGTTGTTTTTGTGCATTATTATAAACATATTATGTTTTAGTTATTGTATTATACACACACACACACATATATATATATATATATATATATATAAACATTACAAGCATAAAGCTAAACTACTCAATATATAATTAAAATTACCCAAATCCAAAATTCAACCAGACCAGCATAAAAATAATATTAAAACACAACCAAAGATTTCACTGCCACAAGCAGACTTCTCAAGTGTAAAGAACTACAAAAACTACACAATATATATATAATATTAAACATTACCCACAAATCCATTCACTTCCCATCCACCCTTAATATTAAAAGAATTCTTAAATAAGTTAATTGCTTCAAAATAATAAATTTTCAATAATAAAGATTCTTTAATTCTTCTTTTGATTTCATTTCTCTCAAAGAAGACAACCTTAACTTCATCAAAATTAATAGTGTGGTCTGTATCTTTTTCATGAACATACAAAGCAGAACTAAGATATCTATTTTTAACTCTACTTTTATGAACCTTTATTCTTTCATTTAAACTCAAACTACTCTGACCTATGTAGAGTTTTTTTAATATTAAGGGTGGATGGGAAGTGAATGGGTTTGTGGGTAATGTTTAATATTATATATATTGTGTAGTTTTTGTAGTTCTTTACACTTGAGAAGTTTGCTTGTAGCAATGAAACTTTTGGTTATGTTTTAATATTATTTTTTTTGCTGGTCTGTTTGAATTTTGGATTTGGGTAATTTTAATTATATATATTAAAAAAAAAGAACATTGACAAGGACTGTAGAAGATGATTTAAACATTAAAAAAATATTATAATATATATATATATTATATCGTAAAGGCTGTTATAATAAATAATACCAATCCCTTCTCAGTATTCAACAACACTATAATAAGAAAATGAAATCATTTTCATATTGGTTCTTGTTTTATATAAAAAAGAGTGTCTTGAATACTTAAGATAGAGAGAGAAATAATAAGAAAGTAATTTCATTTTCTCATTACAGTATTGTCAAGTACTGAGATGGAATTGTGTATTATTTACTCTAACAATATTTACTATTTTAAAAATTATGGTATCTATTATAATGTTAAAATTAAAAAATAAGGAGGAATTTATTTACTTTGTTAAACAAAAATCAATCTGTTTAATAAATATAAAAGCAATAAAATAATTGGATTGATATATATATATATATATGAAAGGAAATGATTCATATTATAAAGCAAAATTTGAAAAGGAAAAACTGAGTAAAATATTTTATATATTTAATATAAAATGTAAAATATTTAAGAACTAATAGTTTGTAAATTTGTTCCTGCTGAGAAATGTAAAAAAAAAAAACTTAAATTTGATCATTTGAATGAAACTGTTAAGCTCACTTTGTCATTATGAGAAACTGAACGTATAACTATTTTATTTTAGCTTTAGAATACTGTAGATAAGATTTTAGTTACAGTTGTGGATATTGGGTGCTGAACTCTGGCTACTGATGAGATCTGTCACTGTAAATAGGGAAATGGTTTTCAGGATAA
Source organism: Epiperipatus broadwayi (assembly GCA_028023455.1). NCBI lineage: Eukaryota > Metazoa > Onychophora > Udeonychophora > Euonychophora > Peripatidae > Epiperipatus > Epiperipatus broadwayi. Next base: position 185,499 of record JAQFVV010000161.1, on the reverse strand, counting down.
GAGGGATAATCTTATAAAGTTTACAAAAACACCAGAGTTGCATACAAATACAGTAAATAGGTTGACAGATAAAAAAATGCTACTCTGAGTAAATCTTGTTTTTAATCTTAAATATTATGTTACAGTGCTAAAAAATGCATGTGGATACAATTTAAAAACAGCATAACTATAATTGTCATTAAGCAGCCAGTCATTAATTGTTATTTTACTCCATATAACTGTTAATAGATTGTTCTAATACATGTTACACTCTTTACACTGATATTATGACACGTACTGATATCCTTAGATGGAACAACTTCTGACAGCTTCAAACCATCACATTCAAGTCCACAAGGATACCCTCTACATGCAATTCTTTTCATTGCTTATATAAATGCACTCCTGTTGGACATCCAAAAACAACTTCCAGGAGTCTACATTCCCAGACTAAAGAGGGAGATAGGAGTCCTTGCATATATGGATAACATCTTCATAGTCTTGCCATCACAGAAATATCTTGGTCATCTCAACAAAATTTTAAATGACTACACTCACCAATACAAACTTTCCTTCAATCTTCTAAAATCAACCATGTGGAGAATTGCTATAGGGAAGAAGATTACAACTAACTTCCTTGCACAACCACAGAATTTCCTAGGTATCCTCTTACACAAACCACCTACTACCATCACATCACAAATTCAAAATGAAATATTAAAATCTGCCAACAAAATAACAACATCACTTGCTAAGGTTTACCTTTCACTTCATGGGAAAGTGACCTTACTTAACATGGTTCTTTTTCCCAAAATTAATTATTACCTCCCAATTATTAAACCTACCAAAATCTTTGTCAGTAAAATTAACTCACTTTGCTCTAGGTTTTTTTGGGGTGGGAAAACAGTCGCTATTAGTCTAGAAGGCATGCACCATTCTCGCTGGCTGAATGGTCTTTCACTCCACTCCCCTATACATTTTTTCTCCAAAAAAGCCACAATCTTATTCACAAATTAACACTCATCTTTGACAACTTCCAAGTCTATATGTCAGTTGACCCCACCGACCAACCACCACCTCTCAAATAGGATTGGATATCATCCTTAACCTCTGCTTCCCAAGGCCTCTACAACTCTCCCACAACTGCCTCCTCCTCCAAAATGAAATACTGAGATGCATACAATCTATAGCATCCTCAACCTTATTCTCCTATTTTCAGACTTAACATATCCAACTAGAAAATTATATCACAGTTTAAATTTTGGAGCCTCAAAGCAAAATACCTGGACTTTATAATAAAAATAAATCTTGATACCTGGCCCACTAAATGGTTTTTAGTAAATAGAAGAGGATTCAATAACATCAACCTACTATGCCAACTCTGTGGGTGGAAATCAGAGACATTTGAACACATTTTAAACATCTGCACCAATCTCAACAATATCAGACAATTAATCCACACAAACTCAAAGATCAACTTTCAAATGATCACCTCAATCCAATGCTGCCTTGGCATGAAAACATTTGCATGGATAAGACTATCCACATTCCTCACCTTTTCCATCTGGTTCATCTGCTGCAAGCTAGCCTTTGAAGGAGCTCATTTAAATCCTCTCCAGCTCAATAACATCATCAACAACATCAAAAATGGAATGAAATCTTCTCGACCTATATGGCTTTTTTGAGACTGTTTGAAGTCCCAATACAACAATAATGCAAACACCACAATGAACTCACATCAACCCACTATCAAAGAGCAATATATCTAATATCCCTATAAATACTCTATGGTCACTCTAAGCATCAACCTGTTGCAGGAACACAACATCATTCATTGGAAATACTACAACCGGCAACAATACAAAGCTGTACAAGATAATCAATGTTCACATAATAATAGATGCAAGAGAGCTTTTGAGCTTTTAACCAAGTTTAACATGTTATCCTGTCAATCATAATACTATGTATATATTGTGTTAAATAAATTTCTTGATACAACATGATAGATTTTTTTCCTTGGGAGGGGGGGGATTTTAAAAGTTTTGTTTTGTCATTAAAATGTTTTTGCTTTTTTTTTTTAAAAAAAAAAAAAGAATCAATAAAAAGGATTTCACCATTTTATTTACAAACATAATCCATTAAAAATTTTAAAAAGAAATTCTTTAACATACTTTTTTTTTCAAATTTAGTTTTTTTTTCTATTTTATGAACCTTATTTTTTTTTGTCCAGAATTGATTATCTTCTTGCTTACTTTATGGGTCTACATTCTTTTTATTATTATTATTATTATTATTATTATTATTATTATTATTATTATTATTATTATTATTATTATTATTATTATTATTATTATTATTATTATTATTATTATTATTATTATTATTATTATTATTATTATTATTATTATTATTATTATTATTATTATTATTATTATTATTATTATTATTATTATTATTATTATTATTATTATTATTATTATTATTATTATTATTATTATTATTATTATTATTATTATTATTATTATTATTATTATTATTATTATTATTATTATTATTATTATTATTATTATTATTATTATTATTATTATTATTATTATTATTATTATTATTATTATTATTATTATTATTATTATTATTATTATTATTATTATTATTATTATTATTATTATTATTATTATTATTATTACTACTACTATTGTTATTATTATTATTATTATTATTATTATTATTGTTATTGTTATTATTATTATTATTGTTGTTGTTGTTGTTGTTATTATTATTATTACTACTACTGCTGCTGCTGCTGCTGCTGCTGCTACTGCTACTATGACTCCTATGACTACTATGACTACTACTACTACTACTACTACTACTACTACTACTACTACTACTACTACTACTACTACTACTACTACTACTACTACTACTACTACTATTTTCATGTTAGGTAATCAATTCTTGCAATGACCATATAACATGGTTGAAATGTTGGAGGAAAACTGAAATTGAAAAAAAGTGATGAAAGTGGGTTAAAGAATTTGTTGTTTTTTAATTTTAAAGAAGAATCACCATTTTTTTTGTATTTATATTTCTGTATTTAATAATCATGGATGCAGAAAGAAATTTGCTGTTAACTGAAAGGAGGCCCTTTGATTCCTCTTTGAGAACTTCAAGGAACTGAGCTGGAAAAATTCCTAATGCCCACTCCATATGTTTTTGTCATTGCATCTGTTATTACTTTGTGATTATTCATATAATGTACAAACATGGATGAGCTACTCACCAATATCTATTAGCTACTGAAGTGAGTTTATTGGCTTTTTATCTCGAGTTTAAAATCAAAAAACCCTACAGTCTTTCTTCTCAGATGCCTGATAGCTCTTAAGTGAAATCAGCTGAGTTTCTTGAAGGCAGAGTGAATGTTTGGGTGAATGAAATGTTTTTCCCCTAATAAATATTTACAATCATAACAGACAAAAATAAATCGTGGTTTTTATTGCCAAGAGACTATAAAGTCAGCAGCCAAGGTAACAATTGGCAACCGAGTATGCTAAGAATATCCTGGTTGTGGATCTAGGCTGCCATTTAATGATGACATTTTATTTAGATACTTACAACTGCAGATCACTTTCAAGTAAAGGAAGATTGTAAGAATTGGAAGAAGAACTGTCTCATATTTAAATGGGACATTATTGGACTTTGTGAAGTTAGGAGAAAAGGTGAAGAGGTAATTGATTTAAAAAGTGGACACGTACTCTACTATAAAGGCACAAACATTAGAAATAAAAATGTAGTAGGATTCTTTATAAATAAAAAAGTAGATGAACAACTTTGTGGAGATTGATGGTGTATTAGACAGAGTGGCAAGATTAGTTATTTAGCTTAATAGCAGATATTGAATGAAGATAATTTAGATTTATGACCCAACAAATTCTCATTGGAATGACAAAATAGAAGATTTTTATATGGATGTACAAAAGGCTTTTGATCAGACTAAACAACATTTTAAAATTATCATGGGAGACATTAATGCTAGAATTGGTTAACAATTAAAAGATGAAAATGCTGTAGCTAAGTTTGGTTATGGTGATAGAAATGAGAGAGGACATAGTCTAATAAAGTTTGCAGAAAAAGAAAAACTTTATATTATGAATTTTTTTTTTTTTTTTTTGAGAAAAATGTTAAACAGAAATTGACATGGAAGCAACCAAATGAAGGTATAGCAGAATTGGATTATACTTTGACTAGCAAAAAATATGTATTACAATATTGTAATGTTCTTAATAAATTTAATACAGGGGGTGATCATCTAGTAAAGAGATGTTAATGCAAAACTAGAAAGACAAAATTTACTAATAAAAACAATATTCACAATTGATATTCCTAATCTTCAAAAACATTTTAATGAATTTAAATTAGAACTTGCAAATCAGTTTCAAATATTAACAGATTTTAAATATGATTCAAATTTGAACAAAATCAACAGGAAGATAACTGATACACTTTTGAAAACTACAACAAAGATAGCTGATACAAAAAAAGCAGCAATTGACCAGTAAAATTTCTGAGACACAATAATTTATGAAGAAAAGAAGGCATATGAAAATATATAAAAAATAATGCTTTAAGAAGAATTAAATATCTTTAATTTTATAAAATGGTGGGGAAAATAGTTCAAAATAATATAAGAAAGTATAATTGTGAACGAGCAAGGAAAGCTATAGAATAGAATAAAAGTATAAAGAGTTTTAAACAACATCTTGGTATTGGTAGGGTAAGAAAAAAAGATGGAATTATTACTAAAAAGAGAGATGACATCATGAAATATGTAAAAGAGTTATAACTACTACATCTTCTGAATTTGTCAGGATTTTGAATAAAAAAGTGAGACATGCAATTAAATTTTTTAAAAAAAGGGAAAAGCAACAGGTAATGATGGAATTATAATCAATATCTTAAATTTAAAAAAGCAGGTAAAGAAATAGAAAAAAAATTGGCAATGCCATATACCAAATGTTTAAATGATAAAAATCTATCAGATAATTGGAAGAATGCAGTATTAATATTAATATTTTAAAAAGGTGATAAAAAAGATATTAGAAATTACAAACCTAACAGTCTTTTATCAGTTATAAATAAAAAATTTTATCAAAATAATTATAACTCATCTACAATAAACTTTGAATTTTACTCAACCAAAAGAACAAGCTGTATTTAAAGATGTTTTTAATACATTGAATCATATCCAAGTATAGAGAGAAGTTATAGAAAGGACCAATAAATATGAGTTGCCATTAAGATTTGGATTTTTAGATTATGTAAAGATATTTGATTTTATAAACATTTCTTCAATAATTAAAGCATTGAGTCATCAAAGTATAGATCAAGGATATTGTCATATTCTGAAAAAATTTGTAAAAATGCAATAGCAATAATTAGATTACATAATGATACTAAAAAGATTAACATTGAGAAAGGTATATGACAGGGAATAGAAGTAAATGGAGATTATTTAAGTCATTTAGATTTTGCTGATGATGTAGTTGTTTTTGCAAATAATGCTTTAGAGCTTCAGAAATGCTGCAAGAGTTATCAAATGAAAGTAAGGAAGTAGGATTAAAGGTAAATGTTAAAAAGACTAAAGCGATGTTCAATGAATTTTTTTCTAGATAATAAAATAAAGATTTATAATAATAAGTTAGAAGAAGTTAACAACTACAAATATCTTGGTCAGATTATTACTACAGATGGAAACATAATCAATGAAACTTGTTTGGAGTGCTTTTGGTAGAAATAACAATATTAAATGAAATGTGCCTATGTGTTTGAAAAGGAAGCTTTTTAATAAATATGTGCTACCAGTTCTTACTTAGATCTGAGACTTATACTCTTAACAGAAGAGCTATACAGATACTTCAGACCATTCAATGAAATATGAAGAGATGTATGTTAGGAGTAACTAAAAGAGATCGAAAATGAAATACACAGATGAGAGAATAAACAGATGTTACTGATATCATTGAAAAACTTAAAAGACTATGGTTAAGTTGGACTGGATATACTTCTAGAAGAGGTAATAATAGATGGACAATTGAAATCTTAAATTGGATTCCAAGAGAATGTAAAAGATGTAAAAAGAGACCTCATGTGAGATGGATGGCTGAAATAAGGAAATGTGCTGGGATGATGTGGAGAAGAGAGACTAGAGATTGGAGAAGATGGATTGAATTTGGAAAGATCTTCATTCTGCAGTGGATCGCTAATAGTTGAAAATATTGATGATGATTTAATAACCATTGAATATATATATATATATATCTGAATTAACTTCTTACAACATTTGCTTTTTTTATTTATTTATTTGAAAACCAATCCATATATCTACCTAATATTGATCAGTAAATGGGTAAAGAAGACTAAAAAAAACATTCAAGCCCTCATCATCCAACTAACAGCAAGTCTGATGAGTAATGCCGTCTCTTTATTGTTTATCTATGAAGAGTTGTTCGAGAAGCCTTTGCTCTAAATTTGGCTATTTAATGATTATTTTATTTTTTTATCAACTTTTTTTTTTTTTCAAAATAATCTTTATTTGCACAAAAAGTAAAATATACATTGTAATATAGAGTTCATGTTTACAATCATGTCTGATACATTAAAGACTAATCAGTTATTAAATTAGATGATGAGTACAGGATTAAAAGTAAAATTTATGTTATGTTACTTATCAGGGGTGATCTCATTTGGCATATAAATCCCATGGCATGTTAAGTGTAAAAGTTATTGAACCTTTCTTATAAGTAAACTTAACTGCCCAGAGTGTTTTAACAATGAATGGAAAGCAGATATGATGAACTAAAAGATCTGTTTTCTATCTTAAATATTTAAAGAGAAATTTTGTTTTGTAAATACTTTGGTTTAAGTTTTAAAACGTGTGATTATTATAAATGAATAATGCTATGATGATCAATTTAATTATTTGCGTGTGCGCAAGTATATTTAAGAATAAATATAGATTGATAAAAACATATAATTAGATATATTATATTTATGAGAGATGAATACGGATGGATGGCTTACATACCAGCGTATATATTTTGAAGTAAATTTATCTTTACACATATAATTATTTTATAATCATTTATATTAGCGAGTAATATTATTTACATTTTTATTTTCTGATTTTATGAGTTTTATTTGTCTTTATTTTTTATTTTTTTTAGAAGTTTAAATAACCTTTTCGATTTTTATTACAACAGCTATAAAAATCTCAAGGATTCTTTATTTATATTCCTTCTATAATTTTATCAATACACACTCAATATTTATCTTTTCCATATTATCATTACTTTTATTGTTATTATTAGTTTATTTTAAATTTGTTATTAATACTAATTCGTCCCCTCCCAAATATTTTTCTTGAATTTTTTTTTTATTTACGCGTTTCTCTCCCCCGTTTTTGTTTTTGTTTTGTCAGAATTTTTTATTAAATAATTGTTTAAAAAGTTCAAACTCAGACTTTCACACAACCCACAACTCACAGTGCCATCTTATACTGCTGACCCACCTGATCACACACATGTTGAAAAGATAAATAATCACCAATATATGTATTTCGTGCTAAACCAGTACTCATCAGTTGGTCCAGATTACCACCTCCACACATATATACAATCAGTGCTCAGCTTTATATTAGATAGCCAATCTTCATACTTTAATGGACAGGCTTCAAACTAATCCAACCCATAACTCTTCAGCCTTCCATTTCATTGAAAATCTGATGAAGGAACGTTCAAAGCCCACGTTAGTGCCAAGGTCGTCATCCTACCCATGTTGACGTTTTAGTCATTCTGATCCTTCATGTATATATACATACATATGTGAGGGATGGGCAGACATATTACGCATTATTTATATAAATTGATACATTGTACAGGCTTACACCTGCATTTATATATATAATATATGCAGGATTCGAACTCAGACTTTCACACAACCCACAACTCTCAGCGCATATATTACATATATAAATGCAGGTGTAAGCCTGTACAATGTATTATAAAGTTCAAGTAAAAGATTTTGTAAAAGGTAGCTCTTCGCAACTGCTTAACCTTTTCTTATTCAAGATTATTTATTTTACTTGTTCAAAAATGAAAATTGTTTTTCTACAATATATTTTTGTATTTTATGGCAGATTTTTTTTTTCTATGACTAGTTTTTAGGTAATGAAATTTTTAATAATTTCACAAAATTGTAGTCATATTTTAAATGAAATTCTAATGTTTTTAATTTTATGGTTTATCAAATGTGGAACGCTAAAAATATAAACCTATTCACGAAACAAACAATGTTACTAACAATTTACAAGTTAGATTCTCAAAAAATCACTTTTTAAATGTCTTATAAATCGACCTCTTTTGTCCGTGAATAAATTCTAAATTAAATATTAAAAAAAAAAAAGCCTAAGATAACTTTGGGAATAGTTTTACAATTCAACTTGAGAAATAAATTGTTAGATCGCTTACTTAGTTTATAATAATATGCTCACTTGACGCTATAATAATTTTTTTAGAAATTATACGTGATACCAAAATATTTTTGGTCTTTTTGGAATTCCCAAGCCCATTTTTCAACTAAAATTCTTAACAATTGTTACCTGTAATGTATTGTGCAATCACGAGAAATTGAAGGGAAAAGCAAACAGGGATATTGTTACATGGAACATTCTTGAGATACAGTGTGTGGTATGCATATGGGCACAAATGCTTGGATATGGTCCAAGAGCTATATATATATATATAATTCAAACAAATATATTTAATACAGTATTCAAAATTAAATAATACATTCTTTACTAGAAGTACTTTCAATTGTTTCACTGACAATCTTTATCAACTGTTAATACAAACGTACAAAAAATAAAAACTTGCATTACCCATCATTCAATCCATTCAAATTTCCCACAATTCTGTTGTCTTTATATTAGCCGATTGTTAAACAATTTATAAAATACAATATAACAATTCGTCAATTGCTAAAACAGAGAATCATTAATATCAATAAAATAAATATTGCCAAGCACTACCTATTTTCTCCTAAACATAAATTCAACATTTCATTGCATCAGCCAGGAACAACTAATCGGAAAACCGGTTAATTTTGAATTCATAACACAAGATGAATTTTGTATAAGATTTGATTCTTTAATCTTACATTTTTATCGTGTGTTTCATGCCTTAATATTGCAAAATCCTTTGGACTATGTATATCTTGTGCTATGGATTCAAAATTAACTAGTTTTCCGATTAGTTGTTCCTGGTCAATGCAATGAAATGTTGAATATATCACTTAGGAGAAAACTGTTGTTTTACTGCCCTGATAAGGACTTGTATGAGTTGAAAGCCCTTGGCAATAGTTATTTTATTTATATTAATGATTCTCTGTTTTAGCAATTGATGAATTGTTATATTGTATTTTATTTCAATTTTAAAAAATCCTAGTAAAAATAAAAATAGGAAAGATGTAATATCTATTTTCAGATTTTAAAAGACCTGAAAAGAAAATAAGATTTTTATGATTTCATAATTTTACCTCAACTTCCATCATCTGTCATTCTCTCTTTAGATTCTGCAAGATATTAATGTTTATATATATATATATTCTGTGTACAGTTTTTTTATTTGTGCATTTAATTCTTGGAATGCCATAAATATTTCACACATGTTCATGATAATGATAGATATCTTATATATTTTGACTGCATTAGGGATTCTTGTTGATTTGATCTTTCACTTTCTTTCTTTCAAACATTTTTTCTTCTGTTTTGATTTTGAAAGTAAACATATATATTTTAGTTATTTTCTTTACATATTTTTTTTTTACAAAATAATGTTGTAATATTTATTTATTCAGTGAAATAATGTGATTAGAAATAGAATTTCTTCAAAAATAGTTAGTTTTACAAGATTGTAAATGAAGAATAATGAGTCATGTAATGTGGCCATTTGTGATTGGTTGGAAATATCGCTTTTGTTTTACTACTGGTGAATTATTTTAGTCATATTGGAAAAATTATAAATACAATTTTAAATTTTAGATAATATTTTGTTGGCTTTTGGGTATATAAATTTACATTTATTCAGGTATTACAAACTAATGCAAATAATTCTGATTTTTCAAATTCAATTTTGTTATGATCATGACCATTAAAATGCCCATAGAAACACTTCTTTCTTCTTGGAGTTTAGTATTTTTTTCCATGTTTGAAAAATTAAAATGAAACTTTTAAAAAGTATACTTATTTGTCGTGTATATATTTAGTGAATAATTTAAAATTTGTGAAAATAAAATAAAGAATGAAGATAAAATTGGACACATTAAGATTTGGCATGTTAGCTATCTCTCACCAGGGTAGATAATAGAGAAACTAATCATTCAAAGCATTAATAAATATAAATACAATTATCAATTTTAGACAAATATATTATAGATTTATTATGTCTTTACAATAATTTGTTCAGATTTACAAATTAAAATTGATTTAATAAATATTTCATTGACAAAAAACCAATTAAAATAAATAATTATTCTGATTAAGTATTATACATTTTTATAATTTTTTTTCATATTCGGACAGTTCAAATATAGTTTTTAAAAATTTTTTCATTTGTAAACTTAAATTTATAGCAAATCAAGTCCAATTTACTGTTTCAAAATATTAAATAAAAGTTTTAAACATTAAAATTGAAATATTGAATTATTAACCCAAATCATACTAGGTATGAGTGAAAAAAAATTAAATGTGAAAGGTTTAAATAAACCAATAAAATGATAAGGATCTGTTGTCAAATTAACATGATAATTAGGTAGTAAATGAACCTTTTGCCAACATAATATTTCAATTTTATACTTAATAGAATCCATTTACTATCTAATTGTAGTAATGACTTGATAATAGATTGATAATGTTTTATTGGTTAATTTAACTAGGAGATTATATGATTTATATAAATAGAACAATTATTAAAAATTACAAGCTATTTTTTTTCAAAACTTGTGGAAGCTTTTAACATAATTAAATTACAGTTTATGTTGTTTTGTTTTTTGTAATTATTCACATTGGAATGAATATAATTAAGATTAAAGCTTTATCTAAATTTAAACTGCTGTTTTAGTGTAATAATCTCAAGTTTAGAAGAGCAGATGAGTATCTCTTCTATGGACTTTAAAATTAAGTAATAAAATTTTTATGGTAATGTTAAACTAATTAATTATAAATCAATGTTAGGGAATTTATATGAGAAATTGAGAAAGTTGATATGCTTTGTACAACCATCTATTAAGATATTTGACTAATTTTTTTTAGATCAGTTAATTTGCATACATTTTATTCTAATATTTTAATTCCAAAAAAAATTTAAAGATGTCAGAATAATCAAAAATATGGATACTTCAATAGGACTTCAAATGAAAATCCAACTTTGTTCACTACTCTTTTATTGTTACCGGATTTATGTTTTGTGAGATTACTTTGAGAAAATTTCAGATTGATTAAAAATTTGTTTTTTGGCAAATTTTATTAAGATTCATGATTATTTTTGCACAGTAATTGTGTAATAATAAAATGAATAATATGCACTGTTATATATTTATTTTATACATAAATGTTTTATTTTTAAAAATAAAAGATTATATATTTCAGCATAATGTTAACAAAGCAAAATATGAAGTTCCAATAAAAAAAAAATTTTTAAACTGATTACTAGCATGTTATCACTGATTATCTATTAAAATATATTAAACAACTGTAAAAATTATTTTTAAAAAATTTAATATTTTAAAGCATAATTTGATAAATTATCATATATTGATGTTTATTCTTTCATATTTTAAATATAAACATCGATAAAAAAAAGATTTTTTTAGTTTTATAAAATCTTATTCTTCCTGATCATTGAATGGTGAAATAGTTCTTTATTTTGGTTGTAATCTAATTTTTCAATATTTTCAAAATTCAAATATAATTTTTTAGAATTCATTTCATTTCTAAATGTAATTATCTATTAAATTAAGGCAGATTACATTTAGAAATGAAATAAATTCTAAAAAATCATATATCTGAATTTTCTGATATAGAATAATGATTTAATACTAAAATTAAAGTTGAAAGCTTATAGCCAGAGAAACAGTTAAATTTGCCATAGTGCAAGAGGGTTATAATGTTATTTATAATTCTTCAAAAAATAAATTGAAAAAAAGCAAAGTAATTTTGCTAAAGTGTTAAGGAAAAAATTTCCCGGCTCATTTATTTTTAAATTTTCAATTTTTTTGTAAAAGTAGCTTTCTTTATGTGGTATTTTTTCTTGAAGTATTTTTATTTTTTATATGGATACTTTTCATTGTCCAAATATTGTGGAAAGTTATTAAACATTTGGAAGTTCATATGTATAGTACAAACATAATAAATATCCAAATTTTTAGTACATATCCAGATGAATTTTGAATTTTATAATTTTTTTTAGATATTATAATAATGAAATAAATATATACATATATTTCATCTTATTAATCCTCTCACAAGTTGTCATTTTTCTTTCTTATCAATTCTATAAACATTAAGTTTAAGATTAAACAATTATTACTTATTAGAAAATAATAAATTTGACCTCATTTAATTGATATTTTTGTTTACTGCTGAAATTAATTCTAAATATTTACATTTTATTCCTGAAGATATTTAAAAAATTAATTTGTAATGAAAACAAAAAGCTCCATACATAATCATTTCTAGAAAGTCATTTTCATTTTCCAAAATCAATAAAATATTTATTATTTGTCATTTCTTTTTAAAATCTAATGAATACATATTTATTTCTTTTAAATCTAATGAATTATGCTTTAAACGTTTTTAAAAAATTAATGTTTTCTGCAATATTACAATATTTTTGTACTTGCTATTATAATTTATCTGATTATATAAGAAGCTAAACTTGTAAATAGTTTTGGAGTATATTTGCATTGTTCAAAAAATATAATGTTCTATTTTTAAAAATAAAATATTTCCAGTCAAAATAAAGTATTAATAATTTATAATCTTGATTTAATAGTTATCCACAATTATTATACAAAGATAATTTTGAATTGTAATAATTTTTCAAATAAATACATTTTTGGTTGTTCAAACTATTTTCTTCAAAAATAAGATAAAAATTTGTAACATCAAAAGATATCAGAAGTACAAAAGTGACAATTGTGAAAGTGGAGCTAAAGCCATTTTGAAGCATGTTATCTTACCAAATTTTTGATTTTCTGCCATCTGTTGAATTTTTTCAGAACTAAAATTTTACACTGAAATATACCTGATAAAATACATATATTTAAAAATAAAGCTTGTTAAAATTCTTGATAGGTGACAAATTATTAAAAAACATGCAAAAAATTGAACTAATTTCAGAGAAAGTTAAATTTAAATGTTAGTTAGAAGATTTTAAAAATTAATAAATATAATCATAACTAAATAATAAAATTATATCAATTTTGAATAAGAGAAATTACTGCTTGATTAAATCTGTAGTTATATGTTGGTTATTTTTTCATCTAGTTTAAGTGTTAATTCAAACACTATTTCTTTCTAAGTACATTCAAATGTTAGTAATACAAGTTAATATTAACAGCTGAGTGTGTTTAGAAAAATATAAATAAATTTTAACTCTACAGATTGTCATTTTCTATTAATATTGGCCCTGGTTACAATTTTTGTCAATGTTCAACATTTGATTTTAATAGTAAACCTTTATTCTATACTAAAATTCAATAAATTGGACTTGATTTTTTAGAACTATAAGTTTACAAATGAAAGCATTCTCGAAAATCATATTTAAACTTTGTAAGCATTGGAAAAAATAATAATGGAGTATGTAATAACAAAATCACTGTTTCATCACTTAATGGTGTCAAGAAAGTAATCTAATGATTGACTCCAGAAAGTCATTAAAATCAGTAACTGAAATTTATTTTTAAAACAAGAACAAATAAATGGAAGGCCTGATAAATCTATAAAATATTGCTTTAGCATTTAAAATTGCATTTATAATTTTTAGAATATTTTAAAAGATTATATCATAGTGTTAGTAAAGGTATTAATTATCAGTTTAAAAAGATGTGATCATTGTACTGAACATGGTTTTTTTGTTACTATTATAATAGAATTTGTAACCTTTTGTTTTTAAAAATAAAACACATATCTATAAACTAAAAGTATAATTATACATATATATTTGTTTTTTAATAGTTATTATACAAGTATTTTGTAAAAATAATCATGAATCTTTAATAAAATATGCAAAAATTCAACTTTTTTGCTATTCCAAAAATCTTTTCAAAATAATTTTACAAATTTTCTCTAATCCAAAAAACAAAGAACTAAAGCCTATAGTATTTATTACTTAGAGTCTATCACCTATGGGAAAGAACTGACCTCTTCAGATTTTTTAACTGTTCCTTTTATTCATATGAGGTGTTCTCATACGAAAAATCTTGACATTAAATTTGCATATATTAGCCCTCTATTGAGAGATTTTGCTAACTTTTTTTTCAAAAGTTAAAATTTACATATATTATTTTTTAAAATATTTTAATTTCAAACAAAATTTAAAGATGTCAGGTTAATCAAAAATGTGGGGAATTCAAAGCCTTCTAAATTCCATGAACATGAGCATCTATTATCTTCAAAAAAAATCTCAAACATTGCAATATTACTTTGAGAAAATATTATGAATGTCTAAAAACTTAATTTTATGGAAAGTTAATGGTTATTTTTGTACAATAATTGTGATATATATATATATATATTATATATTTCTTTTCTACAGAAATATTTTATTTTTAAATATAAAAGATTATATTTTCAGAGTAATGTTACTATGGAAACTATAATTATGGCAAATACAATCTGTTTAGAATATATCTTCACTAGCAGTCTGTAAGAAAATATAGTAATATGGTAAAAATTGTTTTAAAAATTTAAACTTTTAAAGCATATGTTGATAGATTTAATAAATATTGATATTTATTTATTCACATATCAACAAAAAAAGATTTTGTTCATTTTGCAAATTCAATCTATTTCTCCCAACAGTTCTATGATAAAACAGTGCTTTGTTTTGATTAAAATCAAATTGTTAAAATAATTGTGAAAGTCAAATGTGATTTATTAAAATTTATTTAATTTCTAATTTAAAATATTTATCAAATTAGGTCAAATTTATTATATTCTGATATATAACAACGATTTAATGCAAAAATCAAAGCTGAAAGTTTACAGCATGTGAAAACAAAGAAAACTGTCAGAATGCTAGTGCAGTGTGAGAGGGCTGATTAATACATCAACATTACATTAATTTTGCTTTCTACAATCAAATTAATGTGAATACCATAAAATGACATTAAATATTGCATAGTGATTTAAAACAGAAAGGCTACCATTAAACTAAATGATGCAAATAGTTCAACATATAATTATTAGTGAAATGTCAACACTACTTACTTTCAGATAACCACTAGATTAAATCTATTTAAAACTATTATTTAAAATCATACTTTTTTTAGAAAATAATATGATTTTCCTATTTTTCCAAAAAGTACTATTTTTTAGAAAAATTTAAAACAATATTGTTTTAATTTGATACACAATTTCTTTCATTCATTCTAATGGTGATTTTTGTAAACACTCAACATTTGACTTTAGTATTTAAATCATTAATCTATATTTAAATTCAATAAATTGGGCTTGATTTTGTTAAAAATATAAGTTTACAAATAAAAAAAATATCTTTAAAAAATTACATTTGAATTTTGTAAATATAGAAAGAAGTATACAGAAAGATACATAAAGAGAACTACTATTTTTGTATTGATATTGATCACAATACCATTGAAAAAAGTTAATTAATGAAATCTTTCTTGAACTTCATTTGTAAAACCTGAATGAATTTTTGTTAAGTCATCATAAAGCTGTAAAATTCTTTTCTAAAATTTAAAATTGCATTTATAATTTTTTTTGATATTACAAAAGTTATATATTATTATGTTTAGCAGAAGTTACCAATTTTACATTTATTTCACCATTACTCTAAATTTCTTAACTTGTATTTTTAACAGTTTAACATATTTGGAAAAAATATGAAGTGGAATCATAATTTTTTTTAATAATTACTATACAAATATTTTGCAAAAATAATCATAAATATTTAAATAAACTATATTTTTTTTTTGCTGATCTCTAACAACAACAAAAAAATTAAATGTATAAATATTCTCACAACTCTTCCCTACCAGTTCGTACTCCTGAGGTGGAATTCAGATTTTTTTTGTTTTGTTTTGGCTATAAACTTCTGTCCTCTTCAGATTTTTATTAAACTAGTAAATCAATACAGTTCAAACATAAACACAAAGCTGCAGGAGAATGAAAGGAACACTGAAGAAACATTAGTGCTATCTACAAATGGAAAATTTTATTTTTATTAATCAATAAGTTAAAACATTTTTATTTAAATATACAGTTGTATATGGAAAAAATAAAATATTTGCAAGTTCATTTTATTTCTTTGTTCTTAATAATAATTATATATTCTCAAAAAAATGATAGCATTATTATTTGACTAATTTTTCTCCCAAAAATTGAAATTCCAGAAATTGGTAATATTGTGTAATTAGCATTAATTCACTTAATACTGATACATGTCCTCAGAAAAATAAAACTGTGCAATTAATGTTCTTCATACTTTTAATAATATTAATAGTTCATCGTAGTATAACCATAACAATATGGTTAAAAACCATAGTTTTGCATTACTAAAAATTTAGATTTTTATTCTTGAATAAATAATATGTTTAAATTTATACATTAGATATCATATCTGTGTATAGGTGATGAAGAAATAATTGTCTGTTTTTTTTTTTGTTTTTTTTTTTTTTGCATTGCTATGATTTGAAAACATTTTGTTTGGTCATTGAATTCACCATTTATTTGGCTACAATCTTTAAAATTTAGAAGGATTAATCAATTAATATTTAATTTTAATGCATTTTTAATATTTAATTATATACATATAGAGGGTTTAAACACAGACTTTCAAGCTCCCTTCAGCTATCCATTCTATCTCATACAACCAATGCACATGACCACACACATGTGAAAAAGATAAATGTTCTCTAATATGTGTATTTTGTGCTGAATCAGCACTCAGCAATTGTTCCAGTCATCATCTCCCATATATATATATATATATATAATCAGTACTTTGTTTACATTAAGATATCAAATCTTCAAACTTTAATGGATAGGTTTTCATATATGTGGTCATGTGTATTGGTTGTATGCGATAGAAAGCTAAAGGGTGCTTGAAAGATTGTGTTTAAATCCCCTATATTACATCTAAACTCCAAGTATATAAATTATACTTGTAGTCAAATAGTATATACATAATAGTAAAAAATGGATATCTGGTTAGGGGCTCATTGAAGTAAACCTATACAGATAGCCATAATGGTGCATCAAAATATAATTTACAAATAAAAGTTCAAGTAATGATGATGATAGGCATGTACAATCAATTCCTTTTATACGCCACATATATTACAATAATGTCAATGCAGCTTTAACTATATTCATGATTTATTTTAACTATACACATTTCCAGAGTGTGAAAAAAATTATTTTGGAGAACTATCTACCTTCTAAACAAGGCAACCAATCTATACATCTGCATATACCTCACATGTTACAATATGGATGCAATTCGGTCAGTAGAAACAAAGATTCCATCTGCTTATTAAAACATGAAGTCAATACATTCAATGACAACAGCATTAATTTCATATATAGAAAGAATATATTGAGAACAAAAATTATATTTTAGTAGTAAAATATTTAATAAATATAGAGTGGTTAATATATAATAATAATAGACATTAGTTTACTTATATATTTATACAGATATAGGCACCTATGTGGGTGTGCTTCTAAGTGCAATACTGGTTTTAAATTACTAGTCAAATAAGCCTAGTTTGTTATAAAATATCTAAATTATAACTCAATTCCAATCTATATTTAAATTACTAAATTATTTTTTAATTCAGTATATAATATAAATACATTTTAATTTAATGCATATTAAATATTATTTAAAAATTCCGAGCATTTGAAATTATTAAAATATAAATAAAATAAAATATATTAAATTAAAGTCCTTATATTTTTTTACCCTGAAAACAATCAAATTGAAGAAAAGTTTATTTTCTTTGCATGAGAATTCTCTAGTGGTTTATTCCAATTTGTTAATGAAATCCTTTGTAGATCAACTTTATGGATTATTCATTCTTTAAATAAATATAGTTTCTTTAATTTGGATTGACTTTTAGTTTATTTATATATATACGAGTTCACTTTAAGCAACATAGATAGATAAAAATATTCTAAGTTTTGAAATGTTTAAATATTAAACAATTTTCTTTCTGCTTGAAATAATAAAATATAAAATCTCGGCAGACTTTTTTTTCTTTTACATATGTCATAGCATCGTCCGGGAGACGAACCTGCAACAACCGTCTGCAACCAACTGCTTGCTTGCAAGGCGGCTGCGCTGATCTCTCGGCTAACAATGCCTGCCTTTAAGATTTTTTGTGTGTCATAGCATTGGCTGGAAAGCAAACCCACTAACCCAGGACAACTGCTTGTAAAGCAGCTTGGCTGACCACTCAACCACCAATGCTTGACTTTTCTTTAAGTAGTAATTTACGTTGAGATAAATTCTCCATGCAGCTTATATTTGGGTTCGAGATGAGACTCCTCTGATGGCATTTTTCAGTCATTTGACAGGAGCAGATAGCAGATAACCCAAGAAGTTTCTGATTGATTATCATTACTAGTGTATAGAAATGGCAATAGTTACATTCATCTGCCTCTATAATTGCTAAAATATTAAAAATTAACTTTAAGCAAAAACAATAATAATAGGTGTTCTGTTTAATATCCGTGGATTAATTTTCTACTAAACATTACACTTTTTCAACAAAAGTTAAATACAAATATTATGTACTTATTTATTATTTTAGAATAAAGAAGTAATAAACGTAAGCAAGTTCTATTTTTCTATCATTAACATATCAGGAAAAGCCTAGGTTGCATAAGTGTAAAATATATTTTCTTCTAGATAATATACGTATATTCATTACCCTTGGATGATAGCTGTTAATATTTTAGGAACTGGGATTTGAATTAAAATATTAATCTGTTATATCATACCTATAAAAATTACTTAAATCTTTTTTTAAAGTTAAAGTTTTTACTATCAAATAATTCAAATAGATTCTGGTTGTTAAACAGTCATATATTATGATTGCAACATCAATTAAAGTTTTGTATGTATACCATAAAAGTTTTTTAATGTTTCAAAATCAAGCATTAACTCAAGTAAAAGTATTTTTAACTTCTGTAGCTTGAGTACTATGGTAAAGATGCTAATTCTGCAATAAGCTCAAACTGCTTCTTTTTTGGCAATTTGTTGTGCTTGTTTTATGATTGTGCATACATTTAATGGCAAAAATTAGAACTAAAATGCATTTTTATCTTAGTTTTTTTAAAAAGTACTAGATGCCAGCACTAGTCAATTTAAAGACAGAAGTTAGTACCTTAACAAAAGAAATAGAAAATTTTCAATATGTATGTCTAATTTTGTTCTTTCCAACACTGACTTCTGTTTTGGTGAAAATTGAAACATGCTACTTTACATAATATTTTTTTTTAATTAGTATTTTTTATTTTTGTAAAATTTAATTTATTTTTTTAATAAATAAGTGGTCATTCTATTCAGATTTTATTTGAATATATTTGTTTTTGGCAGAAAATTATTTCATTGCAAATTTATGAATGAGCAGGAATTAACATGGCTTTTATGGACTTGGAAAACACAACTTTCATGGCATTTATTGGCATATTTATTCTTATTTTTGTAAAATTAATTTCAATATTCATGTTTCAGTAGATAAGTGATGTATTCATTCAGTTTTTATTTGAATTTTTTTTTTTTTTTTTAGAAGGAATGTAATAATTTCTGGCAAATATATAAAAAAAAGTCTACTATTTTAAGAAACATCCACATCGATAATTTGTTTTATGAAATTTTAATACTTTAAACATGATTTGACTGCATGGTTATAATATCTATCAAAATTCATTTTGCCAATAAAAAGTTTGTTAAGTATAATATGATTTCATTAACATTTTATTTCATTACCTAGAAGGCTGGAAATGAATTCCTTTGATTGTTTACTCTGTTTATCTTCTTTTTTTTTAATTTGCAAAGTTGAATATTACTTTTTACTATTTTATTGTTTATAAACTTATATTCATTTTACAGTTTAAAACTTAAATAAAGAATAAGGATTTAAATTGTTAAAATAAAAACCATGAAAAATATGTATTAAATTCACTATTTTGGCTGTTTCAAAGTGCTCCGCAGAGAGACTAAAACGATATTATAAATCTATTGTTATATTTAAACATCAAAAATCAAATAAAAAAATCATTTTTATTTTACTTTTTACGATCAAAAAAAGAAAAATATTAAATTCAAACAATTCTAATAAAGTATTTTAAAACAGCTAATATTTGTTTCTTTTATATATATATAATTATTCACAGAGCAACTAAATCCAAATACATTATTACAATCATTCATATGTCAATCTAAAGGTTCAGTTTTTAACAAATTTGAAAACAATGCCAAACTGATTGGTTAGACAAAATATTGACATTGATATAAAAAAGTTAATGTTGTTTGCAAGTTTATTAAAAAATAATTTTTTTAGAAATGTGATTCTGATTTATTGTAATAAGGTATTCAGATTTAGTTGCTCTGCAAATAAGCTTTACACTTTCAGCATTACATATTTAATTTATTTGAGCTTATTAAAAGTGTAGCAAACTCTCCATGCAGGAGTCCACCTAGTGTAAGCCACAGTAATCAATAAATGCAAGGTTTTCATTTGGGGCTCATAGCTTCATAGTTAACTAAATAAGTAAAATGTGGCTGCTGGAGGATTGCATTCGATTCTAAGGTTTGCATTCGATTCTAAGGTCTAAATGAAGTGCTCTCAAATCCAAGGCTCCTCACTGATGAAAGCCACAAGCTAGAAACTAATCTGGGGAAGTTGGATGAATAGGTACTAGATAAGAATTTTATTTCACAAACCCTCTTGTGTTCATTGATTACTAAGGCTTGCACTGGGTGGCACTACTGTATGGAAAACATTAGGTGTGAGTTAATATATGATAATAGCAAGGAAAGTAGTTTATTATTTAAGGCTCGAATGGGATCTTTAGCTACGAGAGAATATAGATGTAAATGGAAAAAAATGGGTGATTTATTTTGTAAATTATGTAAAGAAGGAATAGAAAATATTAGGCATTTGTTAATTGAATGTAAATGCTTGAAAACAGAAAGGGTACATATAATGAAGTTATGGAAGAATAAATATAAAAAAAGTGATTATACAGAAAGTGAATTATTGGTTTTTATGCTGGGTTTGGGAAAAGACAAAGGGGATTTAGATATAAAGGTTATAGAGTTGACAAAGATTATGTTGTGGAAATGGGATGGAGCAGTATATGGGAAAATTTAGAGTGGGGAATGGAAAATAAAGTGGCTAACAGATTTATCTGGGCATAATTGTTGAGATATTCTTGACTTCGTTTAAGGAGAAGCCACAATACATCACATCACATCATATCACATTACTGTTTTAACAGCTTGTGTATGCATAGAAAATGGTAGTAATATGATGTGTTTTAGTGGCTTATTAACATTTTTAGAATTAATATATATATATATCAATCCAATGTTTTACAAGTTCAAAGAGTTTAAATCATTTAATATCATTAAGTGATATTATAACTGATAAACCAGCATCTCAGTGTATATTTTGCCAATTGTTTAGTTATTAAATATGAAGAAAAAAGTAAACAGCCTTGAAATAGTCTTTTACAGGTCAAAAGTCTTTCCAATAGTATTCCAAAGAAGAACAGTAAATAAAGTGGATTATTCAATGGTGATAATGATAGATTTGGCTATGAATCAGTTACTGTGGGTAAATATTTACTCTGGTACACATAAATAAAAGTTTTGATGTTGATGACATATAAGAGATAGAAATGTAACTGATTATTGTAGTCGAATTTAATCATTGAAATAGCTTAATATATACTTATGTGTGTATATACTATTTATTAATATTTACACAATTTTTATATTACCTCAATACTTTCTGCATTTGAGAGCATTGCTACTAAGATTAGTGAGATTAAATACCTACTACCAATGATTAAGATTAAGTAGTAGTAATTATTTGATCATACGTTTTTTTTTTTTTACCAAGTCTTAATATAATCTCTTTTCAAACATTTAACTCAGTTATATAACCAGAACAACATGGTTTTTAGGCTGAGAAATTTTTTACCAAATCTATCAGCACTAACTAAAACCACAATAAATTATGCAAAATTTCCAATCCCATATGCTTGTGGCATTTCCATTCTATCAAAAGATAATTCACTCCTCTCTGGTACTTATGTTGACAAGGCACTTCTGCACCACTTAAATATTTCCCTTAAAAAATCTCATAGCTCTTCACAGTTATTTACAAATGAAACAAACTATACACAAAATTACTACATATCAAAACAACAAGTTTTTGATGAAATAGTGTATTTAAAACAACATAGCTTGCTAGCAAATGACCTCATTCCAGCTAACATATATAAGCAAATGGAATAGATTATATCTCCATTCCTACAGAAATACTATAATCAATTTTGTTCGAAGGAATATCACATCCCTAACTTATCAACAAATATAGTATTCTGTATAAGGAAAAACTCTAAAAATCCATATCCAACAGTAAATGATTTGTGTCTCATTACATTAGAAGCCATTGATCAGAAAATGTTTGCTAGGATCATACTCAAACAGTTAAATGTCTATGCTTTATCTAAAATTTCCCCTTCACCCTTTGCAGTCAAAGGGCAAAAAGCATCTCAAGCAATATTATTAACACAAGAAGCAATTCTTTATATTAAACAAAACAAACTAACAAACTATGTGGCATGCCAGGTAGATTTCAAGTCTGCCTTTGACATCGTAAATTGGGACTTCTTATTCTCTGTACTAAATTAAATGCTTTCAAATCATACACACCTTGTCACAGCTATTAAAAACTATCTTAACAATAGAACAATTAAACTTAAAAATTACATGAGACTCTCTCAACCCTTTAAGCCAAGAAGAGGCATCCCACAAGGCTCCCCACTTGCATCATTACTTTTTGCGATATACATAGACCCCATGATTAAGGACATAGAGCAATGCATAGATGGTATTTTTCTTCCACACCTAGACACAACTGTTAAGATCATATCATATGTTGATGATGTTTTGATAATATTCAGGGACCTGCAAAATATACCTATGATACTTCATAAACTTAAAAAATTTGAAACTATAACAGGATCCATGATACAAATAAACAAATCATCCTTATGGCAAATTGCTATTGGTCGCAGTCTTCCCTCACTCTTCACATGTTCATTTTCTTCCTTTCTTGGCATACCTATTAATCTTTCAAAAACACAACTAGGTCATCACTTAAATCTTCTTGTCATAGACAAATTTAATACTAAAATAAAGTGCTTTAACTCAAAATTACAGCCCTTGGATACGTCTTCAAAAAAAAAAACTATTAAATATTTCATAAGTATAGCAAAAAAATATATATGGAGATCAATATCACATCTTCTATCAATAGAAAATAACTGTTTTCCAATATGCAAGGGTGGGCTTAACCTAATAGCTCCTCAATCATTCACATCCTACATTAGAGCTAAGATGTACATCGTGACCACTACAAACCCCTTTTTAAGGACAACTCCTCCACCTCTACTTCTGCTTGCTATTACTCCATATGCGAATCGCCACTTTTTCACTGATCATGCCATTGAGCATGCTGATTTACTGGGCAATTATAACATTAATACTCTAATTGGTTTGTCATTCAGAGATCTAAAAAAAATTAATTACCCCGATAGACAACTTTGGTCAACACTATCTACTGCAAGAACACTGACTAAATTTTAAAATTTGTACATGCCTCACTCATGGTTAAAATTACTGTATAATCTGCTACTTGATATAATTCCAACAAAGTTATTTCTCATAAATAGATTTAAACTAAACATTGATCCTACTTGTATACTATGCAATTTGCTCCCAGAAAATACATCACATATCTTTGAGACATGTTCCTACTTTTCAACCTTACGTCAATGATACAATTAATTTAAAAAATATCCTAATAAATAATATAAAGAATTTAAAATCATTCAAATGCCCTTCTAACTGTTCACACTCAGAACAATATGGCTTGCCCGTTGTGCTGATAACAAAAAATATAATGTACTTAAAAAAAATAACAAAGAATGGTATAACATTTATCTTTATGCTCAGAAATATATACCTAGTAATGTCACAAAAAAAATATGGCAAAGCAATGTATTCCTTAGTTGCTCATTAATGCGATGACAGTAATCATCTTGTTTCAAATCATTATATTCTAAAAACATCCTAAGAAATTAAAAATTGTAAAAAAAAAAATGTAAAAATATCTTAATGTAAATATTCTAATTCTTGTAAATATTTTATTACTAATAAAGTTAAAAAAAAAATAGTGTAGCTATTTTTTCATTTAGTATTTGATGCGTAAATAATGGTTATTGGTTTAGATATTGTTTCCATTATTGTTTAGCAAATATTTAAATATAATAAAACTAAAATTATTAATATCATTTACGTTCTTTATTACTTACTATTGTATGGATTTTGTAATTCAATAAGATAAAGTTATAAACTAAATATAATTTTAAATCTGCTTTTTTAGCAAATAAAATAAAATTAGGATGCAGATTAATACTAATGCCAAATATTTATTATTGATATTTTTAATTGATTAAATAATCGAATTTTTTTTTCCTGTTATTGTTTAACAGCGCCTATAATATTTAATAATATTATAACTAATTCTTTTAGGAACATAAAAATAATACTCTCCATTTTCTGAAAAAGTTAAGCAATGAAGAATTATTTTAAAATATTTTTAATTATTAAGATAAGATTTTCTAAATAAATTAGGTTATTATTTTTAATAATAATTAAAATGAGTATATTTTAAGTTTGACATTTGTCGCATTTAATCAACTGCAGCAATGAATAGTTTTTTAAAAATGCAAAAGCTTATTAAACAATTTCAGTTAAAATTCCTTCACAACTATATACATAGAAAAGACTTAGGTTGTCTCAAAGCAAATATTTCAGGAATCCGTGTATTTTCTTATTTTGTCATTGGTTTGATTTATTATAAGTCTCTTCTTTTGTAAACTGTACTTCTTTTCAAAACAAGCGGCGTACATTCTCCTCACGTCCCTCTTAAGCTCTTTATGCATACAGCTTCTATTTATTTTTTGCAATCCGTTTATAACACAGGCTCTTAGTAATGACTAAAAGATTCAACGTTATTCAGCCTCACTATGGCTTCATATACTGACATGGCTAATATTTATGGATAGCTAGTTTAAGTGCAGGTGGCTGATAAAGTTAGTGTTATTACTTCGTAGAAGCTTGGATCGGCTTTTGTCTGACTGGAGAACTAAAAACATGACTTGGATTGAACAACAATAAGTCCTCTCTTCCATATTTGAAGTGTCTTCCCACCCAAATAAATATTGAACTTGAATTTACCGTACTGAACAAGTTTTTCCAAAGTAATACAAGCTTTTGAAATACTCTCGAAGAACCTCTTATAATAAAGAGAGACAAAATCAGTATTGAAAAACCATTTGTATTGACGGTATAAAGCTCTCATAAGTGGGTTAGCGTATCACGTGTAAAATTCTTGTATATTTAAATCACGCAAAAATGTTAGACATTAATATAAATTGATGAACAATTTCTTATTTCTAAAAGGTTTTAATTTAATGACTAAATAAATTTGAATAAGCTTTTAAACGAGATAAAAGTTTTGTTTTTTTATACCGCAAATATAAATAATTAATTTGTTAATTCTGTAATCATAATTTAATAATAAAAAGGTTTGTATATAGATTTTTTTTTTTTTTTAATTTTACTTAATAACAGCTTCGTTTTTGCTTTATAATTTTTTAACCGATGAATCAACGTCACAGCGTGGATTTACCACTGAGAATTCCGCTTTTGTTTGTTTATTTTTATAATCTGTTTTTTGATACGGTAAAGTTATAAAAAATTATTTGTATTATTTTAATGTTAAAATTTTACTCATTTCTCTAAGATTATTAATCTTATATTTTTATATTGCTTTATTATGAAAAGAACCTACAGTTAGCAACCAGATGTCATATTGGGAGTGTCAACCAAGCCGCTGCCGGTAGGACTATTCAAGCAAAAAAGCGCGGAGTGCGATTAAATAATTTGTTATTGGTTTAAGAAAAACCTGTCTGAGTAGAAGTAAATAACAAACCGAAGCTGGCGAAAGGAAGTTAATCTTTAACCAGAATATACAATCTGTAAATTGTAATGTTTGATAAGTAGGCATTTTTTTCTGATGTAATTTAAATAAGAAGTTTTTAGTTTTGCAGCCTTAAGCTATAGTGTACAGGTACATCCTGGCTGATCTAATAATCAAACTCCCTCCCGCCGCTTAGTAAAATTTCTGAGGTCTCAATTTTCACACTTTAGCTACTTTTGCCCAAGGCATACGATCCCCCCTCTGCCAAAAAAAAAAAATAATAATAACAACTTTGGACATTACTTTTAAAAAGTTGAACAGAGCTTGAGGCTAACTTCTCCAACCGCGGTTTCCTAACATAACTCCACCTTCTTTTCACACAATCTATTTCAACAAAAATTTTACTCTTGTAGGGTAGAAAATGGTATATTTCAAAATGGGGGAAACTGTGTAAGTAAGCTTAATCCGTTATTCACGATTTCATGAATTATTTGGCAAAAATAATTGGTTTAAGCTTTTGAATATTTTTTTTAACCGCTAAATTAATTTCACCTTAACTAAAAGGTTAAACTTCAAAAGAGTAATCACTGTTTGTATGAAGATAATCTTGTCATAAACGGACATCGCGAAAACAATTACACTTTTGTAACAAACCTTGAAAAAGAGTTATAATACAAACAAAAGACGATTTGTTGAGTAAACTTTAATTATATATAATACAGTATTGAAAGTGTATGAATAATAAAGTTAAAAGATGTTTCTATGTGTTATAATCATATGATAATAAATATTTGATTACATATATATAAATGTAAAGCAAAAGATTCGCTTTTCATTTCATCTATGTCTCACGATATGATATACATATATATTGCAAACTTAAGGATAAATAATACAAAGTCGTTTATATACTGGAAATTGGCTGAAATCTATATTTAAAAGAAAAATTAAAATATAAAACATCGAAAAAGTTTATTACATTATTATTTAATTGTTTATATATTGCCACTTTTCGTATTAAAAAGAAATGATAAAAAGAAAAAATGAATATATAATAATTTTATTGTCATTTTTAAAAGACTTGAACGATTTATTTTTCAACGTTTGAATTGTTTATTTATTGGACTATATTTTTAAATCCAAAAAAAAATCATTTTAAAAATAATCTTCAACTTCTGTATCAATTTTTTTTAATCACTTTCATCACGTGACTGCCAGGCTTAAATTAAAACTATGTTCAATTAAATTTTATTTTATTTTCTTACTATTTTAAATATAAACGCAAAAAAAATAATTAAGGAAAAAAAATTGTTTAGTTTATCGATTGTTTCGCGTAACCAAAGACACACTAAACCACGGAGCTTATTCAATTCGATAAGTAACTATTAATAAATATTAGCTACAGTTCTACAAAAAGTACTATTACATATTACGCATATTTATACTAAAATATAAACTCATACACATCTGTGGGCATATTTGTATTATATTTAAATTTTAGAGATTATTTAAAGAAATTAAGACTAATAATCCTGACAGTATAAAAGCTACTTTTTTTTTACTTTCTTTATTCCAAAAATATAAATTGAAATAAAAAATACCTTGAGGAAGACCACTTAGATTTTACTTGTTCTAGTATTTAAACATATATGTGTAAACTGAACCTTGAAACATAAAAAAACTGAAACAGATTATAATTACTAGGATAACAGATTACTAGGGCTCTTACATGTATTAAATCATAATTGTCAATTCAAAACATAATTTTAAAAAAAATGAATGCGTACTACTTAACAATATAAGATGAATAAGAATCAAAAAACATTTAGGTACTTGAGTACTAACTAAGCTATGACGTACTACACAGGCCGCCGGTAGATAAGATCAACGATCAACCAAAACAATGTCATGGCAACTGAAACATTGGCATGCCTAATCGATAGAAGTGATCAAGGTTTTTTCGTGGTCACCAACGAGATTATGTAATATTGCGGTGAATTGTGGTAAATACCTGTCTTTTACCTGCTGTCGTATTGCAAGCAAGACGTGTTTTTTTCTATTGTCTGTTATACGCCATTTTGTGAGATTTTCATTTTACATTTTGCTAATTGAGAAATTATTGCTTATTTTACATTTTCATTGCTGAGATTTGGATTACTAATTTCTGTGATTGTTAATTATTGCTATTTATTATTTTTATTACTAATTTCAATTTTGATTTTTATTACTAATTTACATTTTGATTGCCGTGTTATTTTTATTACTAATTTATTACTAATCAACAACTTACAAGAAAATGTCGGATATAAAATTGTGGGACTTACCATCTTCTGAAGATGAAGCGGTCGAATTTTTGCAAACATATGGGATTATTCCGAGTGGGAAATTTTGTGTGAATGGCCATCCTATGAGTATATATATTAAGAACTATGAAAAGCAATGGCGCTGCAATGTTAAAGACTGTTATAAAAGGATCGCTATCAGAAAAGGGACTTGGTTTGAAGGATCCAGAATTAGTTTGGTCACTGCGATCAGATTTATATATAGTTGGTGTCAAGAATTGACATCGGTACGATTTTGTGAGGAGCAGTTGGAAATCGCCAGTAAAACAGCAATCGACTGGAACAATTATCTCCGTGAAGTCTGCACATGGAGACTATTGCATAAAGAAAAAGTGAAAATTGGAGGCCCTAACAGGGTTATTGAAATTGACGAAAGTCTTTTTTCAAGACGGAAAAATAATGCCGGCAGAGTACTCCCCCAGCAGTGGATATTCGGTGGTGTTTGCAGGGAGACGGATGAATGTTTTGTGGTAGCCATTCAAGACAGATCCGCGTCCACTCTCATGCAAGCCATCAGAGACAATGTGCAGGAAGGATCTACGATTTACAGCGACTGCTGGAAAGGTTACAAAACCGAGGAATTAAAGGAGGCCGGATATGATCATCTTCAGGTCAATCACACCTATAATTTTGTGGACCCATCAACTGGAGTCCACACTCAAAATATAGAAAGGTTGTGGGGGCTACTAAAATGGCGGAACAAGAAGCACAGAGGTACAGCTAGACAACACTTGGATTCGTATTTAACGGAATTCATGTGGAGGCGATGCTTCAAAAATGACACTTTCACTGCTATTTTGGAACATATACGTGAATTCAGTCCACCACAGTGACTTTTATTTGTAAGTACAATTTATTTAATATACCTTTTTAGTTTTGTAATTTTGTTTCATAAACGGTATGGGGAAAATTGCTTGTCATGGCATCACTTTTTCTTTTTTCATTATCGCAGTAGCTGAAAAACGAAATTGTTTATAGTTAAAATTTTGATAATATTTTTTTTCCTTTTTTTTTTTTTTTTTTTAAATACCATCCTCCCAAAAAATATGAATTTTTACCTGTTATTGTAGCTTTATTTCACGATTACTGAAAAATTGTTTATAATAATATTCTGGAAACATTACGGCTACAAATTGATTGTAAAATCAGCCATTTTACGTTGTTCAGTATCGCAGCATTTGTGAAAGACAGTTACTTGTAGTAAATATTTGACATCAATTTTTCCTAAATATAATCAATTTGGATTCATTAAATACCATGAAAAAAAAAGAATTATTTTTTTTACCTATTATTTTTTATTATTTGTTTGTCGATTACTTAAATATTGCTTATAATTAAATTTTTGAAACAGTACAGGGAAAAATTGGTTGTAAAATCCGCCATTTTACCCTTTTTGCAGTATTTATGAAAGGCAGTTAATTGTGAGTAACGAATTTGGGTTTAGCTATTACTTATTTTGTTTGAATATTGAAATATTATTGAAAATACTGATTTTTGATTAAAATATAAATGAACATATTGATTTTTAATTATTTATATTTACATTTTCGTAATTATTTTACCGTAGCAAATTTTTGTTAAATATCGTAAATAATTTTAGGTTTATCCCATTTTTCATATTTACATTTGTTTGAATATTGAAATATTATTTTACCGTAGCAAAATATTGTTAAATATCGCTAATAATTTTAGGTTTATCCCATTTTTCATATTTACATTTTCATAATTATTTTAATTAACATTTTAGTCAATTTTACTTATTATTCCATTTGTTTGTTTCAGGGTTTGGCCAACATGGTGGACATCTCCCTCTCCTTCTTTGATATGAAGTATGATATGACGTACTGCCCTGAAGGCATACTATTCTAATCTTGCGATCTTCACGGTGACTTCTCCACGTGATCTGCGGGCAAATTTTATCGATTAAGTTTGTTCGCAAATCACTAGGAGACGTTATCTTAAAGATCGTAAGATTAGAATAGTATGCTTTCGGTGTAGTACGTCATAGCTTAGTTAGTACTCAAGTACCAACATTTAATTATTTTTTTTTTAAAAAAAGCACTTTATTTCTAATGTGGACTAAAGGATGAAATTTAAAATTTTCTATGCATTCAACATTCACTCATAAATGATGGAAATAGTCCAACATATTACATCTTATAATATACCATCATTACAAACCTTCAAAGGATGAATTTTGTCTCATAAATAAAATTTAGTTTAATAGCAATATAAACAAAAAGAGGACTTTTATGTAATGGTATGTGTATATTCTTACAAACAGAACTCAATATTTGAGTTTCTTCAGTTTACTCGCCGTTAAGATTATGTTAATAAAAAAAAAGAAAAATGGTGAAACTTTTTTTTTAATTTTTTTTTTTTTTGTCAGTTTAAAAAATATTGATGTTATTAAAATTAGTCGATAGTAACGGTTTGCTTTCTAGCTAAAAATAACTAATAGCCATTTACCAACTACTAATTGGGCTGGTTGTCGATTACCAAAAAAATAACTTATGCTTGCTTAAAACTTGGGGGAAAAAATATTAGGTTTTATTCTGATTCAAACATGATGTCATATATCATAAATTATGGCATAAATATAAAGAAAAATATTAAAAGTTTTTAAATGTTGTAACTATTTAAAAATTAGTTTAAATATAAATTGCTTAACGAAATAAAATAAATTAAACTATTTTACTGTTTTATTATTATAAATCTCATCAGAAAAACAATATGGGGAGAATAGTGGCAAAACAGCAAAAAACTAATTCATTATATTTTATATATACATAATCTAGAATGGAAATGAGGAGATAATAACCCCCACCCCCGTGCAAATAGAAATAACCTTTTAATTTTTGATCTTACAATAAATTATTAATTACTACTAGGGTAGTTGACAACTACTGAGGCCAAACCAATTTTTTCATTAAACCTAAAATAGCTCTTTGTCTGAGGTTTTTGTTGAAGTAAAAGATATTGTATTTTACTTCAAACCCAAGACTTTATATGGATTTAAATTCAGAAAAGTTATTTTTATAGGTGTGAGCTTTCTGAGTTTGGGCTCCTTTTACTTCAACAAAATTACAGGCTTAATGAAAAACTGATTTGGTCAGAAATTATCAATTAAGTGTAATTGATAATTTCTTGGTAACATCAAAGGCTAAAGGTTATTTCTATTTACATGAATATTATCTCCTCCTTTTCATTCTTTATTATAATAACAATCTATGGAAAGATTTAATGCAACCTATATATCTATGGTTACATCTAAACTCCAAGTATATATAAATATAATCTTATATAGTTTGATATTTTAAAAGCTACATCACTAATATATAAATCATTTTAAATTTTTATCTAAAGTATATTAATTTACAGGATTTTGATATAACTTGTGAACAAAATTGAGATTAACATCATATGTTTATGTGTTTGTACAAATATATATATATAATAGGTAATGATTGTCAAATAGAACAAAAGAACCAAGCAGAGAGTAAAGTCATCTACCAATTTCTCTTTATATTGTTCTTACATAATGCTGTACACTATTCATTGCAATAAACTATATCATTCTACATGCTATTATAAGACATACAGATATTTCCTCAACTTATATAAAAGTGGTCTAAAAAGTGATTGTCAAATAACTCCACCTTCTGACTATTTTTGTTCTAGTGTTCTACCATTAATTATTACATATATAATCCTTCATTTACAACCATTATTGACATATTGCAGAGTAAAGATCTCTCTAAATTTAATCCACTTTCTCTGATTCATAGTTTTCTTTTCCATTTCAAGCCAGCAAATTTCCTTATTTCATCCATCCATCTCACATGTAATCTCTTTTTATATCTTTTATAATGTCTTGTCCAATTTAAACATCAAATGTCTATCTATTATATTTTTTGTAGAAATATATCCAATCCAGTGGCAATAAAGTCTCTTAATTTTTTCAATGAAGTCAGTAATACCTATTTGTTTTC
The DNA here is from genome assembly GCA_028023455.1 of Epiperipatus broadwayi. Lineage (NCBI taxonomy): Eukaryota > Metazoa > Onychophora > Udeonychophora > Euonychophora > Peripatidae > Epiperipatus > Epiperipatus broadwayi. The sequence continues at coordinate 152,597 of JAQFVV010000161.1, read as the reverse complement.
TTACTCATATATTTTCTTTCTAATCCCTTTTTATTATTTTTTATATTGCTCTTTTGTTAAATTTTCAATTCTTAAATTAATAAGTAAGAACTGGTAAAAGTAAATATTAAAAACCTTCTTTTTCAAATTCCTTTTAGTATTAAATTATTTCTACAAAAGTACTCCATCCAAATGTAATTCTATATTTAACTTTATTCTATATGTTTCCATCTCTATTAATAATATGACCAAGGTATTTATTGTTGTTAATTTTTTTTTAACTTATTTTTTCTTCTCAGAAAATTTATTTAAACATTGTTTTGGTCTTTTCAGCATTTATCTTTAGTCCAACCTTTCTACTTTTAGCTCATAATTCTTGATAACATTTTCTGAAGCTCTGAAGCATTATTTGCAAAAACAATCACATAATCTTTCTTAGCATACCATTTTATTTCACATCTCATAAAACTGCTATAGAAAGTTTTGTGAGTTATGGAATATTCTTCTGAATACGTACATCATCATGGATTTATATCTTGATGATCCAATACTTTAATTATCATAGAAACACTTATACAATCAGATACACTTTCTATAAATACAAAGAGTAATGGCAACCCATATTCATTAGTCCTTCCTATAACTTCTTTCAATACCTGGATGTAATCTATTACGCAGAAAAAACATTGAAATCCGATATTTTGGGGGGATTTTTTTTATTATTATTAATTAGAATCCAAAATTTGTTGTAGAAGAATTATAATTATTTTAATAAAGATTTTACATAGAACAGATGAAAGCTGACTAATAGGTCTGTAACTTATAATATCTTCTTTATCACCTTTTTAAATATCAATATTACTATGGTATTTTTCCAATTATCTTATATATCTTCATCATTTAAATATTTGGCATAGTTTTTCCAAAATGTTTCTATTTCTTCATCTGCTTATCTTAAATATCAATACTAATTCCATCATTTTCTAAATCATTTCCTGTCTTTGTGTATTTAATTGCATGGTCTTACTTCTTCATTTAAAATATTTGGCAATTTAGAAATATAAAAATTGTAATGGTTAATTTATTTTCAATGTAAAACTCTTTCACACATTTAATAATATCATCTCTCTTGTAATTGTTAATTCCATCTTTTCTTTTTCTTGCTGAAACAACTTTCCTTTCATTACTAAGATGTTTTATACTTTGAGATCTTTATTTTCTTCTATAGATTTTCTTGCTAAGCCACAATTGTATATTTCAAAATCATTATTAACACTTGTTCATATCATTTTACAAAATTCTAAATATTCGAAACATTATTAAAAGAAATTATATTTTTCTTTTTATGAAGTCTTCTCGCAACCGAAAATTTGTTAGCAAATTGCTGCTTTCTTATACCAACTTTTTTTATATATAATTCTTAATAGAATATCAATTATCTTCTTATTAATTTTAGTCAACTCAAAACAATCTTCAGTAATATATTTAAATGATTTGAAAATATTAATTTAAATTCGTTTGAATATTTTTGAAAGTAACTGTTTATATTGCCTTTTTTAATAGTTTTTTTTTTTCTCTTTAGTTTTGTAATAACAAGTACTTGTATAGCACTAATCGATAATCACTTCCTTGTTGCATTTGTTAAGACCATTACAATCTGGAAATACATATTTTCTGTTAATCAAAATATAAGATGATTCTGTCATACCTTCATTTGGATGTTTCCATATCCATTTTTATTTGACATTTTTCTCGGAGAAAGAATATACAAGTTTTTCTTTGTTTTGGTAAATCCATAAGACTTTGTCCTCTCTCATTTCTATCATCATAGCTAAATTTATTCATAGCACTTTCATTTTTCACTAATTCTAGCATTAAAGTCACCCACAACAATTTTAAAATGTTTGATGTAATCAAAATAATTTTCTATATATAAAAATCCTCTACTTCATCCCAATGAGAACTTGTGAATTATCTGCTTTTGATCTCTTCCATTAAAATGAATGACCAATTTTGTCTTTCTATATAATATATCATCAATTTCCACAACTTTGTTAATTCCACATTTTATATATAATAAACTCAATTCTTCTTGTGCTATTAATATTTAACACTTTGTTTCAATATTTACCTTTTTGTAATAAAGTACATGCCTACTGTGTAAATCATCTTTTCACCTTTTCTTTAACTTCATAAAATTCAGCAATTTCCTGTGCAATTTTCCTTCAGTTGAAAGCGATAACAGATCATCATTAAATGACAACATGAGTCTGCAATAAAGAATTTTGAGGACCTTTTTTTTGGCCACCAACCATTCCCTTGACTGGTAATTTTATAGTCTTTTATAAATAATAGTCAAAATTTTGTTTTGTCATGATTTAAATATAAAAAAAAACAAAATACATTCATCCTGGCTTTAAGAAAACTCAACTGATATTTCAGTTGAGAAGTATCAAGCCAATGAGAAGAAAGATTAAAGTGATATTAATTCAGAAATAAAAGTAAGAAACTCTATACATTGGCTGATGTGTGTTGGTAGCAAGCCCGTGTAAGTTGTATTTATTATATATTTAATGCAGTGGTAAAGTATTAATCTCTGGTGTATAAGGTCATCAGAT
>JAQFVV010000161.1:0-147500 GCA_028023455.1 Epiperipatus broadwayi | reverse complement strand
TTAACACTTTATGGAGGGATGTAATCATAAACTTATAACTAAAGATGTGAAAAAGATGTATGATCCCCAAGATGCTCATTTCATGCTGAACCCAACCTCATCAATTGTCCCAGATCACAATCCTGTATATCTTTATCATTCTTCAATATATATATAGATAGAGAATTACTATGGTTTAATTTATAAATATCAAACTGTGGTATAGTGAAAATTACTCTATAGGAATATTATACTTAATTTTATCTTATATGGATCTTATAATTTGGATCATATTTGCATCTAAATTTAAATTATTTTCTTTTATATCATAGTTGCTATTTAATTCTTAAAACTATTAAAACTGAATAAAAATTTTCAAAATGTTAAGATATTAATATCATATTAAAAAATTAGGTATATCTTAATCTTCCTAAATGTTGTGCCAAATTTTTTTCTGTTTAATTCTGAGCTTAAAAAAACAACAAAAATTCTTAAAATCAAGTATATTTTTATATTTATTAATAAAAGGATCATTGAAATAAATGAAATTTTATTTAAAATGAAAAATATACTTTCAAAATAAATACAGATGTATCTTTCATCTTGATAAAAAAAAATGTACAAAATTCTATTGCATCATGTAATGAATGATTTGAAAAAGCTAATTGCATTGTTTGATTATACTACCATCTAATGACAAAAAAATAAAATATAGATTCCTTATTGTTAAAAATAAACTGTTAAACGGAACAAAATCAGATCAAAAAAGTAACTAACATAGAACTACTGTAAATAAAATAAATACAGGCAGTGGCATTCTGATACAGACACAGCAACTCTGCTCTAGAAATGAAGTGATCTTTGAAAAAGTTAAGATGCAATACAGCCTTGAATTTTTTAATTATTAATAGTTTTATATGAATTACAGCTACTATACATATATACAGACCCAGTTATAGTCATAACAGGCAGATCTATTTATTATGTCATAAGATTTCACACACACAAACACATATATATTAGATAAATGTTTGGCTTGCATTGATATTTTGAATCTGGTGTCTTAACTGCTCACTGAAGAAAGCCATAACTCAAAACTACTCTGGGGATGGGGACAATCCTAGATAAAGATTTTGAATGCATTCTCTTGTAGCAGTTGTCATAAAAAAAAAAGCTTGTTTAGAGCTATTAGCGTGCACTTTATTTTACATATTTGTAAATGCAAGATATATATATATATATATACATAAGTCATGTGATATATGACTTGATTTCATTACTATTATTATTTGGCTGTTGGGGCACTTTGGCTAAATTAAATTGCTAAGCCTATTAATATATGGTGTATGCAAATTAAGGTCAGGCCCATATGATTATTTCAGTTGGAGAGCTGAATTTAAAGACATGTAGATATCTGAAAATTTCAGATATTCTTCTTAAGAATTGACTAGTATGCTTAGCTTGAGTTGATATTTTGAATCTGGTGTCCTAGCTCCTCACTGAAGTGAACCATATCTGGGGATGGGAACAATCCTAGATGAAGATTTTGAATGTGTTCTCTTGTAGCATTTGTCATTAAAAAAGCTTGTTTAGAGCTATTAGCACACACTTTATTTTATATATTTATAAATGCAAGCTATATAAGTCATGTGATATTTGACTTGATTTTATTACTATTATTATTTGTCTGTTGGGGCTTTGGCTAAATTAAATTGCTAAGCATATTAATATATAGTATAACTGAATTAAATTCAGGCCCATATGATTATTTCAGTTGGAGAGCTGAATTTAAAGGCATGTAGATGTCTGAAAATTTCAGATCTTCTTAAAAGTTAACTATTAGGTAAATGCTTAGCTTGAGTTGGTATTTTGAATCTGGTCTCCTAGCTTCTCACTGAAGAGAGCCATAGCTCAAAACCAGTCTAGGAATGGAGACAATTCTAAATAAAGAAAAAAAAGCTTGTTGAAAGCTATAAAAAATGCTTGTTTAGAGTTATTAGGATGCTCTTTATTATATATATATATTAATCGAAAAAGCAAGTCATATATCGCATAACTTGTTTTAAGCTTGTATTACAGATATATAATATGGAGAAAGTACCAATAGCTCTAACACATTTTTATTGATAAGTGCCACAAGAGAAAGCACTTAAAAATTACTATCTAGAATAATCCCTATCCTCAGACCAGTTTCAAGCTTTTGGCCATCTTAGTGAGGCACTGGGACATTCAGATACTAAATCTAAAAATGCCAATTCAAATCCAGCACTTATCTAATACTTAACTATTAAATAAAAAATCTGAAATTTTCAGTCACATATTCAGCCTCACCATATATTAATAGCCTCAGCACTCTAACATTGCCAAAGACCCAAAAGCAAAATTTTATAATCATCAAAAAAGCAAGTTGCTCTTGAGGTGTTGGTAATGTTATAGTGCTGAGGCTATTAATATATGGTGAGACTGAAGTGTTTTCAGACCCATATTGCTATTTATATTAGAAAGATGGATTTAAAGACATTTATGTGTCTGACCATTTCAGATTTTCTACTTAATAGTTATGTATTAGATAAGTACTGGCTTTGAATTGGTATTTTTACACCTAATATCTGAATGTCCCAGTGCCTCACTGAGGTGAGCCAAAAGTTCAAAACCAGTCTGGGAATAGGGATTATTCTAGATAGAGATTTTTAAATGCTTTGTCTTGTGACACTTATCAATGAAAGCTTGTTAGAGCTATTAGTACATTTCCTACATTACATATCTGTAATACAAGCTTAAAACAAGTCCCCAATATATTATTTGCTTTTTTGATTATTATAATTTCACTCTTGGGGTTTTGGTGATGTTATATTGCTGAGGCTATTAATATATGGTAAAGCTGAAGTGTTTTCAGACCCATATAGCTATTTAAGTAAGATACCTGGATTTAAAGACATTTATGTATCTGAAAATTTCAGATTTTCTTTTTAATAGTTATGTATTAGATAAATGCTATCTTTGAGTTGGTATTTTTATATCTAGTGTCTGAATGGCCCAGTGCCTCATTGAAGTGAGCAGTCTGAAGATAGGGATTATTCTATATAGAGACTTTTAAATGCTCTCCCTCACAACACTTATTGATGAAAGTTTATAAGAGCTATTGGTACATTCGATATATAAGTTTAGGAAATAATAAAGTTTCAGATCTTTTTGTTATGACAATGACTGACCGAATCATTCAAATTCAGGTAAATTTTAAAAAATGGTAAGTGAAAATTTTCAGACAAAGTATATATATATTTTTAAAGATATCAGTTCATAACTAATATATTTATATATAGTGAAAATTTTCAGACAAAGTATATATATATTTTTAAAGATATCAGTTCATAACTAATGCAGCCACTAATATAATTATTAATTAGTAAGTGGTAATTCAGCTATTATTAAGCAGAATATAAAACAAAAAAGACTAAAACACTTATGTTACACCATATGACTATTCAAAAGAGTAGCGTCTTTCATTTCCCTGATTCTCTAAAATACAATGCTAGAAAATCCTTTGCTCTGAAGAAAGCTATTTAACATCCCCTGCCAGCTTGAGGGGCATCTTCATATGGATTTTGATGTATTATGCCTTACAAGAGCACTGTGATTGCTATCATTTCTATGTTGTTTTAAGCCTGTTTGTAACCTTACATTATGGTTACATCTTCTCATTTTTCCATAGCTCCCATTTTAATGTATTAATTGAAAAAAATCTAAACATGATAGCAATATATGGATTTTTTGTCCTGATTGACAATTTTCTATTAATATGACAAAGCTATGAGGAAGATGGCCTAAATGCCAATAGAAATGAAAATTTCTGATTGGCTGAGTGCTTTAGCTTGAGGTTAAATTATTGAATACTGTGGATTTGTAAAGAAAAAATATAATTTTCAGTAATTTGTTTACAAATTAAAGGTTAATATGCAATCTTTTTGTGAAAGACTTATTTTTAAACCAAAAACTACATCACTAATAGAAGGCTGTCTTTGAAAACAATTTATTTCTAAAAAGACAACTATTAAAATATTTGTGGCAACTGGGAACAGTTTCTACTGGATAAACATAAATTACTTTTGTCAAAACAATAAATAAAATACTTTTTATAATTTATTATTAAAATTACATATAGAATATTTTTTCCTTTGTTTGATGATAATTAACTCTAAATATATCCTCCTTTTAATAATAATAAAATATAAATATGTAATATTTTGTTGTTCTAATTTTTTTGAAAAGATAAATTATATTAAATGATGCCATGCTTGATTGTTATACATAAGCACTTAATTTAATATTTCTTTTCTTTTTTTTTAATTATTTTTAAAATTGCTATTACTTGGAAGCTTACCTTTGTCATTATTAAAGTTAAGATTATAAATATATTATATAGGGAAAAGGATTAATTGTAAAAATAAAAATTTCAAATATGTAGAGGTATTTAATGAAAGATTCACTGTGTCATAATCAAAATAAACCAGAGTTTTCAGCTCAACAGGGTAACCTGTTGGGCTGAAAACTTCTGTTTATTTTGATATTTAAATATTCTATTTTTACAATTAACGCTTTTTTCTATATAATATATTGATAAACTTAATATTATTTATTACATACATAAGCTTTCAAGTGACAATACATTTTAAAAATTAATATTTGATATTTTAAAAATATGAAAATAAATTTTTAAATGGAGTTTTTATCTATAATAATGGAGGTTGGCATCATTGAATAAATTTATCTATTCAAAAAGTTAGTAGCATAAAATATTAGATTGTCATTGGACAAATTTTTCTATTCAAAATACTAATAAAATAAAATATTAATATTTTAATTCCATGTTACTAAAATTTAAGATAAATTTAGAGTTAGTTAATATCAAAAAAAGAATAAAAAAATTAAAACAAAAATATTTATTGTTATTAAACTTTTAAAAAATAATTACTATTTGTCAAAGGTAATTTGGCAAGCAGAAGCTGCTTCTTCTTTGCCTTAAAGAGCTTTTTAAGAGTTGTCGTTTTAAAAGTAAATGTTGTGGTGATATCATTTTTGGTTTAAAATAAGTCTTTTACAAGAATAGTCAAGCATTGGTGGTCGAGAGGTCAGCGACAGCTGCTTTACAAGCAGTTGTCCCGGGTTAGCGGGTTCGCTTTCCGGCTGATGCTATGACACGTGAAAAAAAAAAGTATTTTATAAGAATACTGCATAAATATTACTTATAATTACAATTTTCTTGGTATGTAACCTTGGGATAAAACACCTAATCAAAAATTCTCTCATTCTTATTGACATTTAAGCCACCTCCCATGTGGCACTAACATTAAAATTGATGCTGTCAATCATAAAAAAAAACTGTTATTGTCTAAAAAGTCTATATAATAGTTGCATCTTCAGAGATTTTTTCATCTAATACATTTAAACTGAAACTGTATAAACAAAGAAATTGCAGACTGCTATATAAAATTATAGATAGACTTAAAACAATATAGACAAGATAGTGGTTGTACTATCAGCTTAACACCCAAAACATCAAAATCTATATGAAATCACCACAGTTCTTATTCAGATCATTAAATAACAAATGAATCTATAATTTTATGTGTGCCATTAAACGAAAATATCTATCAAATACAAGTCTAACCACAATTGAACACTATACTAATGAATTAACAATTCCTTTATCAATACAAAAAAAAAAAAAAAACGGTTAGAATAATATTTACAAGTTTAAAACAATAATTTAATATATATAATATCAGGCAGAGTTAATTGCTACTTATTTTAATGACTTTGTAAATCAATAAGATGTTGAAATATGTTAGTTTAAATTAAAAATATTGGATAGTTTATTGTTGGTTTATAAAATTATTACAAGGAGTAACAATTAGTTCTTGGTAAATTTGATTGCTTGTCAATTTGAATGAGGCTAGATGATTTCAATTTCCTACTCCCTAGTAATATTGTCATCTCAAAATATCCACTTAAAAGGTTAACCTTTTCAGCGAATAATCGGCCAGAAATTACTTCTTGAGACAATTATTCTTATGACTGAGTTAGGCTATTCACGGCTAATGTGTCTTTTTATTTACTACTTCTATGAAATTGATAATATTAATGTCGTAGCATACTTGTAGTTAGCATGAATGATCTAATATTTCCTTGTTACTATAAAGATTAAAAGACTGAAATTTATTTTTAAATCTAAAATATAATTTTACGTGCGTATAATTAAATACTAATTAAAAGTATGTGACGTTTTTCTTAAGTTTTTTGTTTTTAATTTTTATCTGCGCGCATCCACCTGCCTAAAAACTCGGATCACTCTCTCTCATTATACATGCATTTCGCAATAGCCTTTATTCATCACGTGACTTAGAACACTTGATGGTTTTATATTTTTCATTATACTATTTTTTCTCTTTGTCTCAAGGTTAAGATTTAGATATGTGTAAGTAAGTAAGCTCGTATATAAAAATATGTAAACACACACACAAACTTTATGGTTCAACATTTTAATTTTTGATTTTATAAACATCTTTATAAACATCTATTATTCAAAAATAAATGTGCCTATTTATTTTATAGTATACGTTATGTTCATATTACTAGATGCAACTTCGAATTTTTAATAAATTCAAACCATAATAAAACAATTAAATACCGAATTCTAACGTAAATATTTTAAAGCACTTTGTTTAAATAAATGTTTATGATTGTTAATATTTTCAAATATTAATATGGATTCAGAAAATAATAAAAAAATTATTGGCTACTTTCTAAAGCCATTTTCTCATAAAATTAGTTTCTTTCAAACTCATTTGTATCTTCAATTTTATTCCCCGTTACATTTTTCAATTGTCTCGTGCATATTTTTTACTTTTTATTTAATTAATTCTTTACTTATGTAAAGTATTTTCATGTTATTTTTTTTAACGGTCTTCGAAAGGCAGTAAAAAAAAACTTGATTTATTTCTATAGAATCAATAGTCATGAAAATTATTTCCAAACTACTGAATACTAAATTCACACCTCTTGAGAGATAAATTGTCTCCTTATCTTTATCAAAAGGTTGCCGTTAACGTTGCACAAAAACACCAATCATTTTTCAACTACGTAAAAGTTAGTAAATTAATGTCGTTTTATGTGTTGAATCTTAATGTAGAATTTCTTTCAAATTAATTGCTCCAATTTAGTTTTTTTTCAGCCAGTCTGTACTATTTCAAAATAATGTACACTTAGAGATTAAGTGAATATATTGTGTTTTTACAAAACTACGTTTAGGGCGTTCTGCTAAAAAAAAAATTAGTTGCAGTAAATTATTTAATAAACCTACTTTAACGTAAAATACTCAGTATATATATACCTAATTATCAACAGTCTTTAATATCTTATTGCGGAATATTAATAGCTTCTCTAATGAAAAAGTAATGATTTAGCCATTATTTTTTTCATCTTATCACATTTTAAGTTTTTTTAGGATGTTTCTTATTCAGTTGAGAATTAACACTACCATATATATATATATACGCCTTCCTTTGTGTCCAATTTATGTTGTTCAAACTTTCAAGATACATAATATTACTTTTGGGGTTCAAATCAATTCAATTATTTTTCCTTTTTTTTTTTTGTATTCATAAGCGTGAATATATGTATAAACGTGTGTGCTTATAAATTTATGTATATATTAAATAAATCTATTTTATAAATATGTTTTTAAGCAAGATCTTATTCACAGCAATCCTTTTTTAGTAAATGTTTCAATAATTATTAATCTTTCTTTATTGGGTTATAAATTATTATAACAACATTTCCTTTAACCTTAAATATAGACTTTAAATTTAATAAACTTTAAATTTATTTATGTACTTGATAATTAAAAATCTGACAATTAACTTTCACTTCTTTCTGCTTTTGTGCAAAGATTTTATATTTTAAAAAATTATAATAATATTCTCTTTTGCATTTTAAATTTAATGCTACAGATATGGGGGGGGGAGCAGGCTAATACTTCCTAAGTTGCATTACAACAAACTAAATCGTTTTAATTAAATGCAGTCCTACGCAGTTCTTTAACACATACCAGCTTATGTGGTTCCTCCAGTCATAACTGTATTGCTCATTGGGATTTGTTGCTATCACTTCAGCTTTTCTTTATTATTTTGTGTTTATTTATTATGTTAATTTGCAGTCTCATTTTTGTGTGGGTATGTATGTGGTAGAAATTGGAACTAAAATTAGAAGTTTAAAAAAAAATCAGAAGATGTGTGGACATTATATACATTTTCAAATTCAAAAGAATCCAGCAACATCCTGATTGGTTGTATCATACTGCAAAAAAACTTGCATCACCACTGATTGGTAGATTATTTGACCTTGAGTTTTTAAAAGCACATTTTTTCTTTTAGTATTTCAAAACAAAAAGTGTAATTTTCAGTAAGTTATTTACAAATTTATCCTTATTTATACAATGTACTTGTAAAATATTTAACTTCAATATAATTATATGTGATTATAATTAGATTTTATTTGAAAATGTTTGTATTTAAACAGATAAGTCATTAAAATTGTAGTTACAATAAAGTGCAAGTGGTGATTATTTACTAAAACGAAATGTTTTCATAAATGCTGTTAAAGAATTTTTTGTGACATTTTAATAATAATAGGTATAATTTTAAATTTTTAAACATATTCTCATTGATTTATGTTGTATCAAAAAAAAATTATTTCTATTTTTAAAATAAAATTTAAATAAATATTTTGTTCAATAATTTTTATAAATAGGCAATGATTATGATCCACTACAAAAAAAAGCCGTTGTTATTATTATGTATGCACTTTAATACTTTTTTTTTCATGTGTCATAGCATCAGCCAGGAAGCAAACCCACTAACCTGGGACAACTGCTTGTAAAGCAGGTGTCGCTGACCTCTCAACAACCAATGCACTTTAATACTTTAAGTTTATTATTTTACAAAATTCAAATACTAACTTTTAGAATGTCTTTCATTTGTAAACTAGTATTTGTAATAAATAATATAAAGTTTATCAAAATATAGTATAAAATAAAGGTTTAATTGTAAAAATAAAATGTTGCAAATGTGACTAAAACTGCCACTAGGTCTTTTATTAAAACATGGTAAGGAGTTATTAGTGAATGACTTAAAAGTCTTGAATTTTATCAAAATTCATCACTGGACTCATTATCATGTTTTTTACCTAATATCTACAACTGCATGTTTGAAATGTATATATATGTAGATTTATATTAATTCTTTGCTTTCAACATTAGTGAAAGTTTACCATTATTTGCCATGCACTTAACATAGAATATGTTTACATATATGCATCATTCATTCTGACTCTACCATCCACCTGCCAAACTATATTGGAATAAACTAATTAATAAGTTTCTTTTTTTTTTTCATTAAAAAAAAGTAATATTCAAAAAGATAAAAATCATTTATTTATTTAGAAAACAGACATGAAATTAATATATTTTCATTACAAATAATAACTGAAACACAAATAATATATTTAAAAACATGGAAATAAATTGATTTATTTTTAAAAATAAATCCAAAGTGAATTGGTAGTATATGCATAGATATTCTGCACAATATATTTGATTATTACATACCAGGTATAGCCACCAAAGGTATATTAAAGATGTTAAGCATCAAAGTGAACATTTTCAAAGCAAAAAAAAATATCAAAGCATAGAAAGCATTGAAAAAATTTTAGACAAACTAAAGTAAACGTGTAATGTGTAATTTTTTTAAAGGGAAAAAAACAATACTAAGTATTGTCATTGTAATTTTAAAATTCGTTGCATGCTTTTATTATGACATCTATAAATATAACCTATTGCTTATCTTAAGATTTAATATGATTTATTTTTCATTTTTGTGAACAAATACTTAGTTTTTTTATACCAATCTAATTTATTTATTGTTTCATATATACACTATCATTTACATCTGTTGATTACTAACAGTTTAAATTAATATTTTAAAGCAAACTAAATTTGTGAACTCATAATGGATCTTTCAGACTATTATTCAACTAATGTGATAATGATTAAATGTAAAACTAAAATACAAAATGTTTATAATTTTTATATTAATTTAAAATTTTAATTTGATTTTTTTTAAAACTACTATTATGAACTTATTCTAAATATGATTTAATATACATATTTAATAAGCAACCAAATTTAAATTAATATTGCATGTGAATAAAAAATACACTCAAGCGTAAGCTTGTGGTTAAACACCTATAGAGGTCCCTACTATCGCATTTTACATGCATATTCTCAAGGTTACAGCCTCAGTAAATATTACTTACGTAATCAATGTGCATTTAATAAATTTATAATTACAACTTTAAATTCAAGTAGTTAAAATAATTTTTGAAATTTAAATATTTAATTTATAATTTAAAAAAAAAATAGCATTTACAATATTGAAAAAAATTATTTCCAATATAATTTCCTGTTTTGCATTAAAAGTTTTGCATTTGATGTATTTTCTTATAAAAACAAATACTTTTAAAACAGTCTTAATCTAAAATAGATTTTCATCAAAAACAAATAATTAATTTAATTTTACAAAAAGATATAAATAAATAAATTACACTGCAAATTGATCATTTTCAATTTCCAGATTTTAAAAAAAATTGATTATTCAATTATAATGATTACTCTCCATCCAATGAGAAGCTTTTTTTTTCTAGAACTTTTACCATTGTTTCCTCATCACTTGAGATTACAAAGTCTCAATGCTACTTGTATAATTATTGATATTTAATGATTTATATTGAAATTTTTATTCTATAGTAATACATTTTATTTTAGGTTTTTGCCACCCTGGGCCCAAAGGCAGCACCACATTGCAATGTTCCAGAATGAAATGAATGTCAAACATAAAGTGTTTATTTTCAGTTTATGTTTCTTTATTATTTTAAAAATAATTTTTATTTCACTTAAAACAATAGTTGAGTAATATTTTTTATAAAGCCATTTTAATTTAATATGATAACATCAATTAAAAATATATAAGCAAGGCAAAACTCTCCATACAGTAGTGCCACCCTGTGCCAACCAGAGTAATCAATGGATGCCAGAAGGCTTGTGCATAAAATCCCTATCTAATGCCTACTCATCCAATATACCCAGACTAGTTTCTGGCTTGTGGCCTTCATCAGTGAGGAGCTTTGGATCTGAGAGCACTGCATCTAGATCTTAGTATAAGAAATGGTGATCATGTGATGTCTAAAAATATATAATTTCTGACAAATTTTTGCATCTTTAATCATCTATCTTTGCAAATTTACTTTATAAATTCAATGATAATCTTAAAATTTTTTTTCACTTTTAATTGTAATTATCAAAAACACTGAATCTAATTGGCTCTTTTATTTTTCAATAAGTAATTTAAAGTAACATATTCTTGTTTTTAGTTTTAAAAAAATTAGTGTATTCTTTAACAACAATAGACAAACTGCAATTTGATTGCAAATCATACATATCTCTTGAAACCACAAACTACAACTTCTGAGATAATTATTATCATTCATTAATTTTTAAAGTATTATAATACCTATTTGTCACATAACACATTGTCAAATCATACTTACATATGAGCTAGCTAAAACCATTTGGTAACATTTAAATAATATTTATTTGGAAATAGGTAAATTCCAATTCCTATGCATAAAACATTCTTTATCCAGTCATCACACCATTTAAATAAACTGGACAATATTTTTATAAGGTCTATATTTTGAGAACAATCTTTCATCATCTATGTTAATGCATCCTTAACCACTCATTTTATGCTATAATAGTAATCTGCTCAATATGCTGTTAATGTATGACTACATAGTACTTTGATCTTTCTATAAATCAATCTATTTTGACTTGTCTAAATACTATCCAATGCAACATATACTTTGAGAATAATCTCTCATTGTTAGACACCTTAAAGTTCCATCAAAAATTCATGTATATATAGCAACAACTTGTCTTATATTGGCAATGTTAATCAGATTGATGTAATGTTAAACTGTGAATATGCTGTACTGTAATCATTCTATAATCTTCTTGTTTTACTATGTTAAACACAAGCCTTGGTTTAGCTATATTGAAAGAAACTATCTTTTGGAATTATAATAGTGCTAAACATTTTTGTTTTAACATTGTGTCAGTATAATTACTGATATTAATATAAGATTATCAGATAATGATATTCTACTGATTTAAGCATAAATGATGTGGTCATTTGATTTACATGTACCCACAGTTACCTGTTGGCTTTTATAAAATTGTATATATATTTTTGTGTATATAAAAAACACTGGAATAAACTTTCAAAACACCAATATATAAATAAATAGCAGCTATAGCCAGCTTACATATATTAACACAATTATATTGTTTATTTAATAAATTGTCTGTTGTACATTTAAAATAGGCTTCTTTGATTTTCATCAAAAATCCAATTCTGTAAAAGTTTTAGTTTGAAATATAAAATATTCTACATATTGAATTTATTTTAAAATATTTATTTAATACTCAGAAATTATTATATTTCTAAACTGACATCTATTTTCTATCAGCTGACTTAAGATCATTGCACACTTAAAAATTTAATGCAGTAAATGCAAATACTGCTAACTTAAAAATTTAGCAGTATTTGCGTTAACTGCATTAAATTTTATATCACATTTTTTCTTAGCACTTGTAATATTCTTGATCTGTTAGCATAACAACTGATTATATTCTCATAAGAAGGAATCTGGCACAGTTTAAAATTGGTGATCTGAAAGACCATTCAATTTGTCCTCATCATCCAATGTATTTTTCTGAAAAAATTTATTTAAAAAAATTGCATACAAGTAATATAAAATGAAATGAATCCTTATTGCATTTTTTTAAAATTCCAAGTGGTATGTCATTCAGTCAGAACTTAAGGAAACTTATAATATGTCAAAATATGATTCAACTTTACAGCTTTGGGGGGGAGGGGATTTCAATTATAAATATCTTAATATAGAAAACCATACTAAATGACTATATATTATGTCCTATGCATTTTAAATCACACAGACTACTCAATGCAATGATATCTGTTATGATCATGTAGCTTCTAGACTATGTTGACTTTATACAAACAAAAATGAGTGGTAGAAAGATGAATATATAGATGGATACAGCCATTTTCAGCAACAAATTTATTAAATTTTTTCTTCATGTACTATTTGTTATTAATGATTTTGTGATGCATTGATAACCTATTGAATGCAAATTTTTGTGCAACTATACATAACTCCCATTATACTCTGTACATTTTGTATTGTCATGGTATTATAATACTAAAAAAATAAAAATAGGGTAATTAGAAGTACGTTGGAAATTACCAATATTAGGCAAAAAATTATTTTACAAACCTGAAAAAAAATATTTGAAGTTCAGTTGGATATTTCGTAGATTATCACCATTAACAATCAAATTCAATGGCGTATTATAAATTATGACCGGTTACATTTTCTAAATACATAACCCAGGCATAAAGAAAAAATTATACTTCTAAGGATGGTTACATTTAGATACTTTGTAATATTTGTAGATAGAGATTTTGTAATATTTCAAAAAAATAAACAATGCAATGCTTTTGTCAATGGTATTGTCATTTTTAATACGAATATTAAAGATTCAAAAGTCAAATAGAAAGAATCGCTACTTTTTTTTAAAAAAAAAGTCATAGCATAGGCCGGGACGCGAACCCGCAACCCGGGCAACTGCCTGCAAGTGCATAGGCAGTCGCGCTGACCTCTCGACCACCAATGCAAGACAAGAATCGCTACTTTATTAAAAAAAATTATTTGTTTGCACAAAATAGATAAATAAATTTAATAAATTGTATTAATAATATATAAGAATGTTTTCAAATATACATATATATCATGTTTTATTTTGAATCTCTTTAACTAATCCCCCCCGTGCAGTTTAGCGAAGTTAGTAGATCATCTGACTTGGGATTTGGATGTCCCAGGAGCGATTCTGGTGCTCAAACTCATTATGAATTTCCTAGTAATAAAGCTATGAATTCCGAGCTATATGCGTTTTTAAACGTATTATAAAAAGTTAAAAACTATTTAAAAGTATGTAAATAATATATATTTAAAAAAACGGATGATTGCTCAGATTTCATAAAAAATTTAGGCACAAGAAGTGACAGAATTGACCTGTGGTCCATGGAATTTGGGTCCAGAGTGTGCCACTCTAATACTGCCCCAAATCATGTAGAGCAATATATACTTTGATTACAAAAGAGTATCCATTCCATGAAGATGCAATAGAAGTTTTAAGTGTTTTTATTACATACATTTTCATAAACAATTTTCTTATTAAAATCTATCTGTTTTATCAACAACAAAAAATGAAAAAAATTAGATTAACAAAATGCTACTGCAATTATATTAAAATTAGATGTTTATTTATTTGTTTTTGATATTGACAGATTTTTGATGATAGTCCGTTTAGATTACTAATCAAAAATCTACCAGTGGCAAAATAAATAAACGTCTTCCTTAAATGTAACTATAATGGTATTTCGTCTGGTTTAAATTTCTTGCATTCTTTTTTTTTATAAAACCAAATTTTAATATTTAAATACAAGTACATTCGATATATTTTTAAGCTAGATGTAATTAGAGAGGCTTTAAACCCATATTTTTAAGCTTTCTTTAGTCACCCACTCCATCTTATACAACCGACACACACGATCACATACATGCAAAAAAGATCAATGATCTCCAATATATAAGTAATTCGTACTGCATTAGCACTTATCGATTGGTCTAGATCATCATCTCCCACACATATGTATAGTCAATGCTCAGTTTATATTGTAACGAGAGACGTTGTTACATTGTTGTTGTTTTTTATTTATTAAACTGAAAGTAAATAAAAGTTCATTTAAAAATTTCTTTAGATTAAAATTGAAATAAATATCATCTAAACTCTTATATATTAAATCGACAGATATAAAAAATTATTAAAATAAAACGATTAAAAATAGAAAAGGTATTTTAAAAACAAAAACTTAAAAAGATTTGGAGATAAAATTATATCTTTAAATTTATCTTTAAATATATCTTGATTTGAAAACAGGTAATTAATCAGAAATGGAAATGATAAATTTAATTAGTCAAATATAAACGCCTTCGCATTTAAATGAAAAACACGAGTTAAGAAAACAATAGAAACGAGCAAATAAGAAGAAACCCTATGGAATCGGACAGAAGGACATATGGTGAGAATGTTAAGTCAATCCTTCAATAATAAAAGGAAAATTTGGAAATTATTAATTGGTGAAGTTATTGATGATTATTACATGTAACAGTAGGTGTTAGTGGAGGGGATTGAAAAGACCACATTCAATCCCTTCAGTTTGCTAAGAAAGGAAGAAAATAACCATCGTTTAATTGAGGACCCACTACACTAAAAATCTCCGGATGGATAAATAAATCGCAACAGTACAATCTTCGGAGACGTGAAGTAGTAAACGAAGGAATATATGAAGATGAACTATTTAAATAACTAAGAACTTTAAAATTTATGAAAGAAATTAAAAATTTCAGATTTAAATGATTGAATTTTATTCTATCTGAAAATTATTTATTAATTAGTTATAATTTTATTTAATGTATTTATTTTGTAAAATCATTTCCATTTATTTATTTTTTGTTCTTTAAGTTTTATTATGATTTTTGTTTTCCGTAAATTAATTATAAAAATGTTAAACTTAAGTCGGGTGAATGGTGTATAGATTTGTAAAGTTATATTAGGGGAGGGTAATCTTAGGTTATTTGTTTCGTGGTTAAATTGGGTCAATGGATTGGATATATTGGTGTGATTAGTAGATGTAATATTGATTCTATGGAGAATCGCTTATAGGACACTTCCGTTTGCTATGAAGGAATTATAAGTCGGATACGAGTTCCTTTCTATGGAGTTTTTTTGTTTTATTGTCTTCTTAGAGATAGATGTAATATTCCTATCTCATAAGAGGAATTTCTTCTTTTAACCTTTGAGCTGTCTATTTATTACATTGAATAATGATATATCAGATGAATTGATGAGTTTGACACGAATTTTAGCTAAGGTTAAATAGGGATAGAATGTTTATTTTCAAAAGAAATTTATGTGGTCTATTATACTATCCTAAATAAAAATGATTAAATTTAAGTTGTTTATAGACTTGATGGATTGTTTATTGGTTAACTATGTTTGTCCATATTTGATCAAAATATATAGAATTGATAAATAATGATACCTACGGTGAGTATCTAAAATGTATTTATTCGATGTCTTTAAGTTATTGGTGGCAATGCAAGTATCTTATGGTGAATACTATTGGGTTAATAAATTTCCTCGAATTGTAGTAATCAATGATTTTATATTTTGATCGTTTATGTTTATTTTGAAATGTTTTTAACGTAATCTATTAACCGATGTATAGCAACATATTAAAAAATTTATAATCCCATCTGTGCAACTTAATTAAAATTAAATATAATATAATAGAAATTTAAATGTAAATTAAAGTAAAAATAAATTAAAAATAATGTTAAATGTTAAAATTAAAACTAATATAAAATAATTTTAAATCTTATATATATGTGCATAAATAAATGTTTGTATGTTAATTACTGGCAGTGGCTTATTTTATTCCTTTTTTTATATATACTCTTAGATTATCTTATTAAATCTCTGCTATTCCACTGAGCTAGTGACATGGCTAACACGAATCAAAATTTAAAAAAAAAAAAAAAAATTTTTTTCAACTATATCTGCCATTTATAAATTTTTCTAGGTTAAATTAGATGCCCCTAGTGCAGATTAGTTAAGTGCTTCCGATTACAATATTAAGACAGCAAATCTTCAACCTTTAGTGGACAGACTTCAATCTTCTCCACTCTCCAACTCTTCAACCATCCATAACACTGAAAATCTAATGATGACATGTTCAAAAAGCCCCTTGTTTGCCAATTTTGTATTTAAATATTACATTCAACCAGTCTGTATTCTACCCATACCTCTACTGTGTATTTAAATAGTCTTAAGATTCTGCATATGAGAAGTCAGAGTGACTTACAGTCAACATGGGTATGACAACAAAATTGGCAAACAATGGCTTTGAACATACCATGATCAGAATTTCAATGATATGGATAGCTTAAGAGTGGAGAATATTGAAGCCTGTCCATTAAAGTTTGAGGATTTTCTATCTTAATATAAACTGGGCACTGATTATATTTATGTTGATCTGGACAAACTGATGAGTGCTAGTTCAGCATGAAATACATATATTGGAAATCATTTACCTTTTTTGCATGTATGTGGTCGTGTGTGTTGGTTATATAAGAAGAAGTGAATTACTAAAGGAAGCTTGAAAGTCTGGGTTCAAATCCCCTTTTAAAACAAATTTTATAAAAATTATCCTTCATTAGAATTTATATAATAAAAATTATACATAAACCCCCATTTCATTTGCACAGGATGTAGCAATTGATGTGAGAAGATAAAAGATTATTCAGATAAGAACTATGATACAAGTGCAATAATAACAAACTTTGTCATGAAGAATAAAAGATCCTTATGAATTGTAAAAGAATTAAGTTATTATCAGCAAAAATATCTTTGTTTTTAACTATATAAGTAGCATGACAATGGTTAAGATTTTATAGTCATCATAATTTAAATGTTTTAATTTCTGGCAGGTGATCTTACCCTTCAATAAGGACAAAAATAACTGAAAATAAATAGTATGGTAGTATTCTTGATTTCATATATAATGAGATTGATATGTCAGGGCCCAGTGAATCTGCTTGCTATGAACATATCCATAAGTTTTATTCTTAGTAGATATTGGGGGAAAAAATTAAGCAAATTTAATTTTTTTTTAGGAAGCTGCTTAGCTAATGGTCTAATAGCTAAATGGATAGTTTATGTAATTAAAAATTGTATTATTTATATATATATATAAAATACATATGGCTTGTGTGACCAAGTCGAAACGTCAGTATATTGATATTAAAAGTTTTTAACACGGATGAACCCGCAAAATATGTATTTTATATATTTAACCCGTGCAAATCTTCGTTTTAACATATATATATATATAATTAGATACAACCAGTAACCACCTAAACATTCACAATAAAGATAGTAATCAATATTTCTCACTGCTGTCAAGGCAACCTTCTCACCTTTTAATAGAAAGAATGGAAATCTACTCTTACTAATGGTTCATTGAATATATATGGACACTTACAGATTGCAACTTGACCACAGAGAATGAAATATTGATACAATGAAGTTTAAATAAACCTCTTTAAACATGGAATAAACATGTCACTGTAATGCATACTAATAAATAGTCAATTATAACATTACAAACTGCAATATTTTTAAATTGCTCATGTATTATATATATATATATAACTCATTATTTCAATTGTTACATTTATATTTACCATTGTCAAACACTCTCATTCACAACTTTGACACCATCCACCTCAGATAAATACAATAATGATTATTACTAATCATATTCTAAATTAGAGATTATCTATCTAGAGTCCACTAGAGGGAGCCAAGGACTCCAGTTAACTCTCTTACTGGCTCCCCATTTTAGTTTTTTTTTATTAGTTTAGGGAATTAATTTTTTTTAAAAACTATTTCCATTTAAAAGAGGAGTTTCTTAGCTTTCTTTTCATATACAAATTATGTCAACATGTTATCACAAGTAAGAACAATTTCAACATTTATAAAATTGCTGTGCAAATTATATGGCAGCCATTGAAATTTCAAATGATTACTACAGTGATTTTGCATTTTAATGAAAATTCTACATTTCACTTAATTTTGCTGAGTGGATAAGAGAGTCTGATGGTCAGAAGGGAACCTGGAAGACTAAATCCTAGTTCTGTAGAATATGGGAGCTGGAATAAGTGCACTATGAGAATTGTTTCTGACATTGATTTTCTCATTTGTAGGAAAGGAGAAATGATGTTACTTTTTAGCGGATTTTTAGCATTATTCTTAAAAATGATTTCATCCATGTGTTATTACAATGTAAGCTGCCATTTAGCCTAATGGTTTTAATTACAAGTTATTTGCCTTATTTATTACTATTACTTTCATTGTGATTATTGATAGGGTTGGCCCTTTGCTGTTCATGTGGCTCTTCATGATGGATTAGAAATGTTTTCAGCAGAGACATTTCAAAGCTTAGTTTTTTTTCCTAGTTCTCCATAAGTCTTCCAAAGTATACTGAGTTCCTCTCTTCTAGAGATATTCAAGGCCATTCTGGAGAACTGAACAGTAGATTGGCTTAGCCCATATTTTATATTATCTCAAGTGTTTTCCTATTCCTCAACTTATCTGCTGCAAATTGGATTTTTCAATTTTGTATTCCTAAAACAGTATTCATATTTGAACTCTAAACTTTACAAATAATTCCTAATTGTATCCTAGGTTTACTTTTAATAATTAATCATCTCATGGACTAATGCTCTTGGTTGTCACAGGTTGATCAATTTTTGGAAATGCTATGGACAAAAAATACAGTGTATCATCTTAAATCTCCATATTATACTATGTAAATCAATGCTTACCTTGTAAAACATTTTGTACCAATAAAGTTTAATCCTATTTTTAAAAAAACTAGAGATTATCTCTAGCACAGATATAAACTTTAAACCTCAGTTAAAGATTAATATCTCTGATTTTTTAATTTTAAACATTCACATGGAGTTATTCACCTTTCCCTTTCCCATGTATAATAATATCTTTATAGATACATTAAGCAACCTCCATACTTCCCCATTCTTTTTAAAGTCATATAAATAAAGATACAATAAAAGACAAATGACCCCCAAGATGTATTTCGTGCTGAACCAGCACTCATATTTCAAAAATTACAATAATCTGAAACATCTGTATTTAATCAAATATATATTAATAAAATCAAATATCCGATGACTTATATAGCTTGTATTTACAAACATGTAAAATAAAGAGGTGAATAGCTCTAAACAAGCTTATTTTATTTTTTTATGATAAACGACACAAGCTCTCATCAGTGAAGAGCTGGGACATCAGATTCAAAATACCAACTCAAGCACAGAATTTATCTAATGCTTAACTATTAAGCAGAAGATCTATATGTCTT
Source organism: Epiperipatus broadwayi (assembly GCA_028023455.1). Lineage (NCBI taxonomy): Eukaryota > Metazoa > Onychophora > Udeonychophora > Euonychophora > Peripatidae > Epiperipatus > Epiperipatus broadwayi. The sequence goes on along the minus strand of JAQFVV010000161.1, from coordinate 127,254 downwards.
CAAATCCAGCTCTCCAACTGAAATAGCCATATGGGATTGAACTAAATTCAGATACACGATATATTAATAGCCTTAGCAATCTAATATAGCCAAAGCTTCAACCACCACATTATAATATTAGTAAAATCAAGTCATACATCACATGATAGCTTGTATTTATAAATATGTAAAATAAAGAGCATGGAGCTTAAGCTAAATCTCTTGGGCATTGTATGCATATAACAAGTTGTTTTCTGCACACTCGCAAAAAATAAAAGTAAGCCATATATTATCTTTTAAAAAATTAGTTGCTAAATAAATTATCATTTATTTACTAAATTATTTATGTGTGAATTATTTTTAAGCAAGATAACTAATTTTTATATAGTTAAATTATTTTATATGTGAACAATTCAATAAACTTATCTATATTAAACTCACTTTTTTTTTTTACATAAAATATTTTTTAAAAATCTTAGTTGTTCAATTAATTGTTTTAAAATCTTAAAAATTATTCTAAAAATATAAAACCTTAAACTGCTAATTTACACTATTTGTGTCAATTTTTCAATACTTTTAAATTATTAAAAAATTATGAAAATATTTTTGATTATTTTAATGCAAATTTTAAAAGTTTAAACTAATATAAAAATATTTATTTCCAGTTATTATCTTTGTCAAGAAATCTTAACATTCTAATTATTTTTTCATAAGATGTCCAATTCAAAAGAAGACAGAGATGTGGGTAACAAATATCAAAATAGTAATATTAAAAGAAATTAAATGAAATAAGAAAAATTGTAGCTGAAAAGCAAAAAGACACTTTGCACAAAATTTTAAGAATTCACAATGACAACACAAAATCAAAGTGACCAATCAAAAAATGAACATATAAATGAAAATGTCTCCAAAAAAGATGTTCAAGATATAAAAATAAATATAATAGATGATCTTGTTACTTGGCCAAAGAAAATGAAACAGCAAGTAATAGATTATTTAGTGGAAAAAAGGATTACCGAAAATTCTTGTGGTTGAATTTTTTTGCCAAAACAGTGGAACTCATTTTTCAAAAGTTTATCTTAAAAGAAAACTTCCAAATGGTGAAATTATATATTATCCCAGAATAACATATTTTCTTCTACAAGGGAGAGGAAACAAAAGGAGAGTTTTTTTATTTTTAAATTCAAGACTTTAGAACCACATGGATTGAATTTAAATATTGGAACTATTACATCTCTGGGTTACCTTGTCTCCTAAATGATTTTTATATGTGAGTTTTTTATGTGAAAGTTTTTTTATGTGAAAATTTTTTTTTTATGAGATTTTTTATGTAAAGATCGGTTATATGGATGTTTAATATCTGTGTTTAATTGGTATATAGATAAATAATTAATTATTATAAATTATTTTACTTTGCACTAACTATAATTTTTGATTAAAATGTATAAGTATTTTAGTTTTTAATGAATATTAATGTGAGCACAGCTATTTTTTGTATGTGAGCATAGTCTATTTTTGCATGTATGCACATATGTATATTTTAATTTTGGATTTTTTATTTATTTACTTATTTCAATTCAAATAGAATTTAGGCTTGATTAGGAGAAAGTGTAGTTTTTTTTTTTTTGTTTGAATTCTGTCATTGATTGGATAGATATTCTGTGTTAGATTTTGTGACCAATCAGGGAGGGTTTGTTAAATTTATAATCTTTTATAATCTTTTATCAAATCTGTAATTTTTGATTATCGCCATTTTACTGTGTATTTTTTTTCTTTCTGATGAAAACCAGTCCTCTGGTTGAAATATAATATTATTTCTTGGATTTATAAGTCTTTTTTTGTTTATATATATATATATATATAGTTTCCATTCTGTATTTTCCATGAAGATATGATTGTTTTGTCCACGTTAGGATTTAATAATTGATTGAATACCCATACCAAACTGACCAAACATGAAAAACAAAAGCATCAATTCATTGCAATGTTAAAATATATAGAACTTCAAATAAGATTTTAAATTGTGGAAAGCATAGACAAGCTACAACAGAAATTACTGAATTAAAAAAAAATGTGATTATTTACCATCATGTTTTTGAAAGATTATCACTGATACAAGTTCAAGCTGAGCATAATTTGACTCTCCTACACAAGGAGGGTCTATTAAAACATAGTTGATCCTGTTAAGTAATTCTATTTAAAATATAGATGATTACCATTATGGCTTAGGTAACTGCTTAGAAAATTTGACTCAACAATTTAAAACCATCTTTGATGAATTATCAATAAACAAGTGGGAAACATTATCTAAGCAAAACAATTCAAAATAAATTAGTAAATTTATGGAAAGTAAAATTCAGAAGCAAATTATAAAACAAATAAAATCAGGGAAATATTTTGCTAATTCTTGATTATATTCCAGATATTAGTGACCAACAACCAATTTCCCTTACACTCAAATATGTCTCTAATGGTAAAAAACATGGTTCAATCATTAGAGTTTAATAAAAGTTAATTAAACATATATATGTAGAAAGCAGTTTTGGAGAAAATTTATATGTTGTGGTGAAGAAAGAAATTAATTCTCTAGAGAGCAAGGGTATGATAATACTTCAAACATGAAGAAAAAGTTTTCTGGGGTTAAGGATAGACTCTTAAAGAAAAATTCAAGTACATTTTTTATTCCCCTGTGCTTGACATAATTATTATCTTGCTTTGGCAGATATCACCCAAAAATTATTCTGATGCATTGATTTTCTTTTATTATTATCATCACCAAAGATGTGGTCACTTTTCAGTAAATAAGTTAAAGGTCATTCTATAAATCCTCTTTGAGATAAAAATATTGCTTGTAAAGTATCAAATAGGTGAAGTTTATTATGCACTTCTTGAAATATCAGAAACATCAGAAGATCCTCAAGTTAAAATTAATGCATAATCACTTTCACACTTAAAAAATTATAAGGTTATAATATCCCTCATCTTTTGATATAATTTACTTTTCCAGATAAATTTTGTTCGCAAGGAACATCAAAGTGATTCCGTATATTTCTGTAGTACTTTATTTAATAAAGTATTGTGTTGTTTGACCAAATACATGGATAGTGGGTTTGAGAAAATATTACTCGATGCAAAAATACTACAAATAGATAAATTCCAGAATTTAAAAAAAAAAGAACTGAGAAAATGAAAAATTTTAGTTACAAACTCTATGGTGAGCCATTTTCATTTAATCCTGCAGAACTGATCAAAATAAAATAAAAATAATATACTTCTGAATAAAGCAAAACAATCATTACAAACTCGATTTAAACAATTGAAAAATCATGTGGATTTATTTGGATTTTGGGGAAAATTTCAAATAATGGGATGGGGGTGGAGGTGATACTAAAAAATTAAAAAGAATAGAAATATTTTTTAATTAAGTACTTTTATTTACTATGCACTAAAAAAAAAGTTTTTTTCAATCCTAATTGGGGTTTTTAGATTTAACTTGAAATAAAAACATAAAATGGGGAATCAGGATTTAATTAAGTCAATCTCTTTATCCAAAAACCACAATTATGGTTGACAAAACATTTTTTTTCTTTTTAGTGCATGACAAAATCATTTAATTTTTTAAAAAAATTATCTATCATTGTTTTAGTTCAATCTCAAATGTAAATGATTTGAAAGCGGTTATTTTAAAGTATTATATGCTCCTTAATATTAAATGAATATTGTTACATTTGTTTTCATTGTATGCTATAAGCCTATCAAAGTTTTAAAAGAGTATTTAAATAAATTAACATAAATTCTGTCTAATGCTTATAATAATCACACATGTAGATTTAACAAATATAAATTTGGTCATATAATTGTCATTATAAAAATCTAAATTGTAAAATAGCAGCAATTTTAAATATAAATTAAATTCACAATGATATTTTTTTATAGATATAATAAATACCTCCATACTTCACCATTCTTTTTAAATTCATATATAGATATAATAAAAGACAAATGACCCCCAAGATGCATTTCGTGCTGAACCAGCACTCATCAGTTGGCCCAGGTCACTATTTGTGAATGTGTATGTTGATTTGATATCAAGAAGTCTTTCTTGTTCAGTAACAAATAGAACCATCTTGCAAGATCTTGCATATTTTTTCAGACTAGAAAGTTAAATAATTATTTCAAATATAAATTAATGTAAGTCATGTGCATTTTATTATCGCAATAACATTGATTAGATATTTGAATTTTATATGTGTGTATGTGCTCACATCTAATAAGTATTGTTTAGTAAAACATAAACCCTAATTACATAAAAAAAATTAATCATTGATTACAATGGAGAGAATATTAACAATCTTAAATATGTTGAAACATCACATTTAAAACTTAAAATACAGAAGACTGCAATATTTTCATTAGTTAAGTTAGAGAACAAAGTGAGAAGATATAATTATGGTTAAATATGAATAAGACAAAGATTATGATGACAAGATCAATAGATTAGTTCAAACTTATGATAATGTTATAAGCTTGTTTGTAGGTTTTGTATCTTTGGATCATTTATCAATAGTCCTGTGCAGTTTGCAGAACTTGGTAGAGCATCCAACTTGGCATTGGGATGTTGCAGGATTGATTTTGATGCTTACAATGCTAGTGTTCAAACTTCTTATGATCTCCTGAGCAATAAAGTCAGATACTTTTTTATTTATTAACATCAAGGATCTAATAATGGAAAGATTCATCATATACCAACAATGGACAGGATTGCAATCAAAAATCTGGAAAAGGTTTTTAGATGTAGAATACTGTATATTTATAAAAATTCTCTATTGATGTGAATATTGGACATTGAAAATAAAAAGAATGTTGATGCTTTTAAACTACAACCCAGTTAAAGACCTTTGAAAGTTCAATAGCAAGAGAAACAAACAACTAATAAATTGCTCAGATCAAAACTAAATTCTCTCTTGAAGCATAAGTGATTAGATTGATAGTGTCTTATACTTACTTTAAAAAAAAGAACAATAACAATGAGACATATGTACTATATGTGATAATATATTGAATCCTTTCCATCATCTATCAGTAATTGTTTAATATATAGAAAATTTTAAACTTTATTTAATCTTTTCAGATACAAACAACTTGTTAGTAATATCATCCAAATAGACAACATAGGTTAGTAATGACACAACATTTTGAGTAGTATTATTCTCCACTCTTCTTCAGGTATTGCTGGCCTGACCAGTAACAGCAACACCTGAAAAAGATAATACTACTCATAACATTGTGTCATTACTAACCTGTGTTATCTATTTGTGTGTTCTTACTAATTAGTTGTTTGTATTACTTTTATATCTTCCTTTTTATAAAATAGTTGTTTGTTAAAAAGACTAAAGTAATGTTCAATGGATTTTTGCAAAATATGAAAATAAAGATTGATTATGATGAGTTAGAAGAAGTTAACAGCTACAAATACCTTGGTCAGATTATTAATACAGATGGAAACATAATGGATGAAATTAATCATAGAATTAAACTTGGTTGGAGTGCTTTTGGTAGAAATAACTTGATACTAAAAGGAAATATGCCTGTGTTTAAAAGGAAGGTTTTTAATCAATATGTTTTACAAGTTCTTACTTATGGATCTTGGACACTTAATAGAAGAGCAATACAGAGACTTCGCACCATTCACAAAAGTATGGAGAGATGCATGTGAGGAGTAACAAGAAGAGATCGAAAATGCAATATATGGGTAAGAAAACAAATAAGTGTTACTGACCTCATTGAAAAAATTAAGTGAAGTTGGGCTGGACTTATTTCTAGAAGAGGTGATAATAGATGGATAATTGAAATCTTAAACTGGATTCCAAGAGATTGTAAAAGACCCAGAAAAATACCATATGTGAGATGGATGAATAAAATAAGAAAGTGTGCATGGGTGATGTGGAGAAGAGAAGCTAAAGATCGGAGAAGATGGGTTGAACTTGGAGAGACCTTCATCCTGCAGTGGATTGACAATGGTTGTTGATGATGATGATAATTTGAAAAGTTTAAATAAAGTTTAAAATTTTTTATACATTCAACATTTACTGATAGATGATGAAAATAATCCAAAATATTATCACATTTAATATATCATCACAAACCTTCAGATCCTATGCACTACATTATCATAAACAGATTGTCTAGAAAATGTTTTCAAGCAACATGTAAAATCAAATATGTGTGATGTTATTTTAGAGAAATTCTATTTAAATGATGTTAGGGATCGATCTCAGTTTGACAAAAATTACCATAACTAATAACAATAATATATACTAAACATAAACTATATATAATATAAACAAAACTAGTTTAATAATTAAATTATCAAATTATTGTATTATTTAAAATAAAAAAAACCTGTAGCAAATATATTATAGAATGAATTTTAGAATCATTATGCATGTATTATATGTAATATAAAGAAACTATTTTTTATATATTATTTATATTATGTGTATATAGATACTGTGTGTTTGAAAATTTATACTCATGGATGTAAGAAAAATTATATACTTAATTTAATTACAAATCCATTTATACCTAGGTTATATGTTTTCCCAACTAACAAAGTTTACTTTACCAAGTACTTAATTAATTGGTTTATTCTATCTATTTGTAATTGACTCAACTTTAAAGTCACATGGTCTAAAAATACAAACTACTAATTTATGTAACTTAATCATCTATTTCTTTTGTGAATATAAAAATCTATTATTATAAAGCGCTGAATATCTTGAAATTGTTAGATCGAAGTTGATCTCCGATAATGTACTATTACTTTAAATATTATAAATCTCCCGGGCGCATTCACACCTCAGTAAGAGTTTAAAAAACTTAAGTGAAGCCCTGATTTATCATGGTAGTGAAAGTTAGTGTATTTATAGAAATGCACTCTAAACTTAAGTGATTCACCTAAGTTTTTTAAACTCTTACTGATGTGTGAGTGCGCGGAGATTTATAATATTTAAAGTAATAGCGCATTATCGGAATTCGACTTCAGATCTAACAACTTGAATACAAAAATCGTTAAGTATTTCACAGTGTGAAAAGGTAGTTAAGAAAGTTCAAACTGATACCAATTGCTGAATATTTTATACATTTTCATCTGTCTCTATATAATATTAGTACTTACTATTTTTAGAATTTTCAAATAGATGTACTTATTATTTATTCTATTAATAATAATAAGAATAAGAATTACCTATGATTAATGTTTAGTGTATATACACACATGCGTGCGCATGAAAGGTGGAGAAAATGGGAGACTTAAATGTGCTCAATAAAATAAACAAATGTGTCTTAAATATTTATCCAGTTTTTAAATATATATGATTTGCGACAGAAAATTTAATTAGCACCTTTTTTTTTAATAATTTATTTTATGACTTTAAAAATATTTTTGGATATTTTTTAAAAACAAATTGTAGTTAATTTAAATTATATTCTAACTTTATTTAATACGCTAGTGATAAAAAAAATTGTATTAATTCAGAAAAAATAATTATTTTATCATTATAATTAGTTTTAATGACAGATACGGGACTTTAAACATCAGATTCTGCCACTACCAAAACAAGCAGAGTAATTAGTTTAATTAATATCTTAAAAGTATGAATTACCAATTAACTAAGAAAAGATTATTTATTATTAAATTAATATTATGGTAAATTTTGAGTCTCAGTTAATAATATATATATAATTTATTTGTGATCTTTTTTTTTTAAAGTTATCTAAAGCTATTTATTTACTCTTTCTTCACTCTTTTATTATATAAAATCTTGTTATTATTCTATAGGATAGATAATAATAAATAAATGTTTTTAATAATTTGAACGCAATTATTATTGTATTTGAGTCTCGTGTGAAAAGCTAACAGTTACTGCCTTATCTGCATTTTAAATTTTTCTCTTTATAACAGAGTCACCCAGGTGATAACATTTACCAATTATTTCATAAGAAATGCGGAGAATGCTTGTCTAATTAAAATATTTACCTCAAACAACACTTTTAATTATTAACAGTATGATTTACACATTTCCAGCTTTCTAAACTCATAACTTTGCCACCAACTACTTCAAATAAATACATTAATAATTAATATTAATCATTTTCTAAAGAAGAGATTATATATAAACCCATACAATAATTCAACCTCATCTCTTTTTTTCCAAATGTAATACCTTTTAAGATATATTTAAAACCTCCACTTTATATATATGCTTAAAGTATATGAATAAAGATATCTGAAAAAAAGACAAATAACTACCAAGGGTGGTGAGTGCTGGTGCAACATAAAATACTTGGGGGTCATGTGTCTTTTTCATACGACTTTGTTTATTTTTAATTACTAACTAAAATGGGAAAAAGTAAAATATTTAATAATTTTATAATTTAGTATTTTAATTCTATCTTTTGAAATATTAGAAATAGTTTGTGTTTATGACATTATAAACCTTTTAGCCCTATCAGAAAATAAACTTATTTTATGTACGAATTTATTATATTTTATTTCCAGGATAAAAAGTACTTTTAAAATGTTTAAAAAGAATCCCTCTGTAACTTTACAAATATTTTCTTTATCAATTACAGATGAGCTAAAAATTTTAACAAGTAAATTATAGTTGATTTCATTTGTCAGAAGTGCATGTATGTATAAAGTAAAATATTACAATGTAATTCCATTATTTCATTTCAGTGGCCGTCGGCCGCGAGTAAAACTTAATTTATCTCTTAAATTAATGAGAAATAATTTACCTCCCAGTGTTGTTTTCTTTAAACTAAAGTTAAATTTAGCATTTCAATTTTTACATATTTATATATAAATGTTTCGAACACTCGGGAAGGAGTACACAAATATATCCTTAATATAATTGCACGAATAAGCTATTATATATATACAATATTTTATTTAGTCTTGTTGATATTTTCTTTAAGTACATATATATAATTTATTAAAATTACTAATTGGAATATTAACTGTCAAAGAAACATAGATATAATATATATATATTTGTTTGTCAGAAGTATAACGTTCAATCTTCCAACCGAAAAAAAAAAGAATAATCTAAAAAAGTATTTAACACTAAAATAACAAAATCAAAGTGATTTTTGTATAAATTCTGTTGATCCTAATAAACATTCATTTCAGTAGCTGTAAGTTGTTTTTAAAACGTTAACAAGCAATACAAATTATCTCCATCGATAATAATATAACTAAATAAAAATATTTTAGTCTGAAGTTCTTTTCCTCGACGTTTTTTTTTTCTTTGGCTAAATGACGTGATAAAAAATCAATAATAATAATTATCATATAATTATTATTATAATAATTATCATATGGAAGATTAGATGTAAGGTATTATTTGATAGAGAGTTGGCCGGTCCTATTGAAGACATTTTCTTAAAGTTATTATATAAAGCTAAAGAAAGTAATCTAAGAACATGCCTGCCTAGCCTTGCTGAGCAAACATGGAGTCAATTAAATATTTAGCAATAGCCATGTATATTATTTATTCATGACACTCAAACTTTACACGCCATGGGATTTATATGCCAAATAGATTACCCCTGATAAGTAACATAACATAAAATTTTACTTTTAATCCAGTATTCATCATCTAATTTAATAACTAATTAATCTTTAATGTGTCAGACATGATTGTAAACATGAACTCTATATTACAATGTATATTTTACTTTTTGTGCAAATAAAGATTATTTTGGAAAAAAAAAAATGAATGTTTGTATTTTTTTTTTCTCGAATTTTTGTTTAATTTGATCTCAAAAATTATTACATAATTAACAGTTTTATAAATAAAGAATAACTTACTTAAATATTTATGTTTGTTAATATGGTATCGATGGCTGAAGAGTTGGAGAGTGGAGAAGATTGAAGCTTGCTCATTAAAGTTTGAAGATTTGCTATCTCAATATAAACCGAGCACTAATTGTATATGTGTATGAGATGGCAATCTGGACCAATTAATGGATGCTGATTAGTACCAAATACGTGTATATTGGAAATTGTTTACCTTTTTCACATGTATGTGGTCCTGTGTTGTATAAGATAGAGTGCATAACTGTAGATAGCTTGGAAGTCTCTTAAACAATATAAATGTAACAAATATATTTCTGCTAAGTTTAACAATAAGTAGAAATTACTGAATGTGGAGTTTTATTTTTTACTTCATACTAATATAGTTCTTTTCTCCTTTTTAGAAATTTGTTTATATATATCTACTAAAGTATTTAATTGTCCTTCTAAGAGATTTATTACTCAGTAAACAAATTCATTACTTAATCAATGTCAAATACCATTTTATAATATCTTCAAATAATAATAAACATATAATCCAAACAAAAATAGAAATTGAAATGTTAACCTAAGCATATTTTTTTCTATATGCAAGAGGGATAACAACATTAAATTTACATAGATTCAATTTGAAAATATGCTGACTCACTAATTAATGAATTTGCATTTATTGTCTTTTTATTCTCTTTAAATGAAATTAAACTGTTTGGCGTTTCTTGATTTTATTTATTTTTTCTGAACTAAAACTATTACTTTTTTTTTTTTTAATAAATCCAATGTATATATGTAAGTTAAATTGAAACTAACAGATTAGTGAAATGTGGTAACATTTGATTATGAATAAAGGACTTCATAACTTTCCTTTGCTAAAAGACTTAGTAATTTTTCTTTTAGATTATTATTATTTATTTGAGAGGTATTTCAATGATATGTTAATATCAAAAGTTTTTTTGATGTTAACATGATAGTGGTGATAGGATTCTCAAGTAAATAATAATTAAAAACAAAACGCAGTAAGTCTTTTAGTAAAAGAAGATTATAAAATCCTTATTTATAATCAATTATTGTTTTCACTACTCTGTTAGATCTTTATTACATATATGTTAAATTCTTTTCCCAAAGGCAGGCAGAATAACTAATCAATAAAATTGTGATCGAACTATTAACATGATCACCATTTATGATGATTACCATAACATATACTTATTATTTATAGTGCCACATAAAATTATACCCAGTATATAATTGCATATTCTTAATAAATTAAAGATTTATAAGCAAAGAGTTGTTGTTTTTTAAGATAGTTGTTCCATAGTAAACTAAATAGCAATGTAATATTGGTTAGCTAGAAAAAAATTGAAAACTATAAAAATATTCACCAATTAGCAATTGATTATCTTAGTGATTGATGTATTCTACTTGCTCTGAAGCAGACTATTTAGGTCATTTTGCCTTTTGTGGTTATGTATGCATGATTTCTTTGGCTCAATAGTTAAAATACCAAATGCTTATAATGCAAAAACATAAAACAATACAATACTAGATAAAATCCAAAATTTTACCAAAATCCTTACATAAATATGTTTGTATATATGTTTGTATATATATGTTTGTCTGTAATTTCTAATATCTTCTTTATCACCTTTTTTAAATATTAATGCTGCATCCTTTCAATCATCTGGTACATCTTTATCACTTAGACATTTGGTGTGTAATTTAGCTAAAAAAAATTCTATTTCTTCACCTGCTTCTTTTAATATATCAATTATAATTCCATCATTATCTGGAGCCTTTTTTGTCTTCATACATTTAATTGCATGTCTCATTTCTTCATTTAAAATCTTGGGCAATTCGGAAGATGTAATAGATATAGGAGGTACTAGTTCTTTATTACTATATAATTCTTGATAAAAGTCTTTTACCCATTTTATGATGTCTTCTCTCTTTTTAGTAATAATTTCATCTTTTTTCTTACTGCAGATATAAATTTCCTACCAACACCAAAATGTTATTTTACCCTCTTGATACTTTTATTCTCTTCTACAGCTTTCCTTGCAAGTTCACAGTTATACTTTCTTATATCATTATCAACTCTTTTCTGTGCCATTTTACAAAATTCGAGATATTCAATCCTTTTTAATGCATCATTTTTGTATATCTTCATATTTCTTATTTTTTTCATAAATTCTCTAGTCTCAGTAAAAATTTTATTGGTCAATTGCTGCTTTTTTCTACCATCTATCTTTGTTGCAGTTTTTAAAAGTGTATCAGTTATATTCATATTAATTTAATTCAAATCTGAATCATGTTCAAAATCTACTAATACTTGAAACCGATTTGTAAATTCTAATTTAAATTCATTGGAATGTTTTTGAAGATTAGAAATATCAACTGTAAATATTGTTTTTCTTAATAATTTTTGTCTTTCTAGTTTTGCATTAACATGTATCTTACATCTTACTAATCGATGATCACTTCCTGTGTGAAATTTATTAATAACATTACAATCTTGAAATATGTATTTTCTGTTAGTCAAAATATAATCCAATTCTGCTGTACCTTCATTTGGATGCTTCCATGTCCATTTCCTTTTAACATTTTTCTCAAAAAAAAAATTCTTAATATAAAATTGTTCTTTTTCTGCAAACTCCACAAGTCTATGTCCTCTCTCATTTCTATTACCAAAACCCAAATTACCTACAGCACTTTCATTTTTCATTTGTTTACCAATTCTAGCGTTAAAGTCTCCCATAACAATTTTAAAATGTTGTTTATTCTGATCAAAAGCTTTTTGTACATCCACATAACAATCTTCTACTACTTCATCACTATGAGAACTTGTTGGGGCATAAACCTGAATTATCTGCATTTGGTGTCTGCTATTAAGTTGTATAACTAATCTTGTCACTCTGTCCAATACACCATCAATCTCCACAATGTTGTTCTTCCACTTTTTATTTATAATGAATCTTACTCCACTTGTATTTTCAATATTTGTGCCTTTATAATAGAATACATGTCCACTTTTTAAATCAATTGCCTCTTCACCTTTTTCTATCAGCCTTTTATCAGTTTTATACAAAAATGTTACCAAAATAATTACAACTCGCCTGCAAAGAACATTGAATTTCCACCAAACAAAAGAACAAGCTGGATTTAAAAGTGGTTTTAGTATAGTATATCATATCCAGATATTGAGAGAAATTATAGAAAGGTCAAATGAATATGAATTGCCATTATGCTTTGGATTTGTAGATTATGAAAAGGCATTTGATTCTATAAACATTTCTTCAGTGATTAAAGCATTGGATCATCAAAATATAAATCCAGGATATTGTCATATTTTAAAGAATATTTATAAAAATGCAACAGCAACAGTTAGATTACATAATGATACTAGGAAAGTCAACATTGAGAAGGGTGTAAGGGATGACTGCATACCTCCAAAACTTTTTACAGGTGTGCTGCTGCAAGTATTTTGTGGATTAAAATGGGAAACTAAAGAAGGAAAGTAAATGGAGATTATTTAAGTCATTTAGATTTTTCAGATGATGTAGTTGTTTGTGAAAATAATGCTTTAGAGCTACAGAAAATGTTGCAGGAGTTATCAGATGAAAGTAGAACTAAAGATAAATGTTAAAAAGACTAAAGTAATGTTTAATGAATTTTCTCAAAATATAAAAATAAAGATTGATTATGATGAGTTACAAGAAGTTAACAGTTATAAATGCCTTGGTCAGATTATTAATACAGATGGAAACATAATGGATGAAATTAATCATAGAATTAAACTTGGTTGGAGTGCTTTTGGTAGAAGTAACTTGATACTAAAAAAAATATGCCCATGTGTTTGAAAAGAAAGGTTTTAATAAATGTGTTTTACTAGTTCTTACTTATGGATTTGAAACTTGGACACTTAATAGAAGTGCAATACAGAGACTTCAGACCACTCAAAGAAATATGGAGAGATGTGTGTTGGAAGTTACAAGAATAGATCGAAAATGCAATATACGAGTAAGAGAACAAACAGGTGTTACTGACCACATTGAAAAAATTAAAAGATTGAAATGGAGTTGGGCTGGACATATTTCTAGAAGAAATGATAATAGCTGTACAATTGAAATCTTAGACTAAATCCCAAAAGATTGTAAAAGACTGAGAAAGACACCACATGTGAGATGGATGGATGAAATAGAAAAGTGTGCAGGGGTCAAGTGGAGAAGAGAAGCTAAAGATTGGAGAAGATGGATTGAACTTGGAGAGACCTTCATCCTGCAGTGAATTGATAATGTTTGATGATGATGATGATATATTTTTGTTCCTTTAGTTTGATTTTCACTTGAGAAGGTCTTTTTGTAGTAAATGAAACCATAGTTGTGTAATGATTTTGGTAAAATTTTGGATTTTGTCTAATATTGTTTTATGATTTTGCATTTTATTTATTACTAATATAATGTTAGGCAGTTTTGGTTTTATATATATGTAATACAATATTTTTAATGAATGTTTAGATGGAAATATTGAATATGTGAAGATATCCATTTAAATCAACTTAACCTAGAACAACTGCCCCAAGCCAAGAATTAAAGTAAACTGACAAACTGATGTGTCCTCCTTTTGAATGCATCAGTCTGTCAGTTTACTTTGACTCTTGGCCTGGGGAAGTTGTTCTAGGTTAAGTGCTTTCTAATTAAGTCTATTTAAATGGATAATTCCACACATTTAAGATTCCCATATATATATATATTAGTTAATGGTAATCATTAATCTGGGTCAACTGATGAGTGCCAGTTTAGTATGAAATATTTATCTTGGGATTTATTTGTCTTTTTAACATATCTTTGTTCCTATATTTCTGGAATATGTGATGGAATAGAAGTTTGAAATATATATATATATATATATATATATATGATGTTACGTTTAAGTATATCTAAACATGTGTGTGTTAAATTATATCACATGTTAAGTAGCTCTTATCCATTTGAAAAGTGAAGTGTGTGCTTCAAAATGTATCCAAAGTGAGAGAGATTGGTCTGATTTCTGGGCTGGTGGATGATTGTAATATGATAGAGCTAAGGTGAAAAATTCATTGATAAAAACAGTATATATATATATATATAAAATACATATTTTGCGGTTCATCCGTGTTAAAAACTTTTAATATCAATTTACTGACGTTTCGACTTGGTCACACAAGCCATCACAGAGTTTTTTTATAACTCTGTGGATGGCTTGTGTGACCAAGTCGAAACGTCAGTAAATTGATATTAAAAGTTTTTAACACGGATGAACCCGCAAAATATGTATTTTATATATTTAACCCGTGCAAATCTTCGTTTTAACATATATATATATATATATATGCGCACAATTTTAATTAGTGAATGGCCATGGCATTAACTTTTTATAAAAACTGAAGTAAAAAAAATCAAATTATTTCATATTCATGTAAATACTTTTTAAACTGCATTTGATTTTAACAGAAAAATATCCATCAATTTTTATTGACATAATTTTATCTTGCTATGGACTAACAAAGTTGAATTTTATTTTTTTCTATACCCTTTTTTTATGTGAGAGTATATTAAGGAAAAAAACAGGCCATTTTCTTCCAGTAATAACTTAAGAGAAAACACTATAATGTAACATTAAAAAAATATTTGGTTATTGTCACTTCCACTGTTTCCCACATTTTCTATTAACCTGTATTAAGTTTTATTATATAAAATTTTCTCTCTGCATTTGGATCACAGTGAAAATATCTAATGAAAAATAAATGCTTCAGTTTCAGAGTACAGTAATGAAAGTAAACAAAAAACAATCTAGAAACAGTCATGGCTAATTTTTATTTTGGTGCTTAAAGGTCACTTGTTATTTCAAGCAGTAGTATAAATACATGGATATGTATGGACATATGTTGCATGATCTTTAAACCAGTAGAATAAATGTGTGTATGAGTTAAAATGTAATTTTATATCACAAAGAATATCATAAATATGTATATGTGTACTCAACTTGACCTCTCAACAATAGTATAAATGAGGTTTATTTAAATATAAAAATCTCAATCTGTTACAATCTAAGTGTCAACATTACTGTTTATATTAAGATCTTAAACTAGAGTGAAAGGTGGTATACATTAGCTTCTTCTCGTTTGATTATATTTGTAAAACCACCTAACATTGAGCAAAAATTAGGTTTATTATCTAACTACTAGTTAATAAAAAGTGGATTTGATAGTTAAAAGTGCTTATTTATTAGTTCACTTTGAGAACAGATTATATTTGCCTGTTCAATGGGAGTTCTTTAAACTTCTACGAATTTAAAAATCTCAATTTGTTATAGTCCAAATGTCAATTTTTCTTGTCTATTTTGAGATCTTAAAACCATAGAGAAAGATAGGTATCCATCTTTTACTTATAGAAGTTGCCTTGACAATATATTGATGATACATAGTTTAGATAAGCTTGGATAGTAATTATATGCCATATATATGTCATTTGATAAGCAAGTAAAGGTATAATAATTACATGCATGTGCATCATGTACAACACATATTATTAAAATATAAGTGTAATGGATATACTTAACTAGATGTAATTTAAAGGGACTTGAACCCAGACTTTCAAGCACCCTACAGTCATTCACTTTATTCAATATAAGTAATACTCTTTATGTGGTTATATGTATCGTTTATATTGGATAGGGTGGATGACTGTAGAGAGCTTGAAAATCTGGGCTCTTTTTTAAAAGTATAACTGTTTAACAATATTATATTAACATAAACAGAATTAAATAACAAATCAGTATAGAATATAGTTGTTTAAGATATGTAACCTTTTAAATAACAAATGAATAAAAGGTTCAGCTTATTTAGATTACTATAATCATATATTTTGCTTATAACACTCTATTCATATACACGTTAATGCAGCAAATTTTCTTAAAAACATCTTTATTTTCTTACAGTTTCGACTGCCCAGCTCTGATGAAGACTGCTGGACAGTCGAAACTGTAAGAAAATAAAGACGTTTTTAAGAAAATTTGCTGCATTAACGTGTATATGAATAGAGTGTTATAAGCAATATATATGATTATAAGAAGATATGCAAAGGAAGTGAAGAAGAAGAATAGATTACTACATGAATGCAGATGACTAATTTATATGTTGTTTTTTTTTGCTTGAAAATAGGCTAATACTATAATGAGTATTTTTCTTTAAAAATTTAAAAAAAAAAACATTTATAAAAATTTGTTTTGATTTTTTATTTAAAATATGTTATTACTTGTAAATGAAATGAGTATACATTAAAACTAAGGATCCCCCTCCCCAGATACTTTTGACCATTTCATTAAATTGCCTCCCACATGTACATACACACATTTACAAGTAAATGGTAACAAATTCTTAAATAGCTCACTACAAGACAAAAGCCTTTCTATGCAACTGCCACATGATGAGAGTTTTTAGAGTTTATCATTTTAATATTTAACTAAAAATGGCTATTTAGATATTAATTTAATATCCAATAAGTAATGTTAATAGTTCTAAGATTATTTAGAATTGTTAATTAAAAATCCTAAATAAAAAAAGTATATTTTCTTTTTTCATCTGGATTCAACTCTCAATTGAATAAATAGCAATGAATGCAGATATCATTATTGGGTCATAAGATCTTTTAAGAAGCATTTATATAAAAAACTTAACCCTGATCAATAAATCTAATTGACTGCCCAAAGTTTCTTGTAAACTAGTAATTTCATATAATAAAAAAAAAAACCAAGTAATTATCATGTTTTCTTACAACAAAAAAATTTAACTCTTAGTATAGATTCAAAATATATACTACATATAAAGATAAAAATAAATAAATAAATAAATAAATAAAGCTTAAAATTGAAAGAAAAAAAAAGATAATTAATAAATAAACTTTTTACTAATCATATTACCAATATATTTATAAATTAATTAGTGCGTATAGTGTATAATAAGCATGTTTTAATTTCTATGATTTTTTTGTTTGCTTTAAATATACTTTTATTTTATGGTCGCTAAATTTGCTGCATCTGATGAAGTTGATATTCTGCTAAATCATAATTGGCTAAATTACAGTGGATATGTATTAAAAAATTAGTTTAACATAATGCAGATTTTAAAATTAATTTTAGTGTATTTTATGTTATTAATATTTTTCATGAATCGTATAAATGAAGAGCTTGGCTACAATTCAAAAACCTTGAGCTCTACGAATCATGCGTGTTGTTGTTATTGTTGTTGTTGTTGTTGTTGTTGTTGTTGTTGTTGTTGTTGTTGTTGTTGTTGTTGTTGTTAATTAAATAATAAAAGTTTGATTTTTTCTTTCTACAGAACTGTTTAAAAAAATATTTTAAAAATCAACACTCTGCTGTTTTTGTTTTTTGTTTTAATGAAAATTCAGTTCTTATTTAAATAAAAATTAGATCAAGAAATATAATGTTCAATTGATTAAAATAATTATATTAATATAAGTGATCAAATTTGGTACTTATATATTAGATCTGCTATGCCTTTTCACATCTATATCAGTCTGCTATAACTTTCTAATCTTATGATGTCTTCAAATAATGTGTACACGTTATTTCGTGACATTTTCACAAGATTTAGAAAGTTATTGGCAGACTGATAGATATGTAAAAAATCATAGCAGCTCTA
This sequence comes from Epiperipatus broadwayi, assembly GCA_028023455.1. Taxonomy (NCBI): domain Eukaryota; kingdom Metazoa; phylum Onychophora; class Udeonychophora; order Euonychophora; family Peripatidae; genus Epiperipatus; species Epiperipatus broadwayi. The sequence goes on along the minus strand of JAQFVV010000161.1, from coordinate 108,721 downwards.
ATATGTAACACTAATTGCACTAGACTAAATCTGAAAAAGTAAATTTTTAACAATATGAAAAATATAAATTTTTACACAAAAATAATAAAAACACTTTACAATACTAAATAAAAACAGGTAGTTGTGAGTTTTAAAAGGCCACTTTGTGGGGTCAAAGTCACCTCATGCACTACCACTACCACCCCGAACAAGATATAGCATTCTGTCATTACAAACATGGCCAGAAATTCCCAATTTTTACTTAAAATTAAAAAATGCATTAACTCTGGCATGAAATTACAAAATGGACACTAAAGCAAAACTACCAAAAAATAATACTACAAAAGCAAAAAAAAGTACATCTATTCAGTCTTTTAAATAAATATATTAACTACAAAAATAAAAAATATATTAATTACAAAATGTACAGTAAAGCAAAGAATAAAAATACTACATCTATTAACTATGCCTGAAAAGTAAAAAAATGGACAGATAAAAAAAAACTACATGTAGTTCAGATTTTTAAAAAATGGACAGTCAACAGCTGCATAAGATTTTGATAGAGAAATGTCTAACTTCATTTATTTTGTTAAAAAAAAAAGAAATTAGTGAACATTTATCAATATATATATATATATATATTAAACTTTTATTAAAACAGAATTAATGATGATTGATTTTTCTTAATAATATCCAGAATGCAAATGAAAACACTATTTTTTTTGTACAGCTCGCAGATTATAGTTCTTCAGTTTTATATATTTTATTGAGAGAGGTTATAAACTTTTGTTAAACCAGAATCAGTGAGGTGGATGTATTTTTTTAATATTGTCCAGATCATAGTTCCTCAGTTTTGGAAAAAAAAAAATTAATAAACTTTTATTAAAATTGAATCAATATGGTGGAGTAATTTTTTTAAATATCACCCAAAATGCAATCTCTGCCAAAAGTTCGTAGTTCCTCAGTTTTGTATGCTTTCCAGCAATCTGAATAAATTATAGAGTCCTCTTCTATATTTTATTTGATCAATTCCATCAGAATTGCCACTGTTCTATCCTCAATCTCCATGATGAAACAAAAATTCACAACTACCTGTTTTTATTTAGTATGGTAATGTGTTTTTATTATTTTTATGTACAAATTTATCACTTAAGTTTGTCAGAAGTTCTGGTGTTTACATTACTTGATGAGATCACAAGGTCTATCACAAGGCTAGATATTTATGGGTGGAAAGACATGGATGTGAAAAGATTTATCAAGTCTAATATGTAAGTACCTTAAATTTTTGTATTAATTAATGTTATTTAGATTTAGAATGAATGAGTGCCATTTTTACCTGAGGGGAATATTTCTATTGGTATAAAAATTGTATATAAAAATTAATTAAGTAAATGTTTTTAAGTAATGTACACATTTTTAAATTGGTGCTTGTTTATTTACTAGTATGCCAAGGCAGGAAGAGGTTTGTTGTTCAATTATACAGTATTTCTTTATTTTTTTTTTTTTTCAATTTTATATTAAGAAATATATGTTAATTGTTAAGTTTTAAAAAATTAATAAATCAATTATTTAACTGAATTTATGTGGCATCCATTACACAAAGACCAAGATCCATTTGTGGCTATTTTATACGTCCTTAGGGATTTCAGGCAGCCCACACAAACAATTTTCAAATATCCATTTTCAGAAAGAATGAATAACAGTTTTCATTTATCTTGTTTTTTTTATTTAGTTTTGTTATATTTTTATATTAATAACTTCAAATAATAATAAAAGAGTATTAACAAATAAAGTGGAAATATTAAAAAAAAATTTGCCGTGAAATTAGTTTTTTTTTATTTATGTTTGTTAACAAATAAACTGGAAATATTATTTAAAAAAATTGTCACAAAATTAATTTTTTTATTTACATTTGTTACATTTTTATATTAATAACTTCAGTTAATAGAAAAAAAAACATTAACAACTAAAGTAGAAATATAAAAAATGTTGCCACAAAATTGTCTTTTTTTAAAATAACCTTAATAAAAAAAGCAACAATACTGGAAATATTAAATAGATTCCATTGCTTATTTTCAGAAATTTTGTTTTAAACATTTTTTGTACGCCCAGAAACTGTACAATTGAACAAAAACTGCTTTCTGCACTAGCGTACGGTAAATAAAACAAGTACCTTTATTTTTAATGTACTTTAATTCTACATAAAGTGAAAGTTCACTTTTAATTACATCCAAATAGTCTTGCGTTGGTGGTCGAGAAGTCAGCGCGACTGCCTTGCACTTGCAGGCAGTTGCCCGGGTTGCGGGTTCGCGTCCCGGTCGATGCTATGACACTTAAAAAAAAAAAAAAATTATATCCAAATAGAATTTGTTTTTTGTTTTTTTGTTTGTTTGTTTAATAGAGAAATGCTCTTGATGAAAACATTTTTTGCCCTCAGTGTGTCAAAAATTCTTTACAGGCTATAGTTTAAAGGTATTGAATTAAAATTGAGTCGTATTTTCTACTTATTATAAAAGCATTTTATTACCGTATATTTTCTAGGTTGGGAGAGAGGTGAAAGTTGCTATTTTGTCTTACTAAAATGGCATTGCTAATATCAATAATTTTACAAATATTTGCCATTTAAAAAAAAAGTGATGAGTAATTTTTAAAAAAACTTTTTTTGTAACTCTTTTTAAAAATCGCTATAAGGAATAACTGATTGTTAATTGAAGTAGTAGATACAAACTGATAAAGATAGCTATAATGAATAGTTGTATATATATTGTTTTTGAAAAGATTGTAGAATAAAGAAAAATGCAATTCACATTGCAATTTTTAATAAATGCATAGTAAGTATATATATATGTGTGTGTATATATATATTCAAAAGTAAAAAAATATAGAAAAATAAAATTACGGTTTTATCTATAATGATAAAATTCTACCTCATGCTAAAGTAGTTTTATTATATTATATACTTAAAACAAGAAATAGGATAATAGTTTTTTTTTTTATTAAAAAAAAAAAGAAGAAGAAAAATTATAGCATAAAAAAAATATATTACAGATAATCTACAAAAATTGGAACTATTTTTGTGATTATTATTAAATAATAATTAGTTTATTAAAACAAAAGACAAAAAATGTTAAGTATTTAACAAAATATTTTTAAAAAATGTAGCTTACGTTATTAAATCTTTTTCAGTTTTGAAAAATTAATGTATGAAAATTTCCCAATAACATTTATACTTTAAATTTCAAATAATATAATAAATTTCTTGTAAGCGATGCTAAATATCATATTATCGCGATAATGATCGATTAATGATCGATCATAGTACCTTCTATTATTGTATCTTCTCCCTCTCATCCCGCTGTCTGTCTTTGATCGAGTAACGTAACATCCATATAATTTAATTTTAAAACCGTAAACAACGATTATATATATTTATGTGTGGTTGTGTGTGCTAAAGCTGCATAGTTCAATGTTAAACAGAAATACAAATCCTATATATATATATATATTGTATTTGCATGTTTTTATATTTTATAAATATACCGCACGAGACGAGAACAATCTGATTTTTTTTCTCTCTATTGAAAATCGCACCCGAAAAAAACCACCAGTCAATATAAAAAATATTTTAAACCGATAAATCCCCTCTAGAGATATTACAGTTTATGTTTTTAGAATTGAACCAGGGATTTTCATCTTAAAGATCCAACATGCAATCATTATTCCAACGAATTGTTGAAAAATCTCCGATAGTAAACTTGTTAAGTCATAGATACTTAGGTTACAAATCCAATCTGGTGTTAAGTTCTTTAGATTTGAACCAAAATGTATAATCATAAAACCTAAATAATATTAAACTAATACATGTCTAAATATGTAAGTAGATAGAAAGATAAACAGTGGAGGAAAAAGACAAAATAATCAGGCAGATATATAGATGAATGAATAGACGGATATTTAGAGAAAGACAGAAATATTTTAGTAAGAGCATAGATAGCTAGATATACAGACAAACAGATAGATAGATAGATAGATAGATAGATAGATAGATAGATAGATAGATAGATAGATAGATAGATAGATAGATAGATAGATAGATAGATAGATAGATAGATAGATAGATAGATAGATAGATAGATAGATAGATAGATAGATAGATAGATAGATAGATAGATAGATAGATAGATAGATAGATAGATAGATAGATAGATAGATAGATAGATAGATAGATAGATAGATAGATAGATAGATAGATAGATAGATAGATAGATAGATAGATAGATAGATAGATAGATAGATAGATAGATAGATAGATAGATAGATAGATAGATAGATAGATAGATAGATAGATGGATAGATAGATAGATAGATAGATAGATAGATAGATAGATAGATAGATAGATAGATAGATAGATAGATAGATAGATAGATAGATAGATAGATAGATAGATAGATAGATAGATAGAAATTATTTATTTAAGTAGATAACACAAATTGGTATACATAGTGATAAATAGATTACTAGGGAGAATGACTTAATATTGACTATATATATAAATTAAGGGTTTAGTTCGATGTTTTAGATATAATATTTAAGGCCATTGCCCAATCTTCAGGTAATACGTAAGGTTTGGTATAATTCAGAAGACTGCAAATAATTTAATATATGTATTATCATATTAAAATTTACTTGATAAGTAAAAAAAAAAAAATTAGTAAAATCCTTACCTATATTATGAAATGGAAAAAATAAAAAATTAAAACTGGAACGAATAAACTAAAAAAATATTTTTGAGTGAACTATTTACAATATCGGCAGTTTTTTGCTTTTGTTTTAAATTGAAAACATTTCATGATTTTGACTCAGTTTAATAATTTCTTAAATTCTTCTCTGTGCTGAAAATTTATGAATAAGTAGAACGGTTGCAGCAATCAAAAAGTCAATTTTTGTAAATGTTATCTGTTATCCATTTGAAATTGAGATTTTTGATTTAAACAGCCATCACCTCACCAATGACTCAACAACTTAGTGCCAAAAATAATTTCAAACATATGACGACAACAAAAAGTATTTATTCGTTAATTAAAAACTTTACATTAATTGAGAAAACTGATATATATTACTTTTAAAAAATAATAATAATAAATCCGTTAAAATATAGAAATTCATAAATTGAGTAATAAATATTGTAAATAGAAATTTAAAAAATACATTTAATGTTATATCTAGAGATTATTACTTATAAAATAAAATTATATGTTCTTAGTATAGAAAAAAAATGGAGTAACTAAACAAGAAATTTAAAGTCGTAATGGAAATGTTAAAAAAAAAAATCTATATATAAATTAAAGATTTAAGTGTGTTTAGTTTTTTGTCCAAAAAAAAACATTGCCATAACTTAGCGATAACACTTGGTCTTTGGAAACATATATATTTTATTTCAAAGTTCTATATAACCTAAAAATAAAATAAAATTTGTAAAGATGCACATAAAACTTTAATAAAAAGAATAAAGAAATAAAAATAAAAGTTGAAATAATTACACAAAAAAAAAAACGCTTCATAAACTATTGTTTTTAACGCATTATATATATACACACACAGGGTATGTACTTAGTTAAAAACGAGAAGTAGAGAAAAGGTAAAAGTGTTAGCAAATAGTAAATAACCAATGTTTTTGTTCGTCACAGATACAAGATACAAAGTCTAAGTATCCAGAGTATTACATTTTTATTAGTTGTGTAGACTTTTAAATACATTTATGTTTTCAATCACACAATAAAAGTTTGTTTTTCATTGCTGGGTCGAATACAAAAATAATTATGGTGTGTCTTTCAAAAACAAACACCTGTAAACAATATTTGCAAGAAATTAATATGTTATTGTGGGTCATATCTTAAGCGTGATTAGACAAAAACCAAATATGTGTGTATAAGTAAATACAATTTTTAGGTTCTTCCTTATAAGTAAATGCTTATAATTATTATTATTGTTTCAGATGGATCCTGCTTATCATTGACTGGATAGTATGTGACTCAAAAGTTATTTGTGTGATGCTGACAGTAGAACAGTGAACAACCAGATTTGGAGATATCACAACATAAATTCACGTTTTCCACAAAAATTTTTGTTTTAACATGTATATATTAAAGAAAATTAAAAGTGGAAACATCTTAAAACAATAGATATTTAAATTATACTTTTATGTAAAAATATTAAATATTTGGGGGATATAAATTAAACCCTAAAAATAATCATGGAAAGAAAAATCATTATTCACTTCATAGTGCTAAGCTGTACCTGAACCCTCAATCAAAATTTAAGATAATTCAATCCTTGTCATTGGTTAATATATAACCGTAATGGCACAAAAAGTAGGCAATGCTGAAACATAATCTTCATTATCTTACTGAAAAATATCTAGTCTAAAACTTTAATCAAAATGTAATATTATAAGCGATTTGATAATATCTTTTATTTTTATTATTTCTTTCAAACTCTAATAATCTTCAATTCCATCTGACTCAATTAACAATGCTGAACTTTTTTTCCCCAAACCTATCATTTAAAACTAATTTTTTCAACAATATCAAAAACCAACTAGAAGTCTTATAATAACACAGTCCGTTTCTCTGATTTTATGAAGCTCTTTACTTTTCTAGATAATTATTGCTCTCACCCATTGTAGGAACCATCATTAATCTAACAACATATTTTTGTATAAAATCTATCATTCAAAAATTGAAAACTATTTATCACTGAAGATTATTTATTTTCATTCAATGCATTATAATACAACCAATGTGATATGTTATTTAACAAGATTCAAAACCAATTGTACTAATAGCATTTTTTTTTTTTCACTTAATAAATCTTTGAGAACCATTTTACCCAAACTATATTTTTGCTACAACATCCAAATTTTTATCTATTATTCTATTTATATATTTTATTTTATTTTTCTATCACTAAACTTACTTTCAGTTCCAACTACCTACTTCCTATTCGTATTCTCAAAACAATGGTATTACCTAAACTAGATTATTTGGTTCTTAATATATTGAACTTAAACAATGATCATTCACTTTTTATTTTATTCCCGTTAAAAAAAACTGTAACCTTCTTCTCAGATTGTATCTATATCCTTTTATTAAAGTATATATTAAGTCAAATTATTAAAATTCTCTTTTGTGTGTGTGTCAGTCATGTTAAAGGTAACTTTAATCAACTAATCCTCCAGATCTTTATCAAGCCTCAAAAACATTTTGTTTTGACAAGGGTATCCCAGAAAAAATACTATCTGGCAATCTTAATCTGCCATTAACAATCACAGATTATTATTAAAACAATGAAGATTTTAAATTCATACTTGCTAATAAAAACTTTGATAGTTCTTAATTCGATATTAGAACTAATTTATGCTAAACCTCATCACATACAGTGTAATATACAACTTCTATTACACCAGCAATACAACAATTGACTACTAATTCATAACTCTTGCAATCCAAAAATTATCGTAATTACTGTAATAAAACCTTTTTATAACTTATCCCATCCCTTTCTTCATTATTCTGAAAAATATTATTTTATACCTTCAGGAATTTTCTGGCTATTATTTATTGCATATATATATGTGTGTGTGTGTGTTAATAAATTAGTCAATAATTCTAAGGATGTCATACCTGTCAAGAAAAAAAGTAATGTCATATATCAAATTTTTTGTGATTGTATGCTATCATATATAGGTGAATATAGGTGCAGTATTGAGAAAAGATTGAAGGAACATGAATTGTTATATAAGCGTGTAAAAAATAAAAATAATGGTGATTTAATATCTCCTTCAGTTTTCTTTGATCACGAAAAAACATGTAAATATAAATTTAAATTTAATTTTGAAAATGTGAAAATTCTTCATGAAGAGAGAAACCATAGTAAAAGAAAAATTAAAAAGGCAATTTTTATAAACAGGAATAAAACGCATTTAATAAATCGACAAGCTTCTAACATTAAAATACGAGATTCGTGGAATTTGAATTGATGACGTTTGCTTCCGCTTTTGGTTTTTGAATTTAATGGCAGTTGAGGCAGGTTAGAAAGTAACCGAAAGTACGTCTGCGGATTTAAAGATTGTTTGTAAACCGTTAAAAATATTATTTCAATTATAATTACAATATTCTTTTTAATTAACGGATATTTTATTTATTTTATATATATATATGTGTGTGCAAAACCATAAAACAATGAAAAGAATGAGTTAAAAAAAAGAATAAAGGAGACCTTGATGATAAAACTTCTTGATTCTGAGGCTATCAATCTTATGAAGACTTCTTTTGATATTAAGGGAAGGTGGAGTTTGAAATGAATTATGGGAAGGTTTGTTTGTTTATATATATATATGTTAGTTCCTTTAGTTTGATTTTCACTTGAGAAGGTCTATTTGTAGTAGATGAAACAATGGTTGTGTAAGGATTTTGGTAAAAGTTTGGATTTAATCTAGTATTGTAATGTTTTATGGTTTTGCATTTTTATTTTTACTAGTATAGTGTTAGGCAGTTTGGGTTTTATATATATCATTAAAATCAGTCAACACTTAGACAATCCCAATATCAATAACAATCAACAATTTCAAACTGCTGTCACAATATATATTTATATAATTCTCTCTCAATAAATATATCTATATTAATTTATATAGTCTAACAAAAATCTACTTAATTATACCAATTTATTAATAATCTAAGGCTCACCCAATCATATGGCAATAATGTTCATTATTCTCTTTATACTAAGCAATTTTCCTTTTATCTATTACTTTCTGCATTTTAACTTTCATTATTAATACCAGACATGAAAGAAAGTATTTGAAACTAGCTTTTTCTAATAATAGCATCTTCAAATATTTGCAGTTGTCTGAACATTTAAGAATTTCACAATATATTACTTGCACAAGATTGTTTAACTCAAAATCTTCAACTATCAACTCTACTTAAATTCAACATTATAATCTCAGCCTGTTCAAAGTTAAATATTAACAAAACATTAAATAAAATTAAGCATATAAAACTAAGAGAAAAAAATAAAAATTTTAACAGTAGCAAATTTTATCAAATTATAAAAATAAATGTCTTTAATAAAATATTTATAATAAAATATTGCTTTTATCATTCTCAATATTCTTTTTATTTTCTAGTTATAGCTTTTTGTCATGAAGTTGTATAAAACTTTATATTAAGACTATTTTAAATACAGGTGTAGAAGCAACATCTTAAGTGTTAAAACTTTTACTATTAATCCTCTCTTCATACAGCTAAAAAAAAAATTTTTTTATATGGAAACTCATTCTATTCCGTTATTCCTACCCAATAGAGAATATAAACTTAAAAGATATTTAAATAAGGCTAAAACCTTAGTACATTCGCCTTCAGTGCTTAATTTATTACAAAAAAGACCTCTACAAATCTAAACTCAAGATTCGACTTTATAAAGATAAGATCTGACTATTGACTCCTTGTAAATCGGAAAGATTGTGCGATGTTAATGTTTAACAGAAATAGTAGACTTAATCAGTGAAGAATTTATTAGCTTCAAGCTCCAAAATCATAATGCTTTAGATTTGCCTATATATATATAGAAAAATAGGTTGAAGATAGGAGTGGGCCGCTCTTATCTTTATAAAGTCGAATCTTGCATTTAGATTTGTAGAGGTCTCTCTTGTAATAAATTAAGCACTCAAGGTGCTTGTTCTAAGGTTTTAGCCTTATTTAAGTATTACTTGCTGACATTGCTTTTAATAAGAATTAATATTTAAAAGATATTTATAAATACACTTTTAAAAAAACTAAATGGACTACTCAATTAATCAAGCATTCCTCCTCCTTTCACCAACATTATGCATTAGATTTCTATTTAATCTGTTGCAGTGAAAAAAATCCAATATATTAGTAAAAAAATATGTCTAAAAAATATCCTTTCCAAAAATTATGAACATGAAATTTCAATCAGCCTAAAATATATGTAAAAAAAAAAAAAATGAATAAATTTCTTGGACCGTTTTATTTCTAGAATGATGTATTAAAGCATTTATTAAGATGTATAATTACAACATTATTCTATTTCAAAAAATTCAGTGCATCTTACTAATAAGTGAAAAATGCTGTTTACTAAAACATTAGATATTTATTACCAACTTGGTAAATGATAAAAGTTATAGGTGCATGTTCTATAAGGTAATCTGTTTGTTGGGAAACAAAGTTATATCTTCATAACATTAGATTTAAAAAGATATTTCCAAGTCTGATCCTATTTTCAAAATTCACCAACTCAATGAACACTCTTCATCAATAGTAAACTTATATATTAGAATAATTCCAATATTATATAACTGTAAATAAATTAACATTAAGTGTTATAAAAAATGTAATTATAAAAGATCTGTACAATAAAGTCTTTCTTTAAAAACGGACAATTAAAATTGCTAAGGTAGAAAAACATAGCCAATATCATGATGCTACTAAAAAATTAAACTCCCACATAAATGAATAATATTTCTGTAGTATAATTTGCATCACACCACTTTCACACAAGGTATGGACTGGTTTTTATCACTTTTAACAGCTTGTAAAGGGATATAATCATAAACGTATGACCAAAGATGTGAAAAAGATGTTTGATCCATAAGATGCACTTTTCATGCTGAATATACACTCTTTCAAAAGGTGTTAAAATGGATAGAAACCAGTTCCTATCCTGCCAGAGAGTTTTGTGGTGGAAATTACACTACAGAAATATTATTCATTAAGTGAATAATCTCTAGTTTGATGAATGGCTAATAAAAATTATTAATATATTCCTACATAGATGATGTCATTGTTGATCAATTGTGTATGTTTTACCTATCAATTTATCTATTGACTATATAGAATTTCCTAATATCTAGCATCTCAGCACTGGGAAAGTCTTTATCCTATTAACAGAGAGGGATCACTACATAATTGTTATTAAAACACTATTAATATACCGTAACAAACTTACACAAAGTATTCAGCAAATCATTAGATTCAAAGAACATCAACAAAAATAAAAACAAGTTTAATCTAACAAAATCTTAATTATTTTTATATGCATCAAGTTTTAATGCATCAAGTTGCAACTGCCTCCTTTAACTTTCCAAAATAGACTTTTCCGGATTAAGCATATTTTTTAGTATAGAACTCCGAAGAATATAATATAAATAATATTATAAAGTCAGAAAATCGGGTTTTGAAATAAAAGAATCAATTTTATTAATTCAGTTTTTAAAAACTAATTTTAAAGTTAAAATCTATTTATATATATATATATTTGTATACAACAAATAATATTCAATTCTGTCAATTTTTTAACCAAAATATTTCAGCATTTTTATTAAAAATTTGAATCAAGCTTTAATAGATTACACAAATAATTATTTAATTTATTTATACTATCTATGTTACAATTAAAGAAAGTGGATGTTAGGTAAACTTTACCAGTAATCTAAAAAAAAAAAAAAAACCCCACTAGCTGGAATCCAATAAGTCGTTCTCCACTACAAAAATAGTTATATTTTCATCTTCTTCTTTTTTTTTTTTTTGCCTACAAAGTTGTCTAATAACCTTTTTCTGCAAAATAGTTGTTTAGTTTTTTTTATTTTGTTCTTACAATTGAAAAATTTTGCAACATACATTATAAAAAATCACTTGTCAACAAATCGCTCACGACAGCATCTATAAACAGTGGGACATAATAAAAATTAACCTACTTTTATTCACTTGAAATAATGAATGCTACTTAATATTTAATAATCTTAATAATTTTTTTACAAGCAATTTTTTTAAAAAACTCAAACTAGAATACATATCATATATTAAGTTACAATTTGATACCATTTGCATCTTCTCACCCATGCAGATAAGATAGTATGATTCTGAAATAACTACACTTAAGAAATATTTTATTATAAAATCACTTCTTTCTTTTCTAAAGCTAATATTGTGACCTTTTAAATACTAATCTAGACTTTTGTATCATACTGTGAATTACTTTACTTTGATAAGCACAAAAAATTGAATTGTAGTTATAGATAATTCAAACAAATTACTTTTCAGGTTTGTTCCAAAATAAATTGTTTAGATAATAATATTTTATATGCTATTATGTATTTATATTTTTAAGCTGTCATTAGATTATCTAACCTGCATTTTTTCTCACAAAGATAAAACTTTAGTAAAACAATAAAAGTTAGTTAACACATATACTTTTAAATTACAATTGATTATTTTCCAAACAAAAAGTAAAGCAGAAAATTTATGCAAGTATTGCTATGGAAATTGGTTGTAATTTCATTTACAAAAATCACTTCAGATAGTTTCAATAGTCAATATACATGTAATTTCCTATTTTGACTAATCACCTAAACATGGTTAATAAATATTTCAGCAACCTTTATTTACTAGATTACTATGTCAGTGCAAAATGATTATCTGCATTTGCTGATCCGGGGATAAATAGGGATTAGCAGCTTTAACAAGTTTCCACACTCAGGTGAAATTATTTACATTCAAGATATAAACATAATAACATTTATATAGAATTAGTCTAATTTTCACAGATTTTATTTCTTTTTCATTTTTAATGCCCATACAAATGAAGAAATTAAAAAGATTAATATTACTTCTGTGTGTGAATATATGCACATATAATCTAGTAATACAAAATATAAAGAAATTTATAGCAAAATCATATCAAAGTTAACTGGATAAATTATAAAAGATACTACACCATTTAGGTTTTATTTCTTACAAGACACTCTGCTACCTTATATTTTTATATTTTCAATACAACTGCAATGTCTATTTTTAAAGTATGTCTTGATTTTATTACTCGTACTTCATATTATATCTCATTTACATCAAATTTAATTGAGAATCTTTAAACTGTAATACAAGCCTTTATTAGTACACTTAATTGTTTAACTATATGAATATAGCCATTGTAATAAAAATTATATTTTTGATTAGCACTGACTATATTACTTAAAATTGTATTATCTATTGAATTGCCAATTTACTCTTTCATTAATATTATTAATTTTCTTTATTATTCTTCATATTAATTAAGAAGTTTTCTTTATAAGGGCATTTAAACATAGTAATGATAAAGCTTATTTTGCAGTTTATTTTATTTAAACACAGCATAATAAATGGGTAATAAAATCAAGACATGCTTAGAAAGTAAACATTAAATTATATTGCACATATTTAAAAAAATCAAATTCTTTTTATTGGATGTGTTTTATTTGACCAAATAGTCAACCAAAATTTTTTTTCTAACAAACAAAGCTGCTATGTTTAAATTTTTCATTAGACATCAAAGTTATCACTATTCATTTAAATAAATCATTTTTTATAGCGCGATGTTTGTAAACTGTAATATTTAACACAGCATTACGCACATGCGCTTTGAAGATTTTAACTATAAATGAATGAATACTAACACTCAACCACATGATAAAGTCTTTGGAAAAGATAGAATGGCCTATCTTTTCCAAAGACTTTATCATGTGGTTGAGTGTTAGTATTCATTCATTTATAGTTAAAATCTTCAAAGCGCATGTGCAACAGCGTAATGCTGTGTTAAATATCACTATTCATTTAGTATTCTTGGGAAGAAAGAAGAGAGCTTGAGTACATCTTATAGCAATTTGGGCTCAATTTCAATGACAATCGACTTATAATCAAAACAGATCTTTTTCATATTTAATCAGGCTTTAAAACTATCCCAGAAAGTTTTTAAATATCTGATCAAAACCCAGCCATATTTGAAACAAATCTGTCATGTCTTTAAAACCTTCACAGGAATATTAAGTTTATATTAATTTAAACATTATAGTCATAAATATTTCAACACTTTAAATTAATATTATACTTTGCCAAAGTGAAGTAGATTTAATGTATTCAAACTAGACCTTTGCACAATATTGGAGATTTAAATTCTAATCAGTTGCAAAAAAAAAAGGTTTATCATTTACTAATGTGGTAAGATATTCTCGTATTTTTCTTACAAAAAAAACTTTTGAATAAGTATTAGAATCAATTATTTGTTAAAATTTTAATATAAAATTGAAACAGAAATTACAACACATTCATATATATATATTTTTTAAGTGCCATAGCATCGGCCGGGACGCGAACCCGCAACCCAGGCAACTGCCTGTAAGTGCAAGGCAGTCGCGCTGACCTCTCGACCACCAAATGTTCAGACTACTTAAAATAAAATACTTATAATTTCAAAAAAGGAATAAATCTTTAAAATTTAAGATAATGGGCATGCATAAGTCAAAATTTCTAAGATCGATCCTAAACAAAACAAGTGACCTGGGTATGAAAAGAATTTTTATATAATTTGTTTACTATAAAATACATATATGCTATATTAAACGAATATAGAAATTGATAGAAAGTCATGGAATGTTGTCAAGCATTGGTGGTCGAGAGGTCAGCGACAGCTTCTTTACAAGCAGTTGTCCCGGATTAGCGGGTTCGCTTCCCGGCTGACGCTATGACCCATGAGAGAAAAAAAAAGTCATGGAATGTTTTACTAAAAAAAAATACTCCATCATCAGATATATTTTTTTTAAATAATTGATAATCTAAACTTTAGAAAAGTTATAAATTAATATATATGTAAGGAAGTGTGTGTATATGTGTGTGCAGTGAGTATAAAAAAGAATATTGAATACTTAAAAACGGAAAAGGAAAAATCAATCAATTTTCTTTTGTTCTATTTAAGCATAATCATAAAAAATTTAATTGAGCAAATTCTACTTTGAAAAAAAAAATGAATTTAAAAATTTTTCAAAGAAAGTTTTCAGTTTAATTAAAAGCTGTCATAAAAGATAATCTGAATATTTTTCTTAGTTTAATTTTTTTTTTTTTAACAAAATTATGCTGTAACATAATGAGACACTGAATTGCATTTGTTTTTAATTTAGTCTCACTACAGTTTCCATATTTTTCTTTCTCTTTCATTTTTTTTTTAATTACTTAAATTCAACTTATGACATAAAATTTGAATCCGGAGTGAAGCCAAAAATAATATAAGTATTCTTTGAAATTTTTTTATTCAGTCAGGTAGTTAAAAATTCTCAAGATTTTTTTTTCCCCCGGTAGAGAGCTCATAATCTGTTTATTTAATTAGATATTTTTTTTATTTTCAGCAA
The DNA here is from genome assembly GCA_028023455.1 of Epiperipatus broadwayi. Lineage (NCBI taxonomy): Eukaryota > Metazoa > Onychophora > Udeonychophora > Euonychophora > Peripatidae > Epiperipatus > Epiperipatus broadwayi. The sequence continues at coordinate 93,503 of JAQFVV010000161.1, read as the reverse complement.
AAGGTATCACCATCAAATATTAGAGTTGAATGGTTAAGGTAAATAACATCTATTTTTCAAATATTGCTGAATACATGTGAAAAGTGCTGAGAAAATTCTTTGTAGGCTAGTTTGTTTGTTTGTTTTTAATTGACATACATATATCGAGCCTCATAGTTGTAATAGTAGTACATCTTTCTGAAATCCCCATAACATGGAATTCCAGTAAATCTGATGTCTTTATCAAATAACAATCAGATTTATGATTTTTCTTTCAGATAGTCATCTCATAGCCAATCAATATTTATTAAGTACCTAGACTAGAAGCTATGTTTTGTTCAATTTTATGTCTTTCAGTAATAACAAGCAAAGTTGTTCGAATGTCAACTATAACTAAAAAAAATTAGGTAAAATTTTTAAAACGTCTTAACGTTCACTTGGGTAAATTCATTGGTAATGATTATAAAGATTATATCGATTTATAAAATATATATGATTGTTAATAATAAATACGTTTATAACATATTGTAATAATTAGATTAGGGTTTTCTTATTGATCCCTAGGTCCACTTTGACAAGTTTGAAATGGATTAGGTTGCCTTTTCTTCAGTCACTAGATAATAAACAGCCTTCTTTCTTCTTGGTGTTTTTAGTAGACTCCTTTTTCCTCTTAAGATAAAGTACACTCTTTTATATTCATAAAGTCGACTCGGGGTTTATTTGCTAGTTTTGTTCATTATTGGGAAATATAAAACATCTAGTGTATGAAGTCCTTCATAATCGAATTAATTTTCTATTAATTAGCTTTTGTGTTAATTAATTTTTACACATATAATTTATATACGTAGTATATATATATGCACACACACAACCCTAGCTATTCTTAAATAGAAAGACGATGATGTGCGCACCAAAACTCTTAGGACTAGTAATTTGTAAGCGTAGAGAATGTTTATATATAGCTTTAAACAAGAAGAGTACAAGCTAAAATAAATAAATTATTTTTACAAATCATAATCCACAAAAAACTACTACAAGAAAACGTACACATTTAAAAGTATTTTTAACTTCTTTTATAGAAAACATTTCTTTCTAAAATACTTCAATACCATATTCGTGCATTTCTCTAATACCATGATGTTAGCTTTATTAAATTTTGAATATTACAATGACAAATTATTATTAACAATAATCCAATGGTTCATTCACTTCGTGCTTCACGATCGATCATTTGAAGTCAAGAAGTTTATTTTGTAATTTCATTAACTATAAATTATGTTAAAACTTCAATTTAAGTACATCTTTTAATATATATATACACACACGCAATATTTAAAAAGGTAACTTATATTTGGTTAGTGAATAAACGTAATAGAATTAACCCCCTCCTTCACTGAAATCCTCTCAGATTAGTGTGCAAGATCTTTCCCATCGCTATTCCTCTTTGGAGGGAAGTTAAGAGAGAATGTTTCTGCTGTTGCCTCAGTAGATTATTTATACTATTTTAGCATTTACTCTAATTCGGTAACAAACTAAAAAATTCAATTTAACAATAGTATTATTATTAGATTCTCTAGCGAAAAGTAAAGTGTTTATAAATTTTTCAATTTTTCCAAATGCCTTGTACTTTAAAAATTTCATTTCAAAAAAAAAAGCGAATAAAAAATATATAACCACACTTATTTGTATACTTTCTAAGACTTAGACGATTATATATATATATATATATGAATCTTTCAATATGTAGATAATAAAACGAAGCTGGGATTAATCTTTAAAAATTTCTATACCAATATTCATTATACCAGTAAATAGTATGCTGTAACCAGTTTACGACTATTGAAAATGGCAGACAACCATAAACTGCTTCATCATTTTCAACCATTCACGATGAAGATCTCTCCAAGTTCGATTCATCTTCTCCGATCTCTAGCCTCTCTTCTCCACATCACTCCCCGCACACTTCCTTATTTCATCCATCCAACTCACATGCGGTCTCTTTCTAAGTGTTTTATAATTTCTTGTAATTCCGTTAAAGATTTCAATTGTCCATCAGTTATCATCTCTTCTAGCAACATGTCCAGCTCACCTCCCATTCAATCTTTTGAAGTCCTTCAATGATATCAGTAATACCTGTTTGTTTTCTTATCCATATATTTAGTTTTCGATCTCTTCTTGTTACTCCTAACATGTATCTCTCCATACTTTTTTGAGTGATCTGAAGTCCTTGTATTGTTAATAAATTTTATAAGATAAATTCCGATATAATTTTATTACAAATATTGTTATAAGATAAAATTTAAAACAGGTCTAAGCGATTTTATAGCAAAGATTCTCCAACAGTTTCTCATGCACAATAAAGGAGAAAACAGTAATTTTAGATGATAACGGTTTGAGGGTTTTCTGCCCTGTAGCTGGATATCTTGGATGATTGGCTAAGTAGGCCAGCTACTAGAATAAAAACTGTTAAGCTTATTTAAAAATTACTCAGACAGAATTTGAATCTAGATGAAAACTATTATTAAATAGATTTAGAAAATCTATTGGTGAAAAATTAAATATATTAACTTATTTAAATCATTCAGTTAAAATTTTACATATTTGAAATAATTTACTAATAACATTAAAAATGTTTTTTCTACATACCATTAATATATATATATATAATCTTTGTTGTCTTATAATGAGAATATGAGTTTATATATATATATATATATATATATATATATAATATATATATAGTTATATATATATATATATATATATATATATATATAGCAACTACCAATTTCAATTTAATAGAAAATAAGATTATTGATACCTAAGGTACCAAATAGTAAGCGCTTATGAATCAGATCTTAAACACTGGGACAGAGAATTTAACAAGAAAAGGGTGGTTCCACCCTCTTCTTTACTTGTCTTTCTATATATCCAAGCCAGACTAAAGTACTTAGATCTGAAGGCATGAATCTTAAATATCTTCACACTCAACTTTACTGAGTTCAAATTACAAACATACAGCGTGAAATCTTTGGCAAAGCAAAGCAGAGCAAAAAAAAATTAATCAATCAATATTGGGGAATGGGAGAAGAATTGATTTCTTGAAACAAGCTGAGCTTCATTACAGTAGTAAAATTATAAACACATCAGAAGCTGTACTAAGTAAGATAATTTCATAACTAGCATAATGTTCATAAACTTAATTGCAAAAAAAAAAAGTTGATAAGGCAGATTGACTTTTCAATAGATGATCACAGAATATTTCATAACAATAATAAAAATGTTGAAATATCTAAATTTTTGCTAGAACAATCAATAAAAATTAAAGGAAATAATTAATTATTTTCAATTCTTATTATAATCGCGTGCGCCCATACGCACACAAAGTACTGAAACAAAGATTATATTGATAAAAAAAATTATTTAGTAACTTGGCAATTAATTAAATTAAATTAAGATTTAAAAATCTATCATTACAAGTTTTTTCTGCAGATATAAAACTTCATGATTAAAGTAACCATAAGCAAGCCATGATGTAAATACATGTTTTAAGGATAGCCTGACATGAAATCTGTCGCAATACATTATTGAGCATACCTCCATGAAAATCTGGTTCAGATAGAAAATATTGTAAAAAAAAAAATTGATACAAAGTATAGATGTTTAATGTAATATGTATATTAATTTCTTAAAAACTTAAAGATTATATTTTAAATGTTCCATTATATATATATATATATATATATACCTGTATACTAGAATTAGTTTTAAAATAGGCAAAACTCTCTATACAGTAGTGCTACTCAGTGCAAGCCAGAGTAATCAATGGATGCCAGAAGGCTTAGTTTCACTGACTTTTATGATTCTTTGACCTCTCATCTTCAAGTTTTTCCAATTTTATTTTATATTTTGAAAATGTTCTCTTTCTATAAATATTATATTTTATTGCTTATTACACCAAAGTTAATAAATCAATTTAATGAGCTTAATTGCAGTTTCTACTTTTAATAAAAATATAAATATATCATATTGTAAGTCTAGTACAATGATGGATTATGGAGTGAATAAACAGTACAATGAATCCTTTTTCTGACTAAATTAAGAATTGTGCAATGCAAATACATACAGTGAACATTAGAATGGCAAACATTTTTGTTATGTAAAATTTAGTTATCAATTTAATTACATTTACTGATTTACTATCCTAATCTATATTCTGTAATAATTTTAACCATTATTTATAAATGCAGTTTTTTGAAAACTACCTTAGCTTCTCCATGACAAACTTCTGGCAATGCTGCAGACACAATTCATGGTAAAAATGGCAGAAATCCACTATGATTACTTGACATTAAAAATTCAATTTTAAAAAATGCCTGGAGTAATTTTTTGTGGTTAGAATCCGTTTAACCACCAATGACTGAGATAAGATAAATTATACTGCTACTAATTTTTATATGCCCTAATTTTATATCTTTTAACTGAATAGGTATCCATCTCACTGCCTTTCTAATTGTTTCTTTATTTTACAAAAATCAAATTAGTTTGAATTTATCTCACATAGTCTAAATTTTATATCCCTTTTTTAGAGTTTATCAAATGTCTTATCACTTGTAATTAAAATATAAGTAATTTTGTTCTTTCATTTTTATTAATCTGTGATTTTTTTTATCCTACTTTTTTAGAAAAATATATTCCTTTGTAATTTTTAGAAGAATAAAAATTTATTTTATTTTATTATAATACCTGATTGTAATTTTTCCAAAATAATGCATTCAATTCAACTCAATTATGGGTTTATGAAAATTTTGGTGTGGTATTTTTGTGCCTAAAGTTTTCGTATTTGTGTTTCAGTAAAAAAACAAGACCAGTGGAAATTTTCTTCCAAATGTTAAATATTTAAACTGACATCTCATTCTTTTTTTTTAATGTTAAAAAGTTAAAGAAAGTTCAATGCTTGAACTTTTTAAAAGCATTTGAAAAATGAACTCCTACCCATATTTTAGGAGCATCAGGATTTGGAGCTATTAGTAATGACAATGGTGACAATATATATGACAAAAGATTTGAAATATATAAAACTTAAATAATTTACAATTATTTTTATTTGCTTTTCTTTTTTTTAATGTTCATTTGGAACCATAATTATGCCATAAAATAACTTTTCCAATGAGCAGATCAAAACTGCATGTAGATATTGCAGATTAATAGATTAATTTTAGTTTTCACTAAAGTACATAGATGTTAGCAAATATTGGTGGTTCAAACATCACTTCAAGATTGTACTTATTCTTTGCATAAAAGGAAATACAATTCTCAGCTTGTGTATCACAGGCTTTTGTTGACATTGTAGAAAACCAAAAAATAAACTTCTACTTTATTTTTGTTTTTTGTTTTTTTAATTATTCATATTTGGTTCTTAATAAGTATTTGATGTTTTATTTAGTTTTTTGTTTGAATATATTTGTTTATTAGCAGAAAATTAATCAATTGAAAATTTTTTGATGTCAAATAGAAAATGCCTACTGTCAATAATTTTCTTCATGTTTTTTATAATTAAATGTTGATTTTTAATATGTCAAAAATTAATTTTAATACTTTAACTTATTCTTTAATAAAATTTATATAAAAATACAAATTTGGATGGGTGAATGAATTTTTTTCATTAAATATATATAAATATAACTATTTAATAGTCCAATTTAAAGAAAATAATGTTTGTTCTATATTTTACATTTATTGACAGTTAGTTGACATATAGCTCACTAGAGTTTTTTTCCAGTACTTCTCCATTATTTTAAATATATATTTTTAACCTGAAGAATGAAATAAAAAGTTTTTATTTGCTTACTATTTATATTTGTTTATCATTGTTATACTTTTTTTAATTTGCAAAGTTGATATTTAATTTTTAAAATCAATTTTATTTTTTGAACTTATATTTTAATAAAATTTGTCTGAAAAGAAAAGACAAAATAGTGAATAAGTTGTTGTTTAAAAAAGGTACAACTAAAAAAAATATAAGAAAAAATAAATTTAAAAAAATCCCATGAATATGTTCAAAATCAAACAGTTAACTATTTTTTTGTTCAAAATGCCTATTGGCTGAGTGAATTGAAGTTCTAAGCTTTTGATTGGTCAATTACAGAATCAACAGTAAAAATATAATTGTCTTTTAATATTATATACATTTTAGTTTAGTTTGTAAAAAGCAAATTAATAATTTATCAGATTATTAAAGCAAATGAAAGTTTTTTAAAAAATAAATTTCTATTTATAATTGATAAAAATAATCTATAGTGGAAAACAAAATGAATGTTTCATAATCTATTATAAAATGCAGCCTACATCATTGATTTCTTTTTCAATTTATTTTTCTGTAAACATAAATAATTTTTACTAAAATCTGAACTATTCTTCTAAAATAATTATATTTTCACACATATTTTATAAAAATAATGTAAAAAATACACTAAAATACATTTTTGTTTTGAAAATCAAACAAAGAACTTAGAACTGTCAAAATTGTTGACAAGCACTGCCTTTTATTGAAAATGAGAAACAACCAATCAATACCTTGAAAAGCCTGACTTCTCTCATTGTTATAACTTTAAATTTAAATATTATTGATTTTTTACTTGTAAAATTCTAGAGGTAGCAGCAATTATATGGTACATTTTTTTTCTTTAAATGACCATAAATTCACTAGGATAACATAAAAATTAGCAGTTTTAGAGTGAATTAAAGCCACCAACAAAGATTTTCATTGAGTTCTGGTGTAAGGTTAAAGATTTAAAAAATTGAAGCAAGCTTATAGTAAAAAAGGAGCAATATAATTGTTAAATATAGAATCACTAAATTATCTAGTGGTGAAAATATTGTACATATGTTTTTTAGATGAGTATGCAGTAATAATTTTAGCCATGAGTCATAAATGCAGAATTTAAAAAACTATTTAATATCAATATATAAAAAAAATTATTTTAAAGTAAAATTACATCAGCAGTCATAGAATTGTATGTATTAAATATCTATTCACTAAATCAAATGAAATAGCAATTGTTATAACAAATATTAATTGCTGAAACTTAACCACATACATAAAACTTTTCAGGTTGTTTCAACTTTGAAAAAGTATCATTTGTATTAAAATATTAATTTTAACCAGTTAACAATTTGTCCTTTTTTTGTTTTACCTGGTGAGAGTTTTTGAAAATCTCAACCTTCACTACTGTATAAAATCTTTATTTTACATTGAAACTCAATAAGTTGAACCTGACTTCTTTTTAATTTTATTTTATAAATGAATAGCATTCTAAAACATCATTTTTGATGTTTTTAAATGTTTAAAAACTGATTTGCAAATCAAACAATATACCATACATGTTATCAACCAAATTAGTGCAAACACTCTTTCAGAAAACAAATAAAATGTTTTTATTTTAATTTTTTTAAATGTAAATGAATGAAGATAGATTTCTGATAGATATATTGAGTTCTGCTTTGAAATATGATATTTTTTTTATAACAATTACAATACTTGAAAAGATTTTAACCCCATGTCAGCTCTGTCTTATAATAATGTTATACATGTGATAGATTTCTTTTTATATTACAGTCAAATGTATTAACTTCTATTTCAAAAAATAAAAGATAGATGAATAAATTGAAAGTGGATATTTGTTTTAAATAATAATCAATTAATTAATGTATAAAAATATTCAAAAATATTTTATAAAGAAGCAAAAATCAAATTTTATTTATAACAAAATCTTTGCATGAAAACTTAGCAAGATGGAAGTAAGCACCCATAAGGTATTTTCTTTTGTATATGTGGTATCCCTTAGATCTAAACTGATTGTTCTTTAATTCTAAGCTGATTGTACTTAACATGTAGACCTCTTCAGATTTTTTTTCAAATAAAGTATCAATAAAAGCATTATAGAAAAAATACATTATAAAAAAAATCACAGGTCACTATTACTTATGATAACATTAATATAACATTTTAAAACTGTGGAACAACAATCTTTAAAAAGAAACAAGAAATGGTTAGAAAATCAGGTACATTAAAAGTATACAAATAACAAAAGAAATTTTTAGATTGAATAGTTGACTACACTTTTTTTAATATGGATTAATCAAAAGTAAATAGCAGGTCATAAACATCAATGACATAATCATTTGTGAAAGTACCAACCTATTCTTTGAAGAATTTTTTTGCTAATTCTTGCAGTATAAGTGATGTTCCTGAAAAAGATTTGCTGCCAGCAAAGAATAGTTTTCTGGATTATGAGAAATAACTGAATTGCATAGCATCAGAAGGCATAATGGGATTCCCAGCATAGATAGAACTACTGATAAATATTATTTTGAGAGAGAGTAGAGATTATGAAATGATAATTTGGAATTTTTTATTAGGATATTACTTTGCACTTTAATTTCATTCTTTTAAAAGATGAAAATTGTTTTTATTAAAATCTAACTGTGCAGCAATTAATTTTATATGTATTTTTACATTTATATTTTTGATTCTTTACTGCTAAAACGTTTAAATTTGGGTCGTATCTTTAGTTTAAGTTATAGGTTTGAATATAGATTATCCCTAAATACATATATTTCAATATAAGCTCTAGTGAGTGGATAATATAACAACTAAGATTCTGGAATCAATTAATTATGTGTATAAGACTAACTTTATTTGCAAGATTCACTAAACCAATCATAAGATTTTTTTATGTATTCAAAACAATATTAAGTGATCTAAAATTAAAAAATCTTTTAACTATTCATTCTCAGATGAAATAATGATTTTATTGTCTACTATTTTTGCCCCATTCATCATTATTAAAAAAATTCAAAACAATTTAATCCCTTTTTCTAATCATTATACTTTTCAGTGCCACATGTTCAAAAAAATGTTATTCTAATTGGATAGTACTACAATAGCTGCTATGCTTCATCAAACCGCATTCCTGATAGCTTAGATGATAATCTTCATTTATTTCAATCTTCAAATTTTAGTTTAACTGCAGCCTCAGAAATAATGCTTTAAACTGGAAAAATGGTTTGCCACAGTAAAAATGGCATTCACTAACTAAAAAACTATGCTTTCACAAAATCTTTTAGAAAAAATATAGATTCTTTTCAAATTAAATGATTACTAGAAAAATATAGACAAATATGATGTCTTTCTTTTCTATTTTCAGTTCTTATACTTAATGTAAAGAGCCATGACAACTCAATCTTGCTAAAACATAGATAGTTATTGTTTGAAGAAAAAAAACAGATTCACTAAATTTGCATCCAATCAAAAACATACGTACTTTTGCCTGCCTAATGTTCAAAACAATAAAATACAAATTAAAAGATAACAAAATGAGAATTATACACATGATAGCCAAACTTCAGTATTTATTACACTGCAAAGTAGCTCAATCCCTTCTGAGTGATTTTTACTCTTGCAGTTTTTGATGAAACTGTTTTATAACAGATGTTATTTAACATTACTCAGATACTTGAATTAGACAGAAATATTACACCAACATACTCTATAATATTTTCATAAATTAAAAAAAATTTATACCATGACAGATATTCTTCATTATTTATCCAAAAGAAAATTGCCAATTATAATCATCATGGGTGAAAGGGTCCAATGGGTTTCTGATCTTAGAATTCACGATATATTTTCTAACTATGATCACATATAATGTTTGTTATATCATCTCTACAGTTTGTGCAAAAGCATAAGTACATAGTCCATTAAAGTTACTTCAAGTAAGCAATTAAGTATTCCTATTTTTCAAAAAAAATTAATCTCACCTTTAATGCAACTGAAACTTTGCTATAGTCACTTACCACTTGGTTATTTCAAAGGAATGAGATGGGCAATCTAATTCAAAAGAATTAATTTTTCTACTCAAAATAATTTATTTTCAGTGAAGAATGGGTTTTTTTTCTTTAAATATAATCACATGCAATCTCCTGTTCTGATTAAAAAGATTTACAAGATCAACTTAATTGTAAAAGTACACATTAAAAAAACCCTGCAGAAAATCCTAAAATAATAATAATAAGCTTGAAAGTCTGGGTTCAAATCCCTATAATTAAATCTAAACTCCAGTGATATAAAGTATATCCGAATTTAAATATTACAGATTCAGCCTGTATCTTGCCCATTCCTCTTTCATGTATTTAAATAGATAAGGTCTTATACATGAGAGTTCAGAATGACTTAAGGTCAACATGGGTATGACAGTAATATTGGCATCATCAATGGATTTCGGTGTTTCATCATCAGAATTTCAGTGGTATGGAAAGTTGAAGTGTTGGATGGTGTAGCAGATTGAGGCCTGTCCATTGATGTTTGAAGATTTGCTATCTTAATATAAAATGAGCACTGATTCATCATCATCATCATTATCAACCATTATCAATCCACTGCAGGATGAAGGTCTCTCCAAGTTTAATCCATCTTCTCCGATCTTTAGCTTCTTTTCTCCACATCACCCCTGCACACTTTCTTATTTCAGCCATCCATCTCACATGTGGTCTCTTTCTGGGTCTTTTACAATCTCTTGGAATCCAGTTTGTTTATATATATATATATATATATATGAGAGAGATGATGATCTGGAACAACTGGCGAGTGCTGGTTCAGCATAAAATACATATACTGGAAATCATTATCTTTTTCACATGTGTGTGGTCATGTGTATCAGTTGTGTCAGATAGATTGGATAGCTGAAGGGAGCTTGAAAGTCTGCGTTGAAATCCCCTTTAATTAAATACTAGTAATAGTAGTAGCAATAGTAATAATAGTAGTAGTAGTCTTATTCTAAATCAAAATAATCTATACTTAACAGTCAGAGATATCAAAAGAAGATATGGACTATAAATTCTAATTCATTCTTTCAAAAACAAAAATATATAAGTTCAAACAATAAATATTTTAATTTCTTACAAATCCATTATACTTTAAACTTATTCAGTACATTTTAATCCAAACAAATCTTGCCATAAGTACCTTGAATTCATGAGAATGCAAGTTATTATAAAAGCTATCTTCTTTAAACGGCATTAATTTTATATAATATTGTATACAGTATAGTTGTTATTTTTATACCCCGAACCAAATTTCCATTTTCTGATTTAGAATATCCTTAGAATATCCAAAAAGTAATTACTACACACAAAGTTGAATTATTAATATAACTTTAATTGCATATATCCAGTTTATCATTCATGCATGAAACGCAAACTGTTTTAGCTTTCATTGTGTATATTTCTGCCATTTTTTTACTTATTCAAAGCTTACATAATCTTTATTTCAAATAAAAATTCTTTAGTAAATACTATTTTGCTATATCCCCAAATTTATTGCTCCTATCAATCTACAAAAATATTTTTTTTTTTTGCTTGCCATCTCTATACTTTGTTCTAGTATTCTTTATTTTAAGAAATACTCTTTTTTTCTAAATAGAAATTTATTTATCATTCTGGTTTTCACCGCATTTTATTTTTATTACTTAGCATCACTTTTAATTTTTTTTTCCTTTGATTGATCTGATCCAAACTTAACCCAATTCTTAATACAATTTATATTTCTCAAATTTAATATAGACATATTTATAAATTTTATAAAGATGTGTAATTAATTACTCTTATACATTGCATTTAATCAATTAAATATATCCTTTACGCGATTTGGCGCAGTTTGTAGAGTGTCCGATTTGGGATCGCTTGATTTTCTTATGACTCCAAAAGTCACATTTTTTTTTTTTTGTTAACTAAACATATTAGATCATCTGCTTAAAACAGAAAATTAACTCAATTTTCTAATTAAAAAAATAATAATCTGATTTCAAACTTAGTTAATCTTAACAAACAGATATTAAGAATGATAGACAATATTTTTCTCTTAACAAAAGTCTTCACTCATGTGAGGCAATGATGTAAACGAGTTTTTAATCACTATTAGTCAAGCGTTGGTGACCGAGTGGTCAGCATAGCTGCCTTCCAAGCAGTTGTCCGGGTTCGTTTCCCGGCTGACGCTTTGACATATAAAAAAAAAAATCATAAGTTTACTTCAACTATCAAAAACATTCCATCATATAAAAATCAATCTAATAGATGTGTGTAAATTTATCCATAAATAAAAAATATAGTGTGAAATATAAAAGCAGAAATTGTATACAGTACTACGTTACGTACATTGTGAATTCTATCTATAAAATGCAGTATTATACTTTGTTATAACAATTTCCAATTGAACAAAGGGATAAACTCTGCACTATTCAATATACTATTATAAAAAAATAAATAATAGTTACAGCCAGCTCACTCATGTATCTACCCTGAGTAGCATTTAACAGCGAAAATTTTATATAACAGTAACATTTCGATGTGAATGGCCGACTTTCCATAATTTATATATAGTAACACAATTACATTGTTTATTTGATAAGTTGTCTGTCATATATATCAAACAAGACTCTTTGATTTTTTTTTTTATTCAAATCGTTTTACATATGTAAAATAAAAACACTGTCAAAGCAAAAACAACCATTACAAATAACTGAATGTTTAGCAAATACTAATTTAATTTAAATCTGTCCACGAAATATTGCAATTTTTTATATAAAAGATCATATTCACGAATTTTCTTTTTTGATGCATATTTTGATTCTCCAATGAGACTGTTCCCGTATCAGCACAACCCCTTATAAATAATATTACATTTGTTGATTTTAAAACAGGCAAAACTCACTATATACATTGCCACACTCAGCAAGCTAGAGTAAGCAATGGATGCCAGAAGGCTTGTGCATTAAATCCCCATCTAGTGCCTACTCATCCAATATCCCCAGACTAGCTTATGGCCTTACTCTAGCTTGCTGTGTGTGACAATATGTATAGTGAGTTTTACCTGTTTTAACAACAGTTATACACAAGCATAAGAGGAGGTGGTCATGTGATGTTTATTTGTTGATTTTATTAATAATTAATCTATCCTTATTTGGTCCAACATTAAGTGCAACATTAAAATGAGGAAAAAACAATGATGTAGTCATATTATACACTATTATTTATATGTGGTAATGAAATCCATGTTTTCTCTTCAATATTTTCTAAATTTATATAATGTAAATAAAACGTCTTTTCTATTATATTCTACATTCAATAATTTATTAGCATATATTTGAATACTGAATAATTTAAGACAAGATATTTAACTATGGTGCAATAACTCCAAAATGTTTGACAAATCTTTTTTTTTTAAATTCGTACAAAATTATATTGCTAAATTCTTGTTAGGGCATTATGCAATAAAGAATATTATAATCTTACAAGAAATTCTAACAATATATACCCAAAGACTACATACATTCATAACCAAACAATTAAAATTAATAGATACCTAATAATCCAAGTGGATATTAAATCAATTTTCAATCTTAGTTTTCCCCCTTTTCTCCCTAAAATATAATTTTGTAACTTTCTGCTGGCAAATGAATTATTGTCAAAAATATCATGAGATTGTCTTTACTCCATTTTCACTTGTACTTCTGCTATAATTCCTTACCCAAGTTCTATACACCCCTCATTGGAGTATTTGATCAAATCATCAACTTTGTTGAATGACTTGTGTTTCACAATTTTGTCAATATTCATAAATATAAGTATTGCCTTGGAAGTCTTTCAAAAAGATTCTCAATCCAAACTGGCTATAAGTAAGAAGATATAATTTTATTTTCATATTCTTACAAAAACTTTCCTTCTGAATACCACTAAAACGTCAAAGATTTGAAAACCAATTACGACACTTTAGATTTTCAACACTATTTTCCCAGAATATGTGGTCTGTTGATTCTTCATGAATAAACATCACAATTCACAAAATAAACCAGATTTCCTTCATATCTTTTTGCTTTCCTATTATACCTATCACAATCTAAGCTGTTTACAGTCAATTAAGCACATATCTATTTTAAAAAATTAGTTTATTATATCTGATTCAACTTCTTCCAACTTAAATCACAACTATTTTTTTCAGTTGTTTCTTTTTTAACAACTTTGCATTTGCTCTTAGAATTTAATTAGCAAATTAAATGTTTCTTACTTTGACAAAGCAAGATACATTTTTCAGACAAATCAAACTCATAAAATATAAAATGACACACTTCTGATTTTTTTTGCATTCTAAAAAACCTTAAACTCTTTTCACAGGATACACATACTTCATACTTATTTTTCTTCATCTCTTTACTTCAGCAAGGTTATACTTTGACACTGCCTTTCATTTAATATTTCATTTGTGTTTTAAGACCTTCACATTCATATACTATTACGTGTATTAAAAATCGAATGGGAAATTAGGTATAGTTTTTGTTTGACAATGAAAAGCACAATACCTATAGACAATATCTATAAATAGTAGATACTTTATTTCGATAGCCTAAAACATCTACTCTTGACGTTTTTAAGATTTGACTCTCCACAGCTTTCAACAATTTTACATATGACAAATTACATAAACACTATAATATTACCAGTATCTCTTTGTAACCTAACCTTCTGATTCAATTTACCTTAATTCAAACTCCAAATATAAACATATTTTTCTTCCCAATTACTGTTTAAAATCTATGCTATCTTAAATATATTAATTTAAACATAGCTAAAGCTTCTTTAAAAAAAATATGCTGAAAATTGTTTCACTTTTTCCTTTTTCTTAACCGGAAATAAATAGTTATACATAATGCTGAGTTAAATAATATGGTATGATTTGTTTTGAAACATTTTTCTCAACAACCACAGCAATCAAGTTCATATTTTAGAAACCTTCACAGTCATGGAACATATTAATTAAGTTAACGTTTCATTAACTTCTGCTTATTTTAATAAATTCTGATCATTTTTAATACTTTCTAATAAACTTTCAAAGATATTAATGAGTATTAATAAATATAACTGAACTTAACGTATCTAATAAATTCAAATAAACAATAGAGTATTGTAAATATAATCAATGACAACCAAGTTTTATCTAAAAATAAACTTTAAGAATCACTAATAAGCGCACAAATTTCAACAAATAAAACAGTCAGATTGCAAGCAAATAAATATATATATAGGGATAAAAATAAAAAGAGTACCAATTACAATTGATAAGCTTAAAATCAATGTAAATAGCTTTAAATATTTTTTTGTTTTCAAACAATGATTTAAGATAGCGAGGGCTTTGAACATTCCATCATCAGATTTTCAATGAAATGGAAGGCTGAAGAGTTGTGAGTTGAAGTAGTTTGAAGCCTGTCCATTAAAGTATAAAGATTTGCTATCTTAATTGTAAATATGTGTGGAGATGGTAATCTGGACCAACTGACGAGTGCTGGTTTAGCACGAAATGCGGTTATTGGTGATTATTTATCTTTTCAACATGTGTGTGACGAGGTGGGTCAGCAATATGAAATTGCATGGAGAGTTGAGGGTTGTGTGAAAGTCTGAGTTCGAATCCCTTATATATTACATATATATCTGTATGTGCATGTGTAAGCCTATACAGTGTATTAATTTATAATAAATCTTGGTAATTTACCTACAATTTTGAAGTAAGTTCAGTGTTTTGCTTTGTATAACATAAGAGCTGTTTCAATGGAAAACAATTACATTTATATGCAATAGTTGAATTTGATCAATGAATATCCACAAGCAATAAGTTTCTACGTTCTAATGAGATAAATATTTTTATTAATGAATTGAGCAGCATGATAAAAAAAAGGTAATATGAAAAGCTAGCCTTACAATCAATAATTCAGTAATCTTTCTTTAATACTGCTTGCTTATCATATTAGAAACACATCTAGTTAACGCAATGACCAATTCTAGTTGTTTATTTAAATAAATGACTACTAATAATTAACAAATTAAAAAAAAAAAGTTAAGAATTTGATGGATGTGCAGATAAACATGTGATCCTTTTCTTTCACATGCGATATTTTACCTTTGTAATATAGATAGACAAAAATAATACTCATTTAATTAAAATAAACAAAAAAATATAAATATTTAACTAAAGAGACTAATAAATAAATAACATACTGGTAATTGAATTTTTGTTTAGTACTCAAACTAGCTGACAATTAGATTTTAAGAACATGAACACGCGATTGTTTATTGGTGAAGGTCAAGTTAAGTTTGGAGTATTAAAATGACCAATTAAGTACAATAGTTCGTTCAATTGATCAAAGATTTTTTTTGTGTGTGATATACAAATGTCAGCTGATTCCGAATCGGAGGTCATAGCTACGATAAATAATTATAACAATGGGGACAAAAGATAGTACGATTTTGAGTTTTGTTTGGTAAAATTATGTAATTAAAAAAAAAGAAAGACTATGCTAGATAAATATGATAGTTGTTTTATTTTTTTAAAAAATAATAATAGCTCTAAATTGAGAATATTTTTGATTTACATGTGTCAAACTTATTCTACCCACAACTTTGATATGAATCTACCCAGATAAGTACTTCAATGATTATTCTTAATTATTTATTAAATAAGACTTTATCCCTAGTCCAGATAAAGATTAACTACCTGGGCTTATTAAATTAAATATACATATATGGAGTAATTCAACTTCATTTCTCTATTAACATGTGTAACATCTTTTATAGATGTACTTGATGGACCTTTACTGCATTACATATTCGTAAAACATGAAAAAAGACACATTAAAAGACAAATGATCCCTCCCCTAGATCCAATTAGTGCTGAACCGGCACACATCAGTTAATTAATTATTTTTCAAAGATCCTTAAACAATGACCAGCTTTTATCAATATTAATTAAGAACTTTCACTTAAGGGATGGTTCAAAGCCAAGTTTTACATCGCCAAATGTAATAATACACAGAATTTAAGAATATAGATTTATTTGTATGAATATTAACTCAATGGCTACAATTACGTGTAGTATATTTGAGATGTTTTATTTTATTGGCGAATGATTTTGCCAATATTGGAGGAATTTTTTTAAGTAAAACTTTAAAATATGTATATATTAATTATTGAAAATAATTAGTAAAATTTAGAAAATAGATTTTTTAAAACTCTAAATTTTATTTTAAAGGTTCAGCTTTAATTGAATATATCAAACTACTAAAATCATTCCATAATTTGTTTCTTATATATGTAATCGGTAATATTCTGATACTTCTAATAAACATTAATATTAATGCGTCATTTATTACGCAATATATATAATCCTCTCTAAAATCTTCATAATTTCTCTCCTTTTTAGTTTATTCTCCTCTCCCACCCCGATCTTTTTTTTTTCAACAAGAAGTTTTTGCCTAACACTTTATTATATATTTCATTTAACTTTCTAATAAATTCTTCCTATTGTTTTTCATAATATATATTCTAAAAAACCTTCAAATGATTTTTAATCATCTATATCCTCCTTTTTAAGGAATCCCACTGCAGATTTATAGGTATTATAGTGCTTTACATACAGTCCAATCAAACAACTTTAAAACAAAGTGACAATTTAAAAATAACGTAATAATTAAGGAATAGTAACAAAAAAAAATTTTTAAGCTAACGCGGCCTATAAAGAAATAAGTAATTATAACAGGCTAAATATAATTTACTAAATAAAAAGGAGTTCATTGTCAAACTAAAACTTTATAGCAAAAAATTATAAAAAAAACATTGGCCTTCGCATTCTTCTAATAATGAATGTTTCAATTAGTTTATTGGAAAAAAAAATGTCAAAGTCCGAAAATTTAACTGTCTAATTGAAATTCAAATTGATTTCATAAAATCAAAAATCCAGAAAATCAAAATACTCACTTGAAGATAAATATAATGACTACTCGTCTAAATTTGATGCATTTCTGGTATTGATTTTGAGGTGTAGAATGCTGCTATTTTTGTTCTCAGTCCAAAATAATTATACAAATAGTCGCTAATTTTTTATATAACTTAATCGACTTTTTATATGGGTCAGTGGGGTTTTTTTTTCAGATGTATGTTCTAGCTGATGAATGTCCCAAACATATGTCGTATGTAAACTACGTAACTCGAAAAGATGGTAATGAATGAGTAATAATATTTTAGGCCTTTCCACATAAGTACTGATAATTTTGAAAACTTCTACACTATACAAAATGTAGACCTATAAAAATATTAAAACTATGGTACTCATTGAACACCTACTGCTGACTTGGAGAGTTTACAGAATTCTTGGAAATGGGGGTTACGGCTCAAATTAAGGATCTGATAAGATGAATGCCAGATCAGCCATATAAATAACTTGTTTACAAATAAAAATATTTTTAATTACTTAATTAATCTAATTAATGCTGAGCACAATTTGCCGAGTGGCAGAATAGCAGACTTTGGAATTTAAGGTCCATGAATATTGGCCCAGCTCTTGACACTTGAACTTCTTATGAACTCCTGACCCCTAAACCAATCTATTATTTTACTTTTATATAGTATCAAAAATTATACTTTGAAACTATTAATGCAAAAAATAATTTAGAAACAAGTTATTAAAAAAATTGTAAAATACATGTAAGTGAAAATGCCTTTAATTCCCAATGGAATTATTTCACACATGTATAGAAATATGTCAAAAGAAGCAACAGTTTCTTATAATGTTATATATTTAAACTCAAAATAATGATATAATGTCAAAATCACCAATAAAACTAAATAATTCTTAAATTAAAGTATTAAATGCAGGCATATTTTCATATATATATCAATCATCAGCCAGGTGAAACCTTAATGAGCAATATGGGCAGTACATACTATTAAAAATAATATCTATTTAGCAACTAATCACTTTGTTCTTTTTTTGGATCAGTTTAATATACTGCACTCTTTTCAAAATGACCTTTCAGCTTACTGGATTATTTCAGAAAAGATAAATGTGGATGTTAAATGAAAAGAGCAAAAACAGTAAATGAATTGATTTCTGAATGTATCTATATATATATAACTCCAGCTTTTGTTAAAAACTGTCTCCCAATATTTTATAAATTATCTTTTAAAAAGAAAAGGATAAAAAGACGATTAATATAGATAAAATATCTTATCAAGTAAATAGGCTGAAATGTCAATGCTAATACTATTTTTAAAAAATGATCCTTAATATTTTAAACGCATATTTCAAAGTTAGCACTCTGTGGATTTCAGCTTGTTCTGACATTTTTTTTGGTGTTTAAATATTATATATATATGACACACTGAATAACAAATCGTTTCACTACTTACTTTTCAGATATATTACAATTAACTGTACAACTGAAATAAATATAAATGCCCTTCTTTTGATACATTGAGTTACTAATGGTCCTCAAATAACATTCAAAATTTAGATGCAATTGTTACTTATTCCTACTAAAATTCCTCAATTAATGAGTTGAAAGAATTTAATATTTATAAATGAAAATATAATCTCTACACCAAAAGGTAAAATAAACTAAAATTAAGAAATTTTATTATGTTTTGTTTTAATATACAGCTTTCTGCTTGATCCATAATTTCCACTTTGTAATACTGCTAATAACAGAAGATATGATCATATTACAAAGCATTAAAACTGTTGTTAAACTAATCAGCATATGATAACGTTTTCCAGCCCATCTTATAATAGCTAGCTGTTATAATTATATTTGAATTATTTTATATTTTTACAAATAGTAAATATTTATTTCTTTTGCAGTGTTCTTATTTTTACAAAGCTTTACATTTTAACCTATCTTTTTTCAGAGTATCAAATATTCTTTTAACTGGAAAAAACAGTTCAAATTTTAAGTCACACATAAAACTTCTACTCAACAACTATTCTTGAAACTATGAATAAAGACATGTAATGAAATTGAACTATTCCCTGCTTTTATGTAAAGCCAATAAATATAATAATCTTTAACTGAGAGTTAAATTTGTATCTGGATTAGAGATCATCTTTACTTTAATAAATGATTGGTAATAATCATTCGTTTATTTATCTAAAGGGGTTAATCTCAAAGTTGCGACTTCATACAATTTGAAACTGTAAATAAAATTGTAATTATTCAAATTTTAATTGTTCTTTTATACGTATATATAATTAAATCTCTGAAGAAGATTGCTAAACTCCGTGAGAATTGGAAATAAAACGTATTGTAAAAATAAAAAAGGAATACAATATTTTATCACTTTATAAATTTTTAAAAAACCTTGTTTACTAAGGTTTAAAAATTAATATAATATATTTACTTTGTAAAATACAGCATATATATTTTTTAAAAAGCTTTTTTATCATTATTAACAACACCGTTATTTATAATATGATCATTCCAAATTCAAGAAGAAAAAAGATTGAAAGATAAAATAATAATGCAGTAGAGATATGTTTTGTCATGGTTATAGAAACTATTGGACCACAAATGCATTCATATATAAAACATGAAGTCCCATTAGTCAGTTTATTTAATGTTTGCAAATGTTATCTTCTAACTATATAACAAACTTTTTGAAAGACTTCAGCATTTTATCTAATTGTAGCTCTTCATGGTATTATAACATCAACTATATCTGACTAAAGAAATAAATCAATATTGCACTTCTTTAAATGTTTTTGAGATAATCTATGTAGCATTAAAATGATCAGCCTATTATAAAACTATACTCAAGTTCTCTATAAAATACTTATACGTCTGTCATTTATACTTATGTCCAGTCTACGGAAGGTATTATTTTAATCATATTAGACTCTATACTATCACACCCAGAAAGTTGAAAAACATATTGATATTGATATCTTATTTTTAGAATCTTAAGAAGCACTTTTAAAAAAAAAATTCTAATGCCTTAATATTATATGAAGTTCAAGCCTAACTTTCATAAAATAAATTGGTAAAACAACACTACTGTATATGCCTTTAATAAGCTAAAAATATGCTATTTTATCAATGTAATAAAATGTTCTGTTTTAGCTTGTAAAAAGCAGCATTACATCTCAATATAGAAGTTACTTTTTTCTATTTCAAGGAGGAAACTTTATACTCTACTTAAAAAGCTAATAAGATATTTAAATTGGTTTATAGTCTCAAACCAATAACATTTAAATTAAAAGTTGATAACTTTTTTTCATTCACTGGCTAACAAAGAATATGAGTTTTTATTTAGAACAATATATACATGCAGCCTTTTATTAGTTTTATACAAAAATTTTACCAAGATAATTACAACTCGTCTACAGAGAACATTGGATTTCCACCAACTAAGAGAGAACAAGCTGGATTTAAAAGTGGTTTTAGTACAGTAGATCATAGAGAGGACAAATGAATATGAGTTGCCATTATGCTTTGGATTTGTACATTATAAAAAGACATTTGATTCTATAAACATTTCTTCAGTGGTTAAAGCATTGGATCATCAAGGTATAGATCCAGGATATTGTCATATTTTAAAGAATATTTATAAAAATACAACAGCAACAATTAGATTACATAATGATACTAGGAAAGTCAACATTGAGAAGGGTGTAAGACAGGATGACTCCATATCTCCAAAACTTTTTATAGCAGTGCTGCAAGAAGTATTTTGTGGATTAAAATAGGAAGCTAAAGGAGTGAAAGTAAATGGAGATTATTTAAGTCATTTAGATTTGCAGATGATGTAGTTGTTTTTGCAAATAATGCTTTAGAGCTGCAAGAAATGTTGCAGGAGTTATCAGATGAAAGTAGGACTAAAGATAAATGTTAAAAAGACTAAAGTAAAGTTTAATGGATTTTTCAAAATATGAAAATAAAAATTTATTATGATGAGTTAGAAGACATTAACAGCTAAAAATACCCTGGTCAGATTATTAATACATATGAAAACAAAATGGATGAGATTAATCATAGAATTAAACTTGTTTGAAGTGTTTTTGGTAGAAATAACTTGATACTAAAAGGAAATATGCCTATGTGTTTGAAAATGAAGGTTTTTAATAACTGAGTTTTATCAGTTCTTACTTATGAATCTGATATTTGGACACTTAATAGAAGAGCAATGCAGAGACTTCAGACCACTCAAAGAAGTATGGAGAGATGCATGTTAGGAGTAACAAGAAGAGATCAAAAAGACAATATATGGGTAAGAGAAAACAGGTGATACTGACCTCAATGACAAAATTAAAAGACTGAAGTGGAATTGGGCTGGATATATTGCTAGAAGAGATGATAATAGAGGGACAATTGAAATCTTAAACTGGATTCCAAGAGATTATAAAAGACCCAGAAAGAGATGACATGTGAGATGGATGGGTGAAATAAGAAAGTGTGCAGGAGTGATGTGGAGAAGAGAAGCTAAAGATCGGAGAAGATGGCTTCAACTTGGAGAGATCTTCATCCTGCAGTGGATTGATAATGGTTGGCGATAATGATGATACATGCAAATTAAACAGCTTACTATTTTTTTTAATCTTACACATCCATAAAGAAGTCATACATCCACAAAAAACCTCTAATATTTTATTTACTTCACCATTCTTCAGCTAAATTAAATAGTTAAAACTTTTAAGCTAAACCATTTATTTATTATTTATTTTTGAATAGGCCACTGAAAATCTCAAACTTTATAACTTTTGTTCCTCCCCTTTTCCTATTATTTTTTTTATTGAAAAATATAGATATTTTTCACATAACTTGTGATTTATTTAATTTTTTTAGAAAGTAAATTTTATTAATAGCAAATTATAAAAAAGTATTCACATGTGTACAAGAGAATAAATTTAAATTGCATAAATATGATGCCCTACATATGAAAAATAAGCAATATAATGCTTCAAGACAGATGAAGAATGATTTGAATTTGAAGAATGTAACATCTTTTGTATGTAAGTGTATACTTTATTTACAATTCATACACATTATAAGCTTGCTTTGGATACTAGTAACTATAAATTACTGTTGAAATAATGTGCAACTCACAAAAATATTCTACTGCCAAATTTGTTTAGAATTTTTCTATGTAAGAATCTGTGATTATTTATGTAGTATTATACAAACACTCTATATTAATTTTTTAATGGCATTGTATTTATTGCTATCAAATATGATGGAACAGCAAGCAAGTCACATGGTTCTAAGAATCTAAATAATTACAGTGGCATTGAAGGGGTGAAACAATTTAATAATTTTCTTAAACAATTGCTTGAGATTAATTATATGCTTATGAAATACAGAAAAATGTGATGTTGAGAAATATGGTCAGTTTTAAAGGATATGTAACATATATTCAGGATGATTGTTATATAAGACATAAATGGGTTCAAGATTTAATTTAAATTGATTGATGACAAAAATTTTGTTACAAAATGTATCATTATTGAAGTTACTATCATCATTGAAGGTACGGTGTTTTGGAATTTGGTTAAAATTTTGGTACTTGAGGAGAATTGACCATAGATGTCTATTAGGATAAATAATTTTTATTTTCTTTAAATAAATCACCAACTAGCAATTTGATGTTGCACTGGTCCAACATATCTGCATCTTCTATGGCATGACCACTGAAAAAGGAACGACCTACATATAGAAGTAAAGCGAGCAATGATATAGGAACAGTGGCTTTTAAGATTGGACTAACTCAGGTTGCAAGGTATGTTCTAGCTCTAATATAGAAGACAAATAATTGAAGACATATTAGATTAAGACCTCCTTTGATTTATTTTAATAAAGAAAAACTTTGCTTGAGACTTTAATCATATTCATGTGACTATATTTTAAAGGTAGCAAATATTTGTTTATACCTTTGTTTGAAACAAAACTTACTGTTTATTTACTTTTTACTTATATGATTTTAAAATAATGGATAATGACCTGCAGGTTATTTAATACATTTATAGAAATTATTGCTCATAGGAAAGAGAAATGTGAATAATTCCATGTGTAAGTGTTTAATTAAAAAATCCCATATATTAATCTTTAACTGAAGTTTAAATTTTATATCTGGGCTAGAGATAATCTCTAGTTTCAAAAATGATTAGTAGTAATCATTACTGTATTGATCTAGAGTATATGGTGTCAAAACTGTGGGTGAAATAAATTTGGCACTTGTAACTCAAAATGTAACAATTTAAAAAGTATAACTACATGATTGTTTCAGGCTCTATCTACAGAATTCAACCTCATCAATCTATTAATCTTATTTTTAACTTAATCAAGTTTCATAGACTTATGGAAATTGTTATTTCCATTTAGATATCAGACAACCAAAACACCACTTTCATTTCTAATGCCAGTAAATTAAGGTTAATCCAAACATATTTAATTCAAAAATTATTTCTATTATGAGAAAAGTACAATCAAAGTATTATTTTGATTTACTGTTTTAATTATACTGCAGTACAAAAAAATTGTGTTGATATAAATATAAGCATATTATATATTTTAAAATGTTATCTAGTCATTAATAAGATAAAATTACACAACTTATAAAAAATATTTGTATACACATATATACAAACTACAGATAGTAAAATTAATTATTATTTAAATTTTCAGTAGAATTTGAGATTTATATAATAAGGTGTCTAAAAATTTCACAAATCCAAAAAAAAAAAAAGCAGAAAAGAATTAATAGTCAAAAATAAGAGCCATAGATCAATTCATAGATCACATGACCCTACCTCTTAAGCTTGTA
Organism: Epiperipatus broadwayi; assembly: GCA_028023455.1. Taxonomy (NCBI): domain Eukaryota; kingdom Metazoa; phylum Onychophora; class Udeonychophora; order Euonychophora; family Peripatidae; genus Epiperipatus; species Epiperipatus broadwayi. Next base: position 68,828 of record JAQFVV010000161.1, on the reverse strand, counting down.
CGTTACAAACAGTGAGGATTGCCAATTCCTCTACAAGCTTTATGATAAATGCTTAGCCAGAGCCAGCACTTAAAATATCTCTGTCAGGAACCTCTCCCCAAACCCCTGACCATGGTTTTGTGCTTTGGCACTCCTCAGAGAGGTGTCAGGGTAGGTTCAGACACTAGATATAAAAATACCAACCCAAAGCCAAGCACTTATCTAAAAGTTATCTATTGAGTGGAAAATCTGAAATTTTCAGACATCTACATGTCTTCAAACCCAGCTATCCAACTCAAATAGCTATATGAAGCTGATAGATCTTCAGCCATACCATATATTAATAGTCATAGCAATAATAGTAGGATTAATAGTAGTCTATATATAGTATATAATTTTTAAAGATGAAATTGTTTCTAAGTTGAAATGAAAAATCTACTTGAAAACAATTCTATTAATTACTCAAAATACTATTTCAATTGCATATGAAATTTGCCCTACAGATCAATAATTCTCATAGCTTACAATATTATATTTATTTTGCTATATTATTTTTATTATCTACTAGAATTACAAAAATTATAACTATATCTACAGATCACAATTATGGCACCATATTTTTATTATAAAATATCACCATTACTTTAATATTATTTACAAGGGTTCAACATTTCAACTTAGTGTTCACTCCTAACCTTAGATCTTTTCTCTTTATGAATTTCATATACCGATTATTTAGTTGTTGCTATTATTCTACTACGAAATTTAAGCTTTCCTAAAACAACACATCCATCTCTAGAAATATTTAAAATATTTTCTAAAAATGAAAAAATATTTATAAATTAGTAAAAAATCTATTTAGAAACAATTCTATTAATTATTCAAAACATTATTACAACATTTGTATTTTATATTTACCTTGTTATCTTTATATATTATAACATCTCTCTCTCTCTCTCTCTCTCTCTCTCTCTCTCTCTCTCTCTCTCTCTCTCTCTCTCTCTCTCTCTCTCTCTCTCTCTCTCTTTCTCCTTCCTGTCCTTTATTTCAATATCTAGGCTATAACTGTTATTTTCCAAATTCATTGTAGCCTATATTCCCATATTCTAGAGTCTTTCTAGATTTCCTCCTATCAAATCTAACAAGTTTTAATAAATTATTCTCCTTTTAATGATATTTCTTTGACAAATCTGAGATGTCAATGATAAGTATAATCTTTTTTATTTATTGAATACGTTCAGTCTTGGTATCAACTTTTTTATCTAACATTCTTCATGAAAGGAGTCTATCTTTTTTCTTTTCTTTTTTATTTCTTATTAATTAATACCTATCTGCATTGGGCGATAAGAACAAAGATTAGTGATAATGACAATTAACAAACAATAATTCTGTCAAAATCAAAACATTTCCTGGTATACCAGATGAAAGCAAACAAAAACTAATGTTTTACTAAGTTAAAAATATTGAATAATAAATCATATCATTAAGTGTTGGTGTAGATTTGAAAGGCATTCAATAATAAATCATTTAATATTTTTTATCTTTTGTATGCCACAATATTTCTTATGTATTTTGTTATTTTTAAAAATCTTCCATTCTCTAATACTATCTGTTTTTATACTGTTAAGATGTTACATAACCACTTTTGTAATCTATCTTTTTAGCCCCACCCTCTTTTTTTCCGCTTTGTTACAACTTTATTCTCAAGTTAGATATATAAATAAATCAAGGATCCATCTACTTAAAATGCTGTACTCTTCAAATATGAATTATTTTCCATTGGATTTGAACAACTTATTGTGTTGCCTGTACCGTTATATGTTGTACTTTTATCATATGTTCGCCCATGTAACTTAAAAGGTATTCTATTGTATATGTTAATATTGCAAATAATTTGTTTTCAATAAAGATTTTTAATTTAAAAAAAGAAGATAGCTTAATCAATACAATAATAAGATCATTTATCCTATAGTTATAATTATATAATAACATTTTATATTATCCTGAAATCTATTACCCTTAATATAAAATCTACTTGTTTCAAATATACATAAAATTTCCACTCACTACACATAGAATCTATTTTATAGATAGATTAGATTTACTTAAGCATCTGATAAATCATATTGATAGAAAATTTTATAGAAGCATTTGATAAACCATATAAGTAAATAATTTCACATAAACATTTGGTAAAAGGTTCATTAAAAACCTGCTAAGGTTTGAAAAATAGTTCAAACAATATATTAGTTTGGCAAATTGCCATGATATGATTAGTATTTCATCAATTATTATTTGGGGAAGCATAGCTTAATTAAACTGGCCAACTACTATCAATAATGGCAAAGAACTTAATCAATTATTAGTTAATGTAACACCTGTTATCTAAAAACATAAAATTAATGAGAGGACATTCAAATATAATAGTCTATACGTTTGGGGGAGGGGGGGGGGCTTGTAGATTAATTTCGTCAACAAAAATTATTCAAATTTTTAAAATTTAGTTTCCATTTAAAAAAAAAAAAAAAACACTTCAATTATTCTGTCAAGCGTTGTTAGCCGAGAGGTCATCGCACCCGCCTTGCAAGCAAGTAGTTGGTTGCAGACGGGTGTGGGTTCGCGTCCCGGCCGATGCTATGACATATGGAAAAAAAAAAAAAAACACTTCAATTATAAAAAATATTCTTTGTCCATTAAAAAAAAAAAAAAAATTGTTTTTCTATAATTCTTAATTAAAAAGACAATTTAAATTTTATACCCACAGAAAAAAAAAAGTTCTGAACTGATTACTCAAGAGAGAATAAAATTTACCAACTACTAATTTATTTATTTTTTCAAATTGTTTAAAGTTTTATATCTTTATAATTTTGGGACCAGGTTAATAAAGAAAAAAGTTCTGCTATTTTATTATAGGATGTTTCACATTAATAAAGAAAGAAATCTCACTTTAAAACATCAACGTTTGTTAGTAGAACAAAGTAATTATTGCTTTAAAAAAAGTTTATACTCCAAAAAAATTAAAGCCCCAGCTCTAAAATGTGTATCCTCTCACGATAATCAGCGTTTAAAACTGAATAAATGAATCCCAATAATATTGAAAAAAAAAAAAATTATATTAAGAGTTTTGTTGTTTACTTACACAATTATATCTTTTATATGCGTAAATAGATTAATTGATACACCTTCCTTTTTTATTGTTTTTTTTTAATGATAGATAACTCAATAAATAAATGGATAAATGGACAAATTGAATTTTACTTATCAAAAATAAAATTAGGCATTAAACAGCAACAAGCTTATTACTTTATGTTATTATTTTTTTTCATATGTCATAGCATCGGCCGGGACGCGAACCCACACCCGTCTGCAACCAACTACTTGCTTGCAAGGCGGGTGCGATGACCTCTCGGCTAACAACGCTTGACTACTTTATGTTATTACTACTTAATTAAACTTAAATGGAAATTAATTAAATTTTAAAAATATATTAGCATATATAAGCCCAAGATAGGTAAAATAAAGTGGCGATAAAGTACTATAACCAGTGCTAACATCTGGTCATAAGTTTATCACTGTTTGTCACCTTCATTGATCTAGCATCTTCACTTTAATTAAAGTTTTAAATAAATTTTATTTTTGTTGTAGAAAACCTAAGACCATAACATATTGTGAAAAGCGTATTCAATACTATTTCTCCATTTAGCTTTCGGTTCGAAGAATGTGGTTGCTGCGACTAACAAATACAATACTTCGATCAAACAATACGAGTATGATCGGTATTATTTTGCCAATGTGCCACTGCCTTATTACAATTTATTCAAGAATATTTAAATTCAATATTTAGCTTTATCATAAACATTAAAAGCCCTTTAGATATTTGTCCAAAATATGAAATATACGTGGAAGAGAAGTATTGTATAAGACAAAAAGTATTTTCCAAGATTCAGCAGCTATCTATTACGTGAAACAAAGTTCCTTAAAAAAATAATAATGCTTAATGCTATCGTCATTTGTCAATACATTGCCGCTTACGAAAAGTTTTGATCCCGCTAAAACTTGTCTATATATATATAAATTTTAAAAAAGCTTGAAAACAAAGTGCTCAGAGACTCATTATGGAATGGCCAATTTTTAGATTTTTTTTTAACAAAAATTGCATAAATCTAATTTTATATATATTAGCATATTGGTTCATTATATGTCTATAAACAGATATAAGAACTTTTATGAGATTTTTTTGCAATGGGGAAATAAATACTTTCCATTTGTTTAACATTTTCAAAACATTTAATTCTAGTCTACTAAAGTGTAAATAAATTTATCCATATGGCATATCACTAAGTATTCTATTATACCTAGATTATCCGATAAATAATTTATATGTGTAAATAAACAACTTGAACAAAACAAACACCTCTTAACGGAAATGGGCCAGAACATACAAAAAGTTTAACATTATACTTAACAAGTGTATTATATCTAAACCATTAAAAATCAATATTTATTTCCATAAAAGATTTAAAGATTGTGCAATTATAACTATGTAATCATATAGTAAAGATATCAACTCGAAAATTAATTTATAGAATTTACCTAATAATAATAATATCCAGCTATATATATATATCTCAAAGTAAATGCAAAACTGAAGGTCAACAAATTTGAAGGAATAGTAATCGTTTATAAATAAATGTTAGAATAATTGACATAAAATTGCTTCCCGCTCATTATTAAGTAAGTTAAAAAAAATCGATAACAATCTTAATAAAGATATATTTTAATGTGGATAGAACATTTTTTTATTAATTTAGAAAATATGAAAATAGGTATAATGCAAAGATTTATAAACAGACACACACACACCCCAATGTAATAGCGGCTATATCAAATTCATTAATTAAACTATTTTTTAAAAAGCCAATTTCAATTTTACATTTGAAACCAAATATTTCTTGACAATAAAATAATCCCTATATTTTTTTTTAATGAGCCTCAACAATAGTTGCAACATATAATTAATGTCTTATAATTAAATTACTGTCCAAAGTTTCCAACATTATAAAAATGTAAAATTACATTTTTTTATTTTGCGTATATTTATTTGAATTTAAACAGTCGGCATACAGATATGTACAATTTATCTATATATACATAAAAATTACTTTGCTTTTAAAAAAAAAAAACGTGTTCGAATTACAATTTTATAGTTTTGGTATTATTCTGGATTTAAATTAATCTTATTAATTCTCTTTTATCTAAGTCAGGCCGCGTTTTGTTTGCTATTTAGTAAAGGTGAGATTAAAATAGATTTATATAAGTCGTTAGTTTGCTTTCAACACTGAAGTTTAAATTTTTAAAGTAAAAACACCTCTCCAAGGAGGCATGAAGTTAGACAAATAATTCGTTTATGAATTGCTCAGTAGAATATCCATCGTACAATTTCCAGTAAATGATCTTTTAGATGGGTAAATTTAATCAAGGATATCGGAAGGCATGTGGGGAATGATTTGCCAGAGGAAAAGTATTTCCAGGGCTCGTTAGCTTTCTATTATGAGGGCCAAAGCTCCCGATGGAAAAAATAACGCATAATGCTGTCATTAGCCGTCAACACACAGCCGTTTATAGAAGGTTTGATCCCGCGTAAAGCTTGACTGGATAAAATGAGCTTGCAAACAAAATTTTTCTGACTCGTTATGGAATCCCTAAGCTTTGGGGATTTTTTTTTTCCCTATAAAGCTATTTTAATCTTTTTTTAGGGGGGGGGGGGTAAAAAAAGACAAAACAATTTTTTTTAAAAAAAAGAACTTACCCAAAACAAACTACATAATAATTAATTAATATTTATTACTAAAAATAAACAAATTAAAATTTCACATTTAAATTTGAATCTCTAGTAAAAGAGTATTTGCTTTTCTATTGATTCATAATTTTACAATTTAGCTGTACTTCCTAATTTATTTAGGTTTGTTTTGTAATTTATATACGAATAGTGTGTGTATATAGTATTGTTTAACAAGTGTGAAGCTATTTGTTTTTAACTGAGGGATACTTTACAAAATTTTAATCAGATTCAATTTCAACTACGATATTAATAATTAATATTGTTATCAACAGCGATAAAGCAATTTAAACTAATATTTTTAAGACTTTTTTTAATAAATTAGGTTCATTATTAATACAATTCAAATTTTAAAAAAATAATTGTTCCAGGATTTAAGAGTGAACGAAATAATTGTTTATTAAAAAGAGATAGGCCGAGTATATGGTAATGAATTATTGAGTAGATTGATATATAGAATTAAAGCATAAATTATTAAGTTATGTACAAAATACTATTCTTTAATTAACCTCAAGTTTTAAACTGCATTTTACTCCCTATTTATGCAACAGCAAGATTAGAAATGAGAGAGAACTGAAATATATACAAAAAATAGATATGCATAGAATAATAGCAAATGTTATAAAAAAGCATATATGCTAATAGATATATAATTGTTCTATAACTGGTGAATATGCAAATTCTTCACCCTAACTAATTAAATAATAAAATATGGGAGATATATACTTCCTTTTTATGATACTCTAAAAGATAAAATTTCAAGGGGAAAGAGTGTAATATGACTCCAAATTCTACTCAAATATATTTTATTAGAGAAATTTTTTTTATATTGAGAGAATAATCAGAAATATAAATTATAACATGAAAATTTTTTTTATTCATTTTCTATTTAGTATACCATTTTTTAGAAGTGAAAGTTTTGCTAACCGTTTAGTTTCTTTAGGTACTACAGTCCGCATCAGAAAGACTATATATTGGTTTTCTTTTATAGAACTACATTTGATTTCTAAGAGTGCCTTGAAGTTGAGACTTTAAACAAGGAAGATAAAGATATTTGCATTGTAATATTATTAACTAACACTGATTTCTACATATTTCGATCTCAAAATTCTTTATCAAATATGTATTCTGATATACATAAATATAGGTAAATAGTAAACAGTTTATTTCAAGTCAAAAGTGTTCCCTGCCTCTCTCCACAAATAAATAAGAGCAGGAAAAAGCATTAATTATTAGATTGGTCAGTCTTTCAGTGGATAAGACTTTTTAAGATATTTCTTCCTTGTTTTTTAATTAGATATGAATTGACAACTTGAAAATAAAAAATTTCTCAGCTTGCTTGAAAATATTCAGATAACTACAAAAAATTTCCAAGTGTCCCCTAAATTTAAACCCCATGTTATGTCAAGAGAAGTGAATGTGCTAACCACTACACATAGGGCTTTTCATATATATATATATATATGTGTGTGTGTGTGTGTGTGTGTGAAACGATTATATCAAAACAATCATACTAAAATATTTTGAAAAGCACTTGATAATTTTCAAAAACTGGGGAACTCACTATAAAACCTTGCCCTTTTACTATTAACATCTTTGTCCAAAAATGCAAATAAGTTATGGACATAATATTAAACAGAACAAAATGAATTCAATTCTGTTTAAAGCATATTTCTAAGCTGTAATTTATTTTGATAGCTGGAGCATCTTTAATAGGCTGGAACTTGGAAAATATTTTCAGATTCTAAAGAAGTTTATGATTTTTCTTTTAGGTACTGCCCTATAATTAATCTAAATAGTCATTCGGTTATTGTTTGTATAGGGATATCTCTATATATTCTTAGATAATAATAAAAAATATGGAAATCCATAAAAACTATCACTACCTGACATTAGACCTTCATCACCATTCTTTTTCTTTAGGAAGAATAGGGAAATGAAGATATATTTTTCTCTGTAGCAACTATTCAATGATTCTTCTATTATCAATCAATAGTGTCCTGTTTTACATACAGATACAGGGGTGCAGAGGGCTCATCATATAGCCAATTCATTTTTCCCAATCTGTTCTGTTCATGGCCCTGATCTCAATTCCATGTATCTCTTCCCATCTCTTATATCATTCAACAAGATCAATTTTTTCCATCTTTTTTTCTTGTTTCCAACTTTCATTAAACTATTTTTTTCCTTACTATATATCCAATCCAATTTCTCTTCCTTTTTTTAATTTCCTCAATCCACTTTCTTTTCTTTTTTTTTTTATTTGCTTTTTTCCAAACTTTCTGGTTTGTCATTTCATTCATCCAACTAACTTTTTTTATTCATTAATATTTATATATATATATATATATATAAAGTATTTGTCTTAGATATAAGACTTCATTATTTTGTGGGTGGTTTTAAAAAATCAGGTCCTAGTTAAGATTATAAAGAAACTCCAAATACTAAGCTAAAAAAATTGTTCAAAAAGAAGAATAAGCTACAGTAAATCATTACCAATATATCTTAATAATACTAGTCTCATTATTGTATTATCCTTCTGTCTTGATTGTTGATTTTATTTTTAGTAGAAACACAGCAATAAATATGTTACCCATTTTTAAAATGTAAAGAGCACTTAAACGTTTTTGATATAGATCTAATTGAGTTAAGCCCTGAGCAGATAATTCTACTGGTTTCACAGTAATTTATTGAGCCCAATATTGTGGATGAAATGAGAATGCTTAGAACTATTAATTCTTGGATTTCCAAGCATTTGTCAAACATTTGAGATTTTCCAACTTAACTCTTTTTTTCCATGGCAAATTTAAGAGAAACGATAGACTTGAGACTTGATGTTAAACGCCAAATCTTGTAAATATAACCATAATTGTAAATATGTTTGATTAAAAGGGTTATTTTTATAAAGTAATAATAATGAGTTATCAAAGTCTGAATAAAGCAGCCTAATTAAGAGATAACATCTCACCTATTATATATATATATATCTGTTCACATATTCGCAATTTGTGTGATCAGTTTGTGATTCCCAAATGATATCGCCGGTTAGGAATCAAAATGTAAATACTAATATATATTTTAATTAATTTAATGCCAACCATAATTTTTTTGGCTTTTAATTAATTGTAAATACTAACTAATTAGTATTAACAAAATTACAAGCTATAAAGCTTCTAAATATTTTTAATTTAGAGACTTTATAATTAATCACTGAGATAATGGTACTTTAACAACGGAGGTAATTAGAATAATGTCTAGAGGGAAAAACTCTAGAAGCTTACAAATACTATAGTAATGAAATTTCATATTTCATTTCTAAAATATCTTATATATATATAAATATTTTATATATAATAATAAAAATCTTTTTAAAAAAACGACATTCTATATTAAAAGATCAAATAAATAATTAACGAAATGCTATATAAAAAGAAAGCAAGAAATACTGTTTTCAGAAAAATATGTAAAAACTAACTCATTTCAAAATAAAATTTATTATTTACATGCTAAAATTAAGTCATCCGACTTAAACTTTTCAACTAGTGGCAAAAATGTGTAACGCCGCTGTCAATTTCAACGGGCCACAAACTAAAACAGTAAATATTTTTGTAGATGAGTTTCTAAATTTAATTTGATATTGCTAATTTCATTTACTTTTTCCCAAAATTATATAATCATTTGTGTTACTTGATTTTTTTTTTTATTAAATAATATTTTTTTATCAAATGTCTGTAATAATTTTCTGGCTGAAAACACATTTGTTTATTCAATAGAATTTCTTTATAATAGGTATAATCTACCATAGTTTATCTCTAGAATTCTGAATTAATATTAGTATTATTATTTAGCTTTATATTTTAAATTTTGCTTTTATAAAAATTCAAACCTTAATACTATAGATAAGCAGTTTCAAAATTATCATAGAGATCATTATTTTTAGAATTATGCTTATTTTATGGGCATTATTAGACTCAAAAAGTAACAACAGTTAGAATAATTGAATAATATAAGAGAAATACATCAACCTTATGGGCATGGATATTGTGTATATTCTTCAGAATTTAAATATATTGTATACATATATAAATATAATGATTATAATCCTTTTAATTTTTGTTGATATTTATACTTACTATGTTATGTGGTATAGAATCCTATACTATAACTTACATGCGTTTATTTGTGGATGAGTGAAAGTATGTGCGGCGTTTTCTACAAGAAAGTTTATTATAACTAGACTTCATGCTGTATATGTGTGTGCGTGCGCACACATTACACACGCATTGTACCTTTTTATCATGACATTTTGACCTTTGTAAATATTTAGAACATAATTTACAAAAATGTACATTGTGCCTGTACAATCTACGCATTCATATATAAATAGATGGATATGTAAATAATAACGTTTTTCTTAGATTATTTTAATTAATAATATTATAGTAATTTGTAATTATATATATACACACATACAAATGTGTGTGAATAAAAAATTACAGAAAATATTCAAGCTTAAGTATATTTTTAAATATAGTAGTAAATTTGTATTATATTTATATTCTATAATTTGAAATTAAAATTTTAATGAAAGTAAACGGGAAGTGAATAGAAATGTAAAGGGGGAAAAAATTTCTAAAGGCCAAGCAGAGCTTTTAAAAATAAAGAAAAAGAAAGAAAAAAAAAGAAATCATTGACTAGGTATATGCTACTCAGAATGGACAACGAGCGTTCATCTGTGCGGACTAAGTTCTACACAACTGTAAACCGGTCTGTCAACAATTCATTATTCTTTTTTCCCCCTTCAATTATATTTTACTATTAGACTAGGTCTTATTCTTTTAATTTTTCATAACTATGATAAATGTTAAAACTTAGCATATTCATTTCGGACTATTATTTTATGTAAATTAACGATACTAAATGATTATTAATAAACCCATAAAACGGGTGTTTTAATTAATGTTTTATACACAATATAAACAAAATAGCCTATATTTACAAGTTTTGCTACTATCTTACTTTAGTTACATATTCAGTCTTTTCTTTTTTTTTTTTTTTTCACTTATATTAAAATGTAATTACATTATCCTTTTTTCTCACTTATTATTCATTTATTTAAAAATAATAATTTGGTAAAGTATATTTTCGTTCAGCCCACTTTTACTCACCGTCAGCACTCGAACGACATTTACTGTAAGTTTTTGTATTTTTCTTTCTTTGGAAATATCACTTGGTCATGTCCTACAGTTTAAAAGCTTTCGAGATCCACTCAGATTAGGTTTTTTTTTCTGTATGTCAGTAATTTTTTTAATACAAATATTGAGTTGAATTATGGTACCGTTACGAACAACTGGTGCATACCTGCTTAGGGGAGTCCCCTGATGAAATAGACATGTCCTGACTAAAAGCAATTATTGATTTTAGAGACTCGTGAGATCCGGGACTCAGAGTCTGAACAAGTCCACTGACATTTGACGAAGTCTGTAGTTGTGAATGTTCAAGCCCTGTAAAAGCCAATGGTAATGGCGTAGCTTTGATAGGAAGAGTCAAGGCAGGTGCCGGTAGAGCGTGGGTAACCGTAGGCTTGATAGGAATAGAAAAAATATGGCTTTTTTGCGATAATGGAACACTATATTTGACTGCGGTAAGGGCGGAGTCCCATGAGGCTGTTGATACAGCAGTTAATGGAGGAAAAGTCGAGGTGAAGGTAGTAATTGGAGTAGGTAAAAGAGGTTTAGGCACTAATGGCTGATGAGAATTCACTTTGGGATTTGGAGCTATAATATTTTCTATTGTAAAAGGTTGCTTATAAACTGTAGGGGTACAAGTTGCCGTTAGAGGTTGTAAATGCGTGCCTGGTGCCAATGCATTTAATCGAAGTTTTGCCTGCTCTTGTACAAAGTTAGTATCAATAGATTTCACTTGATTCATAATTTCAGAATTATTTGCTTTTTGAGTTCGCATAACTTTAAAGCGTTTTCTTCTCCTTAAAAAACTACCATTTTCAAACATATCTCCACAGCTAGGATGAAGTGCCCAATAACTACCTTTACCTGGTCGATCAGGCCGACGTGGAATTTTAATGAAACAGTCGTTAAAAGACAAATTATGTCGTAATGAGTTTTGCCAACGTTGTGTATTCTGTCTATAAAAAGGAAATCGGTCCATTATAAATTTATATATTTCACTTAATGGAAGCATTTTTTCAGTAGAATTTTGAATAGCCATTGTTGTTAAAGAAATGTAAGAATACGGAGGTTTTTGATCACTATACGTGTTCCGTCCAGGACGCGGCATCGTATCATAGACTTCTAAAGCTGCACAATATGGCGACAGCTCGTCCGAACTCTATGGTCGGAAGTAACGAGGCGCGGTCTACTATCCACGTAAAGTAGTGCTGATGTGATAACAACTGAACTTCTTTGATAAGCTAAATCAAAATGTAGCAAGAAAGGCTGTTGGAAACTTAGACTGGAATGACCACAAAACTGTATTGTCAGTAACCAGCTCATATATACAGTGTTTACATAGAGTCAGGCCTCCTGCCGTGTTGCTGAACGCGTTCCCGTTCAACCTATAAACGTGTGCCAATCATCTAAGGTAGGCGTTGACTTAGCAGCTAGCAGGAGTTTCCATAGTTCTACTAAAAATCCCACCTCTTTTACTGTCCCACTTTTGAAGTTTTCGTTACTAAATTCAAATACTTGACTATCCTAGATCCGACACTTTAATATTTTAGCAAAAGAAGGTGCAATTTTGCAACGGTATGAAACAGATCGCTTCGATGGGGCGTTTCTCGTCCAGGTCACGACTAGGAGCGCTTTTCATACGCTCGTATCAGTTTAATAATTTCTTTTCCACAATCGAGCTATAGAAATTTTTTTAACAATAGCGCTTTTTATAAGCTTCTTTTTTTTCACTGTGGAAGCATTAAAGAAGTTTTGAAATCGTTATATCATATAAATCTTTTGAATTTGAGTTAGCAAAGTTAAATCTGCATCTATTAGCTTGGGTTAAGAATAGGCGGTTGCAATAAGATAACTTTAGAAATTTAGAAATGAAGCAACTTGAGAGTTGTATCCTGTTTGACATGTCTCATCAAAAGCCTGAGCAAAGAACGTTAAAGTGTAATGTATTATTCCAACATTAGGTAAACAGTACTGTAATAGACTGCTTTAATAAATACTTGAATATGTAAAATAGAAAAATAACTGCATGTAATACATATATGCCTTTTGAGATTATACGCAATTGTTAAGCAAAAATTATATTAATATACATGTGTGTGTGTGTGTTTAATTTAAATAATAGATATTATTTAATTAAAATAACATTATAGAAAATAGTTTTTACTTAAAAATATACAATAAAATTCAAAATAATATAAGTTATTTAATATGTGTGAATGACTATATCAAAGTATTCTTTCAATATTTTTTCCCCTAAATTTTTTAAATAAATATTTTACTGCAATGTATAAATCTAAAATATGTGTGTGTATACATCTTAGAATGTCGACATTATTTTCTAAAAAAAATCGTGGGATCACTAAATGCTATATATATATAACACTATTACTAACAATGAACAACCGTTTCTTATTCTTTGGTCACAGAGCTCTTTCCCTGGATGTAAAATCTGTTCTAACAGTAAACCTCTTAATATATATATATTATTAACAATAATAAACTATTTGTAACTTCCTTTTAACTCTTTCGGATATATTTTTAAAATAAAAAATGATAATTTACTACTTTTCCACAAATTATCAAAACGAATGAAGATGTGCTTCTAACTGCCATAATGTAAGTCAATAATTATTTCTATTTTTATAGCGGGTTTTTTTTTAACAACAACACCGACAATTCTTAAAGCGATTCTTAAATTTTATTTTAAATTACCATTCCTTTTTAAACTAAAATTATTCAAATTACTTCATCGACATTAATGTGATTATTTTACTTGCTACGGAATTTGTCCTATATGAATTTTCCTATTGTGTTTTTATCTACATAATCATCATTGATATTTAAAAATTCAGAATCGTAAAAATTGTACACAAACTTGATCGTAAGTATAACCACCTATCATCTGTTTATAGATAAACATCTAAATAAATAGATAGATAGATAGATAGATAGATAGATAGATAGATAGATAGATAGATAGATAGATAGATAGATAGATAGATAGATAGATAGATAGATAGATAGATAGATAGATAGATAGATAGATAGATAGATAGATAGATAGATAGATAGATAGATAGATAGATAGATAGATAGATAGATAGATAGATAGATAGATAGATAGATAGATAGATAGATAGATAGATAGATAGATAGATAGATAGATAGATAGATAGATAGATAGATAGATAGATAGATAGATAGATAGATAGATCAGATAATGTATGACTGTACTAAAGATATTTTCTATTCATTTATTAAAATATGATTCTATATTATTTATTTTTAACAATGTTGTTGCATGTTAACCTATTTTATGGCAAAGGGCTCTGAAATCATCATCAACAGTGTCCTTATTTAACAGCAGTTATTTTGACAGAATTATTATACTGTATTATATATACCTCTTGCTTAAGATTATATAGAGAGATATATACTGAAAGATAGTGAGAGATTATCTATATAATTAGTTAAAATTAGAATTCTAAGAAAATTGATGGGGTAAAAAGTATGTGTATTTGTACTGTATGTGTATGTGTGAGAAAACAAAAAACGTGTAATGCAGTAAGATTTTCTTCTCGAAAATAGTTTGACACGCTTAGACAATAATGCTGTACTACTAGGGGATATTGTTTGATATCACTGATAGAAATGTTACCATCATCTTCAGACAATTTAATCAAATAATTTATTTCAATCATAAACTTTAATGAGATGTTGGTATTTAAAGTTCGTATTATAAAATAGAGAAACAAATTCCTACAAATAGAAGGAAAATAAAAAAGGCTATGATTCAGGTCTTGTTTCAGCAGTCACTTTATTCAATACCAATGTATTCTCAAAAGTCAGCAAAACTGCTTTTTAGATTATTAGTAATAAGCAAACACATCTAAATATTTGAGAGTTAAAAAAAATAAACATCTTGCTAATATTACAAAGGTCATCTCGTGGTTGATTCAAAAACAGCATTGTATTGACTGTTATCTTCATTGAAAATAATGACAAATAATACTACACCTTATAATAAGATGAAGAAGGAGATTTTTTTATTATATATTCTTATTTATTATATATAACGATATAACTTTTTTCTTAGTTCGAATAATTTATCATAACCCAAAAATATTAATCGAAAATAAAATTATTGTACAGTCATTAACTTAGCAAATAAATAAATTTTCATTTAGTGTTTTAAAACACTAAATGTTAATTTGTATAAATTAATTTGTATTAATCTTAAAGTATCAATAATATGTGTGCATTACGTTTAGATTTAATTCTCTCTAATAATTTTTTTTTCTTTTTTTCCCCAACCGACATTAGCATTAGTAATAAATCTCGTTATTATAGTAACTTAATGGCTAAAGTTAAGAAGACTCTTAAATATATACATAACTGAAACCCCATATTTTTAGAAATTTAAACATTATAAATTGTTTAAAAAGAATACAAAGGAACTCAAAGAATTTTAGAAACTTCTAAACGGAAAAAAGCTAGTAGTTTTATTGCTTCCATTAATTTCGTAATAGCAAATGTTAAACCAAATGCTGTTTTAATTAAATAATTAAAATAATTATAAAATAATTCGCATTATTAATTATTATTTCTTTTTTAGCATGGTAAAATTTAATTTAAATATTCAACTAAAGATAATAAAACTAATTACTTGTTTTAATATTTTTTTTATTATTATCATTATCATTATTGTTATTTATTTATTTTAATAAAATATTAAAAAAAAAAAAACTTATTACTCTCTAGCTTAAATGAACTAGTGAAAAACTATTACATTGCCAATCCCACCTTCGTAAATATATTTTAAAAACTTAAATGCGAGAAAATTATATAGTTCGTTTATAAATTTAAAATTGAATAAATAATCTGATTAATGCTCTTTTTATATAATTTGTAAACCTTTACTAAAGCTTATTCTGCGTAAAGATATCTCGGGATATTTTATTATAATATCTTCAGTCTCTGGAATGCAAGATAGAATAATAAAGAGGAGTAGTATACAAAAGAAAAAAGAACGAAAAATTACTCTCGTCAATATAAAATAATAGTAAACGGAAACAAGAAATAAATAAGATAAAAATGAAACATTTTGTTAATAAAATTATTATTATTTGAAATGACAAAGAATAAAAACAAAACTAGTTGAAATAAAAAATACTTCAAGAAATCAAATTCAAATACAAACAGATATAATGTATATATGAATCAAGTATTCAAATATTGTCATTCCGGTTTTAAATCGTTTATTCAGCAAAGCTCGTTTAATTAAAAAGCAATTGTTTTTTTTAATTTATGAATTTTATTTTTAAATATGTGCTTAAAAGTAATTTCTATAGCAATATTATTATTATACTATATACAGTATTTTCCAAAAAATACATGTGTTATAATATAAAAATGTGAATCGCATTTAGTTTAAAGGTAGATATATAAGCGATTGAGAAGAGATCATTCAAGAAGTAAATTTTATCAATTCCAAAAAAATAAATATTTTAACACGGGGATTATGATTGATAACGTAATCAGTCCTGAATCATCGTCAATAGATCTTGGAATATATTTTTATTATTCTTAAATTATAATTTATGGATTCAAAATCCATTATATTGTATATATATATGTATTGTGCAAATATTTATTATTATTATTATTATTTATAATAAACAACAATGATTTACTTAATTTATAATAAAATCATTTTGTCCTTATATTCGTGTATATGTGTGAGCACGTGCACACTCGTGTGTGTTTAGATTTAATATTCTAGTGCATTAAAAATTCTCATACTCAGAACAATTATTTAGTATTAGACAAAATGTTTGAATCAAACTATTGCACCATATTATAGTTTATTTCAATTAAATTTTAAAAAACTATGAGAGAAAATAGAAATACCCTTTAAATTACAGGTCAGATCTGCGTGGCGGTGGGTTTGAAGCTTGTTAACTGTAAATAAAATATTTTAAAAGACACCACGTTAATAATCTTAAGATTATATACTTACATATTTTTTATTTTGTAAACAAGTACAACACGTTTTTAATATATAATTTTCAATTTGTGCAATAAAACAAATTGAAATCACATTATTCGTACATTTGCTACAAAACTGATTATTAATTTTATATATATACTTATATGCTTTTATATTTAAAAATGTATAAAAAATGAAATATATTCTACCTATAGCATCTTTATGTAAAACCACTGTATTAGATCGACTTTGTAAAATTGAAGCATTTCCCGATTTTTTTCTTAATTACAATTCGATAAGTAATCGCTTTCTTTTAAAGCGTATAACCGTAATTATAAATTAAATAGAATTTTTATATATATATATTCACACTTTATTCCTTTTTATTTAAGGATAAGTTAAAATAAAGATCTCCATATTCCGATTTATATATGTAATTCTATAATTTTCATATGTGTCTTATTTAGGAAGAGTAAGCAGTTGGTCTGAACAACTCCACCTTTTACCCCTTTCCAAAATTATGGTACCGTAGACGTATCCATTTTCCGCATGAGAGAAAAAGTATATACAATGAAAACCAATGATTTTTTTTAATGACATTTTTAAAGCATAGTACCTTCAATTTAATCAGGCTTGTAATATCTATATTCTTTTACTATATTTTCAAATATACATATATTATTCACAATGAGCTAATAAATAAGATAAGTATATACAAATATAGACTGTATTGTTAGTAGTAGAAGTAGTAGTAGTAGTAGTAGTAGTAGTAGTAGTAGTAGTAGTAGTAGTAGTAGTAGTAGTAGTAATTGCTATCAAGTCGTTATCTACTCATAGTTAGCATTTTTCTATAATAACCTCCTTCTGTTTGGTTTTTGGTATCATCACAGGTACATTAATTATTGTCTTGATGGAATTCATCTTTTTATTATTGTCCTTATTTTACTCCCAAACTTTATGAGCATAATACCCTTTTCTAAATAATTATGCAGTCTCAAATTGTCCAAAATAATTTCAATGTGGTTACTTGAGCTTGGGTAATGAATAATAGATAATCATATGAAAAATAGTTTGTACAATTCTGATTTTCATTTATAAGGATAAGACCATGCATCTAAAAATCTTTTCCAGTATGCAATGAATTTCTTGATTGCTATTCTTTGTTATTGGATAATTCAAGGAAATAAATTGCTAATGACTTTGTTTTATCATTATCAAACTGAAAAACAGATAATGTCACTATCATTACAATCTTTGCCTGTTTTATATTTTTCCATAATCCTATCTATTTTGGTTATAATTATAGTTTCTTCATCCAATCTGGCTTCCCTCATTACATATGTAGGGCATAAAGTGAATAGGTAAAATAATAAAATGTTTAATGTAAAATCAGTTTTCCATTCTGTTTTAAGTATAACTATTGGTCCTATGAGGAGTCCCCCCCCGCATCCCCACTTTTTCAGATGGATTTATATACTTACATGCTCTCACCTACTTGCATACAACAATAATAAAAAAGTTTCAAGTCTGAATATGGGCGTGATTAAAGAATGGAATTGTGGTTACACTAATGCACAATTGCATTATCACAATTAATGCAGAGAGACGATAGGTGGCATGAGAGGTTTTGGAAGGTCATCCTTTATGCCATCAATTTAAGTATCTGAAGACAGTGAAGTAAAATAAAATGATAAAGAGCACAAGATTATATATAAATCATCACTTGTACTGCATAAATTTTTAGCCTTTGTTGAGAGGATATTTTATACTACAAGAGTGAAGGAAATACTTTTGTTTAGACATTGTCTATTTATCATTCGCAATTACTCTCATATCTGAAGGTCATCCATTATTCTTAATCTTATTAATATCATAGGTATGAAGAATTCAATATCAAACAATAAATACATAGAAGACAGATTATTTATTAACATTTGTAATTAGGATAATTATGTTGGTAGGTATATTTCATATGTATATAGTTTACTATACTTAAAATATATCAATATATATTTTAATGTTTTGAAAATATGGTCATTAACTATTGAGTTATTTTGTCAAAAAAAGAGGGGGGGGGGATAATTGAAAATAGAAATTAAACATTTTTATCGTCATTTGTTTTCAATCACATTAACGTGGTGTGTACTTGCATTTTATAAAATTATAATTTCTGGTATTCAAATTGTTAGTTACTTACAGGCAAAAGAAAATAAGGACATTAAGAAAGTGGCACTTAATATTAGATATATTTTTTTTGTCAGAAAATTTGATGAACTCAAATCATTCCCATCAGCTATCAAAACTTCCTCATGTCATGGAAATTGGCCACTTATCTTAGAACCTATATATATTTGATGGTTTAAGGTTTATGTCCTGAGATTTTCACTGTCCTAATTCATTCAGAAGTTTTCTTAAGTACTTCACCAATTTGAAGACATTTTTTCATTACAATAAATAGTAATATAATAAAAGAGTCTATTCAAATATATTATATATCACCCAACATGACAATATTATTGTGGTAGTTATGTGTATATATATAATTTTTATTTTTATTTCGTTGTTTATCTGTGTTAACTTTGCATACACATGTCAATATGCTAGGCAGAATGAATTATATGTCTTTCATCAATTATTTGTTTGGTTTAGTACACTTTTGTACAGCACCATAATCATAGCTATATTATTTTGTTCTGATTTGCTACTTTTATAGTGTTTCTTTATTATTTTTAATATGTAACTGTTGCTCTTTTGTTTATAACTTTGTTGTTATTTGCGATGATCCTAGCCTTCTTTCGCTCTTTCTGCTGTCGCGTTCCAATCACACACACACTATCTCTCTCTCTATATATATATATATCTGTGGATGGCTTGTATATATATATATATATATAGAGATGATATATTTAACCCGTGCAAATCTTCGTTTTAACATATATATATATATTGAACAATGAATTGGAAATTAAATATTTAAATAAAAATTTTCATCAAAAGATTAAAAAAATGATTCAATAAAAATATATAAAAGGCAATAGAATAAAAGAAAAACTTGTAACATGCATGTGTAGAATTGATGTGGGATAATGGTACATGTATCATTTGAAGTTATTAAGGAATAGATTAAAATAAACCTTGGAATGTCAATATAGTAAATAAGGGAAGTGAACATAGTTGTTGTTTTTTTCTCTTATATATTAAATTAAATAAAAGATGATGGTAGAAAATAAACTGTTATAAAATTTGTAGCTATGACTTTAAAATTAATAATATAGTTATGACTATAAAATTAATGTAGAGGTTCAAGTTTGTCCAGGGAAAAAAGCATTTACAAAACTATCCAAAAATCATATACAGTACTGTATATATATATATATGACAAAACCATGTATATTATATAAAATAAGAAATCATGGAAGAAAATAAACATTATCAAAGTTCTGTTATAATACATAAAGGCAAACTGTTATATGTATATAAACTTTAAATTAAACATAACATCATGTACTGTATATGTAAACAAAGGAGCAAATCTCTCTCCCCCAGACTATGAATTAAAAGCAATCTAAATGTTGAACAAAAGATCAAGAATAGAATGAAGTAATCTATTCTTGAGAGGTCTGATGCTGATGTTTGTAAGCATATCTTTGTCAACATTGTATAACTGATTATGGGGTCTTTTGTAAGTGTAGTATTCTATCTGGCTGATAAATTAATTTCACTCTGAATTACAAAAGTGTGCTCATAAAACATCAGAGCTCCCAAGAATAAGTGGATTCATTCTATTCTTGATTCTTTGTTTAGCATTTAGAGTGCCTTTAAGTCATAGTTTGGAAAAGAGTGATTTTCTCCCTTTGCTTATTTATATATATAACATTTAAATACATGTATATTGTTTATACTAAACTTACTGTAATTATAAGAGACTTGAACTCAGGCTTTCAAATTCTCCACAGCTATCCAATTTATCTTATACAATCCATCACATAATCACATACATCTGAAAAAGATAAATCCTTTCCAATATATGTATTTCATGTATCAGTTGTATAAAATGGATTGGATAGCTATAGGGAGTTTAAAAGTCTGAGTTCAAATCCCTTATAATTATATTAAGTTTGGTATTGCCAACATGTATTTAAATATTGAATATCCAGCCTGTATTCTGCCCATCCTCTTCTGTATAGTTAAATAGATATATTAAGGTTCTATTGTGAGGAGGCAGATTGACTTGAAGTCAACATGGGTTTTGAGCATTCCATTCTTGGATGTTCAGCATAAAATACAGATATTGGAGATCATTTATATTTTTCAGATGTATGTGGTCAAGTGTTTATAAGATGGGTTGGATAGCTGTATGGAGTGTGAATGTCTGAGTTCAAGCCCCTTAAATATAAATATATTGAAATAATAAGTTCTTATGTTAAAATGCTAACTAATTAATATAGAGTTATCCTATACAAAAAACATTATTCAAGTTTTTTTTAATCATATATCATCTTTAATTAGAAAGTGAAACAACCAATTTGTTTTATATTTATGCATAAAGAAAAAAAAAAGCAACAAGCTTGGTTTATTAATTAAAAATTTTGAATTGTTTCCATATAATACTTTTTCAAACAATGTTTTAATATCTAACATACAGGTTATATATAATCATGTAATATATAGTGTATTTTGAACTCAGACTTTCACAAGACCCTCAACTCTCCACACTATCTCATACCATTGATATACTTGACCACATATATATCTAAAAGATAAATAATCACCAATATCCGTATTTTGTGCTAAACCAGCACTCATCAGTTGTCCAGATTGTCATCTCTACACATATATACAGTAAGTGCTCAGGTTTATATTAAGATAGACAATGGACAGGCTCCAATCCACCCTCCAACTCTTCAGCCGTCCACCCTATTGAAAATCTGATGATGGAATGCTCAAAGCCCACACTGATGCCAACATTCTCATTTCAATAGAATGGACAGCTGAAGACTTGGAGAGTGGAGGGGATTGAACTCTGTCCATTAAAGTATGAAGATTGGCTGCCTTAATATAAATCTGAGCACTTATTGTATATTTGGGTAGAGATGATAATCTAGACCAACTGACTCAAACTGTTGGAAAGTGTAGTAATTTACCATATAATTTTGAAGGAATGGAATCTAGCCAGAGAGCATTAGCAGAGCAAAATAAATAACTTAATTCGACATATGTTGGCTAAAGCTCAAGTTCTATCCATTACTCTGGATGGCAACTTACACAATATTTAATGCTAAGCCATAGAAATAGAAAGCTTCTATGAGATTTTTACATTATACCATCAAAAAATTTCACTAAATTATTTGAAGCAATTCACAAAACTGTAAGCTTAGGAATATATGAGCAAAAATACCGATAATTTGCAACAATGTTTAGTCTTTATAATATCTAACATTTTGATTAAATTTATATTTAAACTAAAAAAAAAATTTTTTTTAGACAAATATGTAATTAAAACAGGCAAAACTCTCCATAATGTATTGCCACTCAATGTAAGCCAGAGTAATCAATGGATGCCAGAAGGCTTGTACATAAAATCCCCATCTAGTGCCTATTCATCCAATATCCCCAGTATCTGTCTTGTGGCCTTTGTCAGCAAGGAGCCTTGGATCTGAGAACTATGCAATCCTCCAGCAGCCACCTTTTATCTTTACTTAACTACAAAAGTATGAGTCTTAAATTGAAAACACAATAATATTTTCAATCCAAGCTCATTAGTTTATATAGTCATATAAGTCTGAACTCAGTTCAGTACCTATATGTTTTGGTGTCTTTGGTTCTTTAATAACCATAGCCATCACTATCCTATTAGGCAGGATTGGTTTTAAGCCAATAAACTTCATATGATGACCATTTCTTATGCTTGCTTTTAACTGTTATTAAAACAGACAAAACTATCCATACAGAACTGCAACTCAGATCTAGAGGCAGTGCTCTCAGATTCAAGGCTCCTCACTGACAAAGGATACAAGCCAGAAACTATTTTGGGGATGTTGGATGAGTAGGCAACAAATGAGGATTTTATGCACAAGCCTTTTGGCATCCATTGATTACTCTGGTTTGCATTGAGTGGCAATACTGTATGGAGAGTTTTTGCCTGTTTTAATAACAGTTAAAAGCAAGCATAAAAAATGGTGATCATGTGATGTTTATTGGCTCAAATATGTAATTGTTTTAGAGTATAATTTTTAATTATTTTCTAAATTCCATCATGAATATTAAGTACTATTATTAGTGTTCTTATTCTTGGCTTTTTTGCTAACTCTAGACAGATAACCATCAATATCACAACTTTTATTATCACAACATTCCATACTATGAAGAAACATGAGTTCATAATGACACAATGAATGAAAAATAGTATGAAACCATTATTTCTCACTTCACCACTTATGAAGAATTTTATGATGGTGATGATATCTTACAAACTGTTTTGACCAAGATACTTCAAACTGACTTTATTATTGCAGCTAACTGAGGCTTATAATTTTAATCATATAAAATCCATTATACTTTAGTTACAGTTTTGTTCAATAGATTAAACATCTGTATTTTTTTTAAATTGCATTTATACTGTAAAAAAGATGATTGTGTGAAGAAAGATAGTTTCTTCAATGGACACTATTAATGGATCTGAGTTGCAAAAGTTCCTCAATGTTAAACTTAAGTGTTAACAGCTAACTAATTATCATATATAAATCACGCATCTCTCAATCCTCATGTTTAAACAAACTAATACAATAACAGCAATTGGTTGTCAAGGCAACACTGGAATTTACTTTTCCAATAGATTGCTGACATTTTATCAATTTATTAAACTCTTTTAGCAGTTCACTTTTTTTGAGATTCCTTACCAATGATTGGATTAAATTTCTAACTTTTTATTACATCAAATTTTTTTGTATTATATTTTTATAAATTTCAAATTATTTTTCAGAAATATAAATTTATAAATGAAATTTATTTTTTTAAAATAATATTTCATCTTTGCAAGTTTAAAAAAATAAAAAAATGTAATAAACTTAATTACATAATCAGAACAATGGTCTTTTCTTATTGGACAGTCACCATATCGCATATAAAAACATTAAATTAAAAAATCAGATTTGTTCTAATTCATTTTCAAAAACCCGAACAAATTATTGTTCAGATGCCATAAAGCTAACCAAATTCTATTTAAAAATTAGAATGTTATTCATAAATTATTAGAAAATGCAAAATCAAATCTGCTACAGTCAACATGAATGCATTCTTTTTTTATCCAACTACTAGTTACAACAGTACATTATTAAAGACTCTTCACTTGTCTTCTGAAATTAAATATTTTTAAATAAAATCTGAATCTAAAAACATTATTCTTATAAAAAAAAAAAATAATACACAAATATTCTGCAAAAATAATGATAAATATGTAAACGAATTATGAAAAATTTATGTTGAAATCTAACAAAAAAAAATAGCACCCACACAAAAGCTTTTTGCAAGAGACTGTATGTTATTATCTTGTTTCCTTCTAAAATAAATATTTTCAAATAAAATCTGAATCTAATCACATGATTCTCCTAAAATAATACATGTTACAAAAATGTAAAAAATAATAAACTATAGAAAATAAACATTTTTATTTTCAATATCAAAACAAAAAAAATAATGAGCTTAATAGTCAGTATTATGTTGTGGAGTCCATAAAAAAATGAATTACATTGTTTTCACAAAATAAAAATTGATGATAAAATATAAGATCACATCAAACAATTCTATAATAATTGATGAGTTATATCCAAATTAGGTATTACATTTCATTTCGTAATTGGTAATCCAAAATATTTCATAAGTTAATATTCTCATACCTGATTAATCCAGTTATAGATAGATAGATAGATAGATAGATAGATAGATAGATAGATAGATAGATAGATAGATAGATAGATAGATAGATAGATAGATAGATAGATAGATAGATAGATAGATAGATAGATAGATAGATAGATAGATAGATAGATAGATAGATAGATAGATAGATAGATAGATAGATAGATAGATAGATAGATAGATAGATAGATAGATAGATAGATAGATAGATAGATAGATGGATAGATGGATAGATGGATAGATGGATGGATGGATGGATGGATGGATGGATGGATGGATGGATGGATGGATAGATAGATAGATGGATAGATAGATAGATAGATAGATAGATAGATAGATAGATAGATAGATAGATAGATAGATAGATAGATAGATAGATAGATAGATAGCTGGATAGATGGATGGGTGGATGGATGTATAGATAGATAGATAGATAGATAGACAGACAGACAGATAGATAGATAGATAGATAGATAGATAGATAGATAGATAGATAGATAGATAGATAGATAGATAGATAGATAGATAGATAGATAGATAGATAGATAGATAGATAGATAGATAGATAGATAGATAGATAGATAGATAAAAAATTTATCTGAAAATATAAACCTCTAATTAGAATATGTGAAGTTAACATCATATGAAAAAACTGGCCAATCAACATGTAGAATTCACATTTCAATTATATAAATTTGTAACATCTTTGGAACATTATCAGTTTAACACATAAATAGTGCCACTGCCCAATATATATATATATATATATATATATATATATATATATATATATATATATATATCTATATTATATATATATATATATATATATATAATAAGTCATCCATGGTATTTTTTAATCAATCTATTTCAAAACATCTAAGCACCAAACTCATATTTAAAAAATCTTAATCAATAACCTAATATTGATTTTTTTCTTCATTTGTATTTGTAATTCAAATTTACAAATGTGTGTTTATGATTATGGTTAACTAAACCAAAAGTGCACTTAGCATTAGATTATAAATAGGAAAAAAACTACTTAACAAACTTTGCTAATTTAAATCACAAACCATGTATTGATAAATTAGAATATTTAGAAATATATAAAATTTACTTAGAACTGTGTAACCTTCTACCAAAGTGCATATGCCTAAAGATAGATTGTTATTATATTATGGGGAAAAGCTTACCAATCATACTATAGGATGAAAGTTTTAAATACAACCCTTCTCTTCACGTGTGGGTGCCACTAATCTAGGATGTAAATATAGTCACTTTCAACTTATATAATTAGTATTAAACCTTCTTTTTTGATTTTAAAATAGGAATAAATAATGTTAAAGTATTTTCTTAAATCAATTTATTTCAAAGCAAATAAATATCAATCAATGGAGAATTATTATAAATTCATTTTTAAATAAATCTTAATCAATAAAATTAAGCATTTAAATACGTAATTAATAAATTAATGCATTTATAATATACTATAACATTGTTTATTTGTGCTTTTAAATTGATTTATATAACTTTAAAGATGGTTATATTTATATATTAGATTAGTGGTATTCCAAGGTAGCATCATGTGAGATTTTCTTCCCCATGATGTGGTAACAATATAACATTAGTTTTACACACTGTGCTGTGATGATTTATCATTTCAGGGCAATTTTTATAAAAATATTTAATTGCATTAGTTTATTAATTACTTATTTAGATGTCTGAAATTTAAAATTTATTTTAAAATGAATTCATAATAACTTTGTCTTCATTGGTTTTAGCCATGTTAAAATAAGTTAATTTAAAAACATCATATTGTCTTTTTTTAAAGCTTTAAGATCAAAGTCGGTTTATTTAATATTAATTATAGTGGATATATTTATATGCTACTGATACTCCAGAGTAATTCCAAGAAAATAACTGTATTCAAAATGTGCAACTTGCAGCAAAATTGGTTAGTGTTTTAACATGATGTGGTAACCTTCTAGTCTTAGTATCATAGTCTGAGATTGGAGGTTGCATTACTTCAGGTAAATTTCATATATTTCTAAGTAGTTTATTATTTATATATTCATACATATAATAAACAAAATCAGACTAATGAAAAATATAATTAAAATAGAATTAAACAATAATAAAAATATTTAAAAAAATCAAAATTTTCCAAATTTTCTTCATCTCATGACAATAGTTAAAGAAATTTTTGTTAATTTTGATTTTGCTAGTAGTTTTGTCGTTATTTAATTTTAATTTGATATATATATATGTGTGTGTGTGTGTGTGAGAGAGAGAGAGAGAGAGAGAGAAAGAGAGAGAGTGAGTGTGAGAGTGTAAATATTCATGTTACCTATGACTTACCTGAAGAGTGGGGGTTTTTCTCAAAATGTAAACATGGTAAAAGTCAGCGTTTACATTTTCTGTTTTGTAATATATAGGGTATATTGTAATATATAGGGTATTGTAATATATAGGGTATTTTCTGTATTGGTGGATCATTGTGATGGGGAAGGTTGAAAGATAATCATTTGAATATATATATAAATATTCAAATATCAAATCACTTTTATTGTTAAGAAATTCAGTTCCAGGGCTCTGTGAATAAATATATATGTATACTTTTTTCGTCTGGCTATTTTGAAATACAGACTCATATATTTATTTATTCACAGAGGGCATAGCTGAATTCCTTAATGATGGAGATGATTTGATATTTGGATATTTATTTAATATAGCGTTATACACTGAAAGTATTTTCGTATACATATATAATAGATCCATGAACCTAGAAATATATATAAATAAACTTATCACAATGCAAGATATATTAATTAAATTTAAGGGGTTTTTCTTTTTTTCTTAAAAATTTATTTTCTGATGTTAAGCATGAAAATTAATTATGAAACCTTAAAGTAGTTTAATGAGATATTTCTTTTTCCCCTTTATCTTAACTTTGTCATCAATTATTGCTTGTTTAAATTTTTTGTTTATACTCATATATCAACTGGCATCTCTGCAGTATTTCTAAATAATAATGGTGTTTTGTGCATTTAGTACAGTAATGGAGTGATTAAAACTTTAGTAAATAAACATCACATGACCCTTCACATGATTTAATAGTGATGTATTAAATAAATAACAATGTTAATGAGTTTCATGAATTCCAAAGTCATCATTCATTACTAACAGGATCTCTATAAAGAGCATAAGATCACACCTAGGTTGCTAATGGTCCCATTCTGGGTCTTTAATAATATAACTAGCCAAAACTAATAAAAATTCTAGCCACCTTAAGTATCATGTGTTATATCCATATGATGAGCAGGAAATTTTACTGTTGTGGAGAAACATTATCAGTAATAGGTTTTAAACTGATAATATCCCTCAGTATGCTTATCATTGTTTATTATTAAAGCATTACTTTGTTTGTTTTTTTATGCCAATTACATTTCTGCCTAAGTGTGGTCTGATCATAGTAGTCTAAATAAGGATCATGTTACGAATCAGATATTTGTTTTGAAGATTAATTCAATCATTTTTGTAGTTTGGGTAGACTATGAATTATTATATAGTGTTATGGAAAGATAATAACTGTTAGGATGTGAAGGCAAACATCAAAAAATTTAAATGAATGGTGTCTAATGACAGTCAAAATCATGCCTAATGGAGAGTAGACAACTTAAAAGGGTGTGGTTTATGTCAAAAAGTAACTTAGTAAGCATGTAATATTATGATAACTGACTTTCAACTTACTGATAATGATCAAACCAAGCATCCTGCAATATTTTAATATTATTCCATCACAAGATCCACTTCAGATTCCTGTTTACACTTCCAGATACATTATCCAACATCAGATAGGTCAACAATCCAATAATGCCCTGAAGGTGTTTTTCATTTATATCTGATACTGGTAAGGATCATGGCACTGGACAGCACCCTTTTGATTAAGGACCATCCTACAGACTTTGTTCTAATTTTTCTGCATTTTTATCAACTTTTACCTGTTATTGCTTGCAGGTTCTAGCTAGTAAAGCACAGACTTTTGAGAATTAATTAATTAATTATAAATCATTTATATAAGAATGAGAATAAATAACTATAGGCTGTGTTAACAAATTAATAACATATTTATTACTGCAAATAAAATTTAAAAATCTATACAAGTGCGCCACAATTATATATACATATATGCATTCCATAATAATAATTTACAACTTATCTTTTCTCAAATCAATGCCAAATTATTAGTTAGATATAAAAAAATGATCTTTTATCTAACCATTATGTTATTATATGATAAATAAATCAAATATTGATTCTATAGAGTCTAATTTCAGATATAGTTGCTTGAGGCCATAAAAACAAAAAACTTTATTCTTAATATTAACACGTAACTCGGTTGCAGAATTAATTTTTAAGGATGGCCACATGTTGAATAATGTTTTTAAGCTCCTTTTATTTTGAAAAAATATTAAATCGTTTCAAAAAAAAAAAAGATTGCGATTTTTAGAAAAAATGTAAAGTTTTAAAGCAAGAAAATGTGAATAAATTAAATAATAATAACAATAATAATAATGATGATGATGATGAAAGAAATGTAGAATTCAGTTAATGATGAAGCTAAGATACAATTTGTAATATTAAATGGCTGAGACCTTTCAAGAAGTTGTATCTTCTTATAATCACAGCGAAAAGGGCACCTGAAAAGATGGAATATATTAGTGACAAATATTTAAATATATGCAAATAATGGATTACAATGTCCATTTTTTGGAGAGGGGAATGCATACTTCCTTTACGATTTTTAGTGTGGATGTTGTTAGGTATATGCTATATTTCTTTGATTTTACGTTTGGAAACATGATGTTCTATACAACTAATAGAAGCAGAGTGACGATCAAATGTATGGTGATGGACTTTTGGTGTTCTAAAAAGATGGAATTATATTTGGGTTTATTAAGAGCTATTTTGTATAAGTAACAATGTTGAGAACCATGTGAGGAGAGAGATGCATGGAATTTTCCTTAGTATAAAGCCTTGCAACCAGTTTGAGGACATGAGTTCTTGTACACTTTGTGAGAAATCTGATCAGAGAGTAGGCAGTCTCTTGAATTAGTAATTAATTTATTGGTTAAATAGGGAGTACAAAAACTTAGCTTAAATGAAGGAGAAAGGTGTTTAAAAAAGTTTTTAGTGAGGAAAGAGATGTATGGGCAGACAAGTCATGGTCTATCATCCTAGGGGGAATTAATATTTAGTTTGTTGCAAAATTGTTTTATCTTTCTTGTAAGATGGCTGTATTTGAATCCAATGTTGATAAGGTCTTTTAAATATTATTCAATATTAGTTTTGCAAGAAGCTTAAAATGTATATAAATAATAATTACAGAAGAGAAATAAATTTATGTAAGCATGGAGAGTTTGATTTAGGTTGTCTAAAACCTCAGATTTCCAAAGATTTATTTGGCTTGTATCTCATTGTAAATGGATATCTAAGTATTTAAGTTCACTGTGTGAGCCTTTCCAAGCAATAATTAATAACAGAAATGAATTTGCTTGAAGGTCAGATTGAATATTAATGATGACTGATCCTGCTTCGGCAACAAACACATCATCAACATAGTGGGTATAAATGAGATTGGAAGTAGTTCTAAAATGTTTAGGAAGGACTTTATCTTCAAAATGGTTTAAGTATATGCTGGACAGGATTCCACTGATAGGTAATCCCATGAGCCACCCAGCAGTCATATGAAAGTATTGTCCATTGAATGTCATAATAATATTGTCATTAAGCCAGGTAAGAAATTCAGAGATGAAGTTAATACATGTCTGCGAGTAATTGCTTTTTAAGATTTTGGCTTTGACCACTATTGCTTGGAAAGACTCACACAATAAACTTAAATACTTAGAAATCTATTTACAATAAGGTGCAAACAAATTAAATTATACTATGTGTATTAAGCCTTTGGAAATCTGAGACTTATACACATCATAAATCAAACTCCACACTCACATAAATTCGCATGCCATTCTTCATTTCTCTTCCATAATTACCATTTATGTAAATAAGTAAATAACTCATATTACATGAAAATGAACAAGAAGTAACTGAATATTTCAATGAGTTATATCATGCTTGCAACCCAATCACAACCATCCGAAGTTCAGACCATAGTTACATTAGAAACATACACTTTGTCAAGCATTTCATATAATATGTGTGATATTTCACCTTCATATCCACCTTATTTCTAGAGAAATCCTAACCTTAATTTTTTTTATAATTATAGTATTTTTTAATAATTACAATTCTATTACAGATTACCCAAACATATGATCAAAGATATGTGAAAAGAATAAATGACCCCCCAAGATATGTATTTTGTGCTGAACCATTACTCATCAGTTGGCCCAGATCACAATTTCTTACACATATCTTCATCATTTGTTCAGTATATATAACTGTATGACAGAACCTCCCAACCCTATCTGCCATGCCAGGGCTCCACTATGCTATTTGAACCTAGAAAATTTATAAAGACAACAGATGCATATGGGTGAGCTTACTCTTTTATCGAGCCGAAAGCCCCAGTAACTAATTTTCGGAAGAGCTGAGCTTATAATATCATGCTGTATATTTAAAAATTTCTAATTCTTGATTTGAAAAAATATTCTTAATAAAAAATATTAAAAAATAAGTTACTGCCAAAAATTAATTGAACAAAACTATTTTTATTGTTATGCACACCCACATTAATACAAAATTTCTGGAAATTGAGTTAATGATTAAATATATTTAATTTATGTATATGCACAGATGAATGCATTTAATAGATTTAACATACTTTTAATATTTTACTAAGTGCAAATACACTACATAGAATATGCATATAACCAACTTGATTCTTTTAACTCCAGGCTACAAGTTCGCATCCAAACCAACACCAGCTTACTGATATACCGATGTGATCAATGCAAAATGAGGATGTTAGCATAAAAAAACATGCTGACAGGAATGGACATCTGTAGCATGAAATCATTAAAGAAATAATGTGCATCTGTCTGGAAAGGCAATGATTTGGAACTATATAAAAGATGTACTCTATAAATGGGGGATAGCAGTCTTTGCCAGCTTACTGTTCTAAAAATAGCGCAAGGAGATCAGTGGCATAAGAAATACATCTATGACCATTGACAATGTAATGGCTACACTTTTTGGGCCATGCATTTAGGTGAGTACTATGCCCTGTATGCTAATGTGGCACAAGGGGATGATAATCCAATGTGCCTCCCCAGATTACATTAACATAAATCACCCTACATTTCTCCAACCAGCACTGATTCAACTACGAAACAAATAGCCTAAAATTGACATACCTAAACTAACATAATCTTACAAATCTATGCAGCCATGTAGGCCCATTTTTAAATTATTAATTTAAAAGACATTAATGAGAATGGAAATAACAGTAGCAAACATAAAAAAAATATATAACAAATAATTTAAATTTCTACTTTGTCAGATAAGAGACTTTCTTTAGGAATTAGGCAACATTTAATATTTAAAAAGTTCTTATTTTAGATAGTTAAAGTTCATATCTTATTTAAGACAAAAGATCATACTTCCCATGGCTTTATATTACTGGATTCAATCTTTGTGATCCTTGATGCATAGCATAACTTCACTCAAAGGTCCTTCCATCTAATATTAACGTTGTTTTTGGAAAGACAAGTCTGTCATTTGCCACTTTCCAGGAACCATTATTCTGGAGGTTGCCTCAGCTGGTGTAAATATGGAAAATGAAAATTTACTGCATGACCCCTACATTTTGTAGGTCTGCAATACATTAATTCATATGTTTAAATAATAAATATGTAAATCAGCACAAGTAATCAAAAAAAACAAAGCTCCACTTAGCATAAGTTTTCTTTTCCTTTCTTTTATATCATTTTGAAGTCTTATCATCAAATTGCAGGATTGTTCTTGCCTGGCTTTGTGCTGTTCTTATTGGTGATGATGATTTTTTCTGTGGACCATGTGTTCAATCACATCATTATTAGCCAGTTCGTTTTGGGGAGGGAACTCAAAATTTTGTCTCTAGTATTTTTTAATTGATCTCTTATCTGACTTACAATCGATTAAATGCCCCAAGGCCTATTTGCTATTACATCATGAAATTCATTTCCCTTCTACCATAGTTTAAAAATAACTTTAAAAATACATTATCAGCTTTTTTTTTATCTTTTACATTAAAATAGTCTTTTGTTTTTAGATTTTTAACTTTTTAACTTAAATAATTATCAATTTACCATATGTGCATTTTATATATAGTACTACTTGAATTTTTATTTTTTTAGATATTTATTAATTCACTTCCATTTTCTTTAGTGATCTTTTTTTCTCTATTTGACAGTGATGTAGCGGCATATATGTATACCATTACATATCACCGAACTTCCTCAAAAACAAAAATAATTTAAAAAAAAAAAAAAAAGAATTTACTTAGTGTTAGTAGGAAAAAAAAATTTTAAGTTTTTTTTTTTTTAGTAATTACACACAAAAAAAATTTATATGTCTATTCTTCCCCATTTTTACATCAGCTGAGCATGTGCCGTCCCCTCCCAACAGTTCCCAATTTCCTTCCTTTTCAATCAGTCTTCCCAACAATTACTTTTGTTATATTTTACAAGTTTCCTTTCTCACATGTATACAAATGTGCACATTTTATTTACTGGCAGTACTTTTACATCACATTCTAATCTATAACTTTACATTAATACAAACAAAAAATAGATATTCATTTTAAAAAAAAAAATTTTTACTGGCATAATTTTTTTAAAATTCAGAGTACTTGTGGTTACAGTGTATCATGCCATATTAAGAAGCCAATTATAACTAAAAAAAATCAAGGTACTTGTGGTTACAGTGTATCATGCCATGTTGGGAAGCCAGTTATAATTGTAAAAAACACAGATATAATTGACTTCCCATTGTGGCACAATACACTGTAACCACAAGTATTCTGAACTTTAAAAGTATTATGCCAGTTTTTAAAAAGTAATGTATTTTTAAAGTTATTTTTAAACTATGGTAGAATGGAAATAAATTTACATCATTAAATTCATTTCCATTCTACCATAGTTTAAAAATACCATTATAATATATAGATAGCAAATTACTATAGTTTAATTGACAGGTTTGACAAAGTGTATGTTTCTAATGTATCTCTGGTCTGAGAGATTGGTTTGCCTTCTGGCTGATGGACAGTTGTGATTGGGTTGCAAGCATGATATAACTCATTGAAAGCTTCAGTTAATTACCATTTATGTAAATTTAAAGCTTTTTGCAAAACTAACATTGAACAATATTTAAAAGACCTTACTAATATTGGAATCAAATACAGCCATCCACTTTACAAGAAAGGTAAAACAATTTTACAACAAACTAAATATTAATCCCCCCCCCCCAGAGATAACAGATCGTGGTTTCTCCTCCCACACATCTCTCTTCCCTCCAAAAACTTTATTAAAATCTTTTCTCCTTTATTTAAGCTAAAGTTTTGTATGCCCCTCCTTCAACCAATAGATTAATTAATAATTTAAAAGATTGCCTACTTCTGATCAGACTCCTCACACGGGTTGCAGTGCCTTATACTATGGTGAATCCCACACATCCTCTCCACATATGTCTCTCAACATTATTACTTATATAAAAAGCTCTTAATAAACCTGAATATAATTCCATATTTTTGGAACACCAGCCATGCATTTGAACCTTTCTTCACTTCTATTGTTTTTATAGAACATTATGACTCCAAATCAAAGAAGCATAGTTTGTAGCTAATAACATCCATGCTATAAAGCGAAAGGAAGCATGCTTTCCCCTTTCCAAAAAATGAACTTTCTAATCCATTATTTGCATAATTTAAATATTTGTTGCATATATATTTTACCTTTTCAGATAATCTTTTCACTATGATTATGAGAAGATAAAACCTCTTGAAAGCACTCAGCCATTACAAGTCATATCTTAGCTTCACCATTAACTGTGTTCCAGTGCACTTAGACATCATGGTAATAAGAAGAAGAGAAGGAAGAAGGGGCAACTGGGTTAAAAACATTTTTCTTGCAAATATTTTTATGTTTAGATCTATGATAAATAAAATAGAACTTTTTTAATTTAAAAACAATCCTTCAATGACTTAAAAAAAATTGATGGTCAGAAAAAAAATCAAAAAAGCTTATTCAATAAAACAAAAGATTCATTCTGAGGCATTGGCTACTTACAAATAAAAATAGGAGAAAAAATAATTAATGAAACATCTACTTTGAATTGGTCCTCGTTTTTATCATTCATATTATCAAATTGCATGTGAAAATGGTCTCATTAGCATAGATATGGTTCAAAATTTTTAGTTGGTGTTTCTAAAAAGTGTGAATGCTTATAAAATTATATCAACATTTAAATTTTTTTTTTTAAATAGTAAAAATGTATGTAAATGTAAATAATTTAGTCATTAATATAAGAACCTTTACATTTCTATATATTTGTATTTTTTTTAATTAATAATTATTTTTCTTTTATCACATGATCGCATTTCCTATACTAGCACATTAATTGTTGATAAACAGAGCAAAACTCTCCATACAGTATTGCCATCTGTGCTAAACATAGTAATCAATGGATGCCAGAAGGCTTGTGCATAAAATTCCTATCTAATGCCTACTCATCCAATATCCCCAGACTAGTTTCTGGCTTGTGGCCTTCGTCAGTGAGGAGCTTCGTATCTGAGAGCACTGCATCTAGATCTTAGGATCTAATGCAACCCTCTAGCAACCACCTTTTATCTCTACTTAACTACAAAACTATGAGAATGAAATTGAAAACACAAAAAATATTTTCAATCTAAGCTCAATAGCTTATATAGTCATATGGGTCTGAACTCAGTTCAGCACCCATACATTTTGGTGTCTTTGGTTCTTTTACAACCATAACCACCACTATCCTATTAGGCAGGATTGGTGTTAATCCATTAAGCATCACATGATCACATTTTCTATACTAGCACATTAATTGTTGATAAACAGAGCAAAACTCTCCATACAGTATTGCCACCTATGCTGAACAGAGTAATCAATGGATGCCAGAAGGCTTGTGCATAAAATCCCTATCTAATGCCTACTCATCCAATATCCCCAGACTAGTTTCTGGCTTGTGGTCTTCGTCAGTGAAGAGCTTTGGATCTGAGAGCACTGCATCTAGATCTTAGGATCTAATGCAACTCTCTAGCAACCACCTTTTATCTCTACTTAACTACAAAACTGTGAGAATGAAATTGAAATTTTCTGAAACTATTTTTTTAGTTAAGATGATTTCATTTACAGAACTTCCAGGCATTTTTTGGGGATTACTGTATTTCAGTATTAAAGCCTTGTGTAACTTGGTGCAATTGTAGGCTGCAAGAAGCCATCACCCCAGTGCTATCACAAGCCTAGAACTTCTTATTAATTTTACTTGATTTTATTTAATTGCTTTAATTACCTTATTAAATTAAAAAATATATTTTTATATCAATATTATAATTGCTTTATAAAAGCAAAACTTCAGTCTCAATTTAAAAATAAAATTGCAATTAAAGCTTTTAAAAGAGACTAGATCAAGTCGATCTGGAACATAGACAGCTTTAGATTATACCCTGAATTTAATGTAAAAAAAAATAGAAATGCAGATAAGGCAGGAAGAGCTTTTATGATCTACTAAAACATCACATGATCACTTTTTCTTTATGCTTAGACAAGTTGTTAAAACAGTAACAATTTTTCCCCATACTATTGTTAATTTGGTTTGATAACCTTATAGTTCAACAAAAATGTGGGTGATGGAGAGGTAGTGTATTAGTTCCAAAGATCCAAATGCCTGTTCCCTGATCCAAGATCCCTCACTGGTGAAAGCTATAAGCTAGAAACAAGTTTGGGGATATTGGATGAGAAAGCACTGGATATGGATTGTGATGCACAGCCTTCCAACATCTATTGTTTATTAGAAATTGCACTAGAAGGCGCTACTATATAGGTGGAAAAATTACTATTTTTTAGATTCCTAGGGTCTAATTTTTAAAAAAAAATTAAAATACTAATAGTCAGTGTAGAAATTATATATATATAATAACTAGATTAATTCTTTAACATTAGTTTATTGAGTAAATGAAATACTCTCAATCCAAAGCACAAGATAAAGTTTTTTGAAAAGATAACTGACCGACTTATCTTTTTACCTAAATTTATTTATATAGGCAAATCTAATGCATTTTGGAATGAAAGCATGAAGATCTTAAATTGTTCAAATTATTTTTAAAGCTATGTTTCCACTTTCATTTATTCAGTAAACCAATATTAGAGTATTAATCTAATTATTATATAATATTAACCTTGGGAAAAGTTTATATTTATATACAGTAACTTTACAATAGAAACAAATAAGATAGACAAGATTAATTGAAATAAATATAAAAAAAAATAGAAAATTTTTAAATAAAAAATTAACATAATATCTGAGAAAATAAAACAGATTAGCCAAAAAAGAAAATGAACAATAGAAGTAAAATAATGAATAAAAGATCAGTAATCATTAGAAAAGACATTATATGTCTTCACAAGATATTCTCAGATAAAAAAAAATAAAATAACATGTGTAACTCAATTAAAAAACGTCATCACCCTGATCATTGGAAGTCCCGGTATTGCCCTCTTCTTTAAAGTTATTTTTTGGAGAACCAATGAAGATCTCTTACCTCTATAGAATAGCTGTTTTTTTTATCTATCTAGCTCCTTTTATCCAGAAATATATATTCTAGATTAATTTTGACTGCTCAGATGAATATCCCATAAATAGATGGAGACACCATTGATATGTAAAAAAATCGATTGACATAAAAAAGGAGTAAAATAATATATAGAACTGTCTATTAAAAATTATTTGATAGTTTAATACAACCACTACATTCAAATGGTATTTTAATTCTAACCATATGATTTTGAAACCCGGCATACTTTTATTTATAGCTTTGTTTTTGATGTTTTGTGTGTTGTTGTTTTTTTGATAATATTTACTATACTTAAAGATCACTTGTAGACTCTGCATTTGTAGAAATATATTATCTCATCTTACTTTTTTTTTTACAATCAGTTCTTGATACTTATTTGGCCAACTTGGATTAACATATGACTTTTAGCTCCAAGTATTCATTTACTAATCAACTATTTGCTTATTATCTAAAACTAATTGTAAACTGGGGGGTGGGGGATTCAAGCTTAACCCAGCATAGACTTGAACTTAGATTAAGATACTGCTGGTATATGGTTTATTGCTATTCCACAAAGCCCTTTAAAGGGCTTTTTATATATTATATGTTGCATTTAAAATTATACAAATATTTCTGTAAATTTCTTAGTTGTTGTTTTTTTTTTAATAAAATATGTTAAGTTGATTGTAAGAAATTGGAAATAGTGTCTATTTCGAATTAAATCATCGATCTTTAAAAACTGCTTTATAAGAAAACATTAAGTTAAATATTTTCCCTAACAAATAGTTTTTAACTAATAAATAAAAATACTATAAAATAGTTATTTAATGAAGGGGAAGTATGCAAAGACTTA
Source organism: Epiperipatus broadwayi (assembly GCA_028023455.1). NCBI lineage: Eukaryota > Metazoa > Onychophora > Udeonychophora > Euonychophora > Peripatidae > Epiperipatus > Epiperipatus broadwayi. The sequence continues at coordinate 30,260 of JAQFVV010000161.1, read as the reverse complement.
TTTTGCAAATTATTTCACAACAGAATGTTTTTACAGTAAAAAAGTATGCTTTTCTGAAATTCAATAAGTAATTTGATGTTCCGAATCAAAAAGCATTAAATATTAAATATTCTATAGTTGTTGGAGGTATCGCAGCCGCCATGAAAGCAAGTAGTTGGTTGCAGATGGTTGTGGGTTCGCGTCCCGGCCGATGCTAAGACATATGGAAAAAAAAAAAAATGTATTTTAGACAGTAAGGATTTTTCATCCTAACACATGCGCTGTACTGTTTTATAATATCTCAACGATGTTTGTTGAGTGTTGAGGAAACTTTCGAACTAAGACACAAAATAGAGACTTTAGAAAAGATAAAAACGGCAATCTTATTCTTAAATCTACTTTCTAGTTATATATGTTAATCTAAAGAATCTCAGTTTAAGAGCGTGAAAATGTTTCTCTGTTCCCTTTACTTCCATTGTTTTCTTTCTGAATATTACATATATTATTTCAATACACCTTTTTCTTTAAAAAAAAAAAAAAAAAGTTTTTTAATTAATAAAACTTCATAAACATTTTTATACAGCTTTTATTTATACGAAGTTTAATTCTGTAAAAAAAAAAAAAAAGTGTAATTATTGAGCAAAATTTAAAAAGGGAAAAAAAAACATTTTTAATATTTGTACTGTAGATGCTGTATATAATCAAGTTGTTCATTCAATCGCCATTACTTGATTTTTATTTAATATATTTTATTAAATTTTGCAAGTAATTTGAATATCATTTTTTTATTAAAAATTATATGTGTCTGCGTCAATGTATGTATGTATGCATAACTAACTACTTTAAAATACTTTAATTATTTATTTGATAATATTTCTGTTTAATAAATTGTTTAATTTTATAAAATGTTAGACTTTTACATACTGCATTTTATTTTGAATATATACTGCACAGCGGTTTAGCGCAGTGTTAGAACGATATCGCCTAGAATTAGAGATTTCTGGATCAAGCTAAATATTGGTGCTCGAATGTCATTGACTTCCCAAGCTATTTTATTATTAACTCTGTTGCTTCTCTCTATGTATTTTTAACAAAACAAAAACCAAAAACGACCGCGATTTGTTTTTCTACTCTCTTTTCTGTTTGCGTGTGTGTGTGTGTGTGTGTGTGTGTGTGTGTGTGTGTGTGTGTGTGTGTACATATATAAAATATTTAAATAAACAAACAATGTGTAATCTTCATTGTTAAAATGCCATTAAACAAATACGAGAACAAATCGACGTTAATCGGTACGCTAAGAACAATTCTTAAAATAACTTTATAATACATGGGATACGGATTTCGTCCAACAGCTTTTCAGAATCTAAAAAATGGGATCAAAATTTAATACAACAGAAAATTTTAGAGGATTAAAAATTAAACAATTTAATTATGCTTATATATATGAAAGAAGTTGGCAATATAAAAAAAAAAACTTAAGTAAAAAAAATATATAAACAAAAATAAATAATTATAGTATTATAGTATCCAGGTTATAAAATAATCGAATAGTATATTGCTCAAGTTCAAAAGAAGGTCGAATACCAGAAATAAAAAGGCTGAGCTTTGATCCATGGAGCTTGATCTGTAAACTCCACGACTCTATCAGAACTTCAAACCAGGTAGGTTCACGTATATTTAGCACATATTTTAAACTTAGTGATGCAAAATTAAAAATATTTAAAATCTATAAAACTTAATACTTATTTGTTACAATTATTTTATAACGAATGTGAATCTAAAATAAATCATTTACAACTAATAACAAGATTTGCATTCTAAATAAATGTTTTTATAAAGATCTTTGCAGCGCGCATATTTGCATTACATATATTATAATTGACTGGTAGTCATATAAATTTTGAAGTAATGAAGTTGGAAAACATTTTGATGCATTAAGCACCGATTTGTCTATTTTTTTATTCGGCGCAATATTTTGTTTTTGTTTGTTAAAATTATAAAAAAAATTATTGATACGTAAATTAGACTTCAGTATAATTTTTGACATTCTTGTTAATAATTTCTATTTGTTGCATGTTTACATATATATAAGATATAATATTCTTTGAACAATCAACTGCAGGGATAAAGCCTCTCTAAGAAGAAATTAATACTCACTATAGTGTCTTACCAATTGTTGGGTTGAGAGCATTGGATAATTAGATGGGTTGATTATAGGCTGGCTTACTAAAAAAAACATCTCAAGTCCATTAAAAAAAAACTGCAATTATATCTTTGTCCAGGTATCATAAGGACCTGCACTGGCATATATATATATATATAAAGATAAAACATTGTTAAATAATCTCTGCAGAGCAAAAGCCTATTCAGCATCCCTCCATAGAAAAACACAAGAGAAGGCATTTTCTCCTCAAATTAAAAGCTGCCGATTGACAAAAAGTTATTTTTTCTACCTTGTTTACCATCTAATTAAGAAAAATAACTAAATGTTCATTTACAAATCAATAATTGAATCGACATTATCCTTAATTATTTGAAAAGAATCCTTGGCTACTTTTTGAAAAATCTTTGATATCTGAAAACATTCAAAGATCCACCAAGATTAAAGGACCGCGATCGGGAACCTGATAGTCAGCCGTTACTATTGTCACAAGAGAATTTCGTGCGTACATAAATATTATTAATCGAATGGCAAGGCAATTGTCAATTATTGTTGATGATGAACAATTATCATAATTTATATATATATAAAAAGATCCAGTTTCGACGTTGTATACCCAATATTTTCGGAAAAAATATTCTCTACTTAGAAACATTTTGCTATAGCAAGAATTATTTAATATTATTTTATGAATGATTTTATTTTTCTCCAATTCAATAATTTTATTATCACAATTTGTTCTTCGCAAACAAACTCTCTCTAAAAGTATGATTAAAAATAATTAGATATTTAATTTATCAGTCAACAACTGAGTGATGATTGGCCATCATCTGAAACAAGCCCTTTGCGGTTTGGCGTAGTTGGTAGAGCGTCCGACTTGGCATCGGGATGTCCTAGGACCGATTCTCGGCCATTTGAAAGCAACCCTGCGCGGGTTGACGTAGTTGGTAGAGCGTTCGACTTGGGATCGGGAGGTCTTAGGTTCGATTCTCGGCGCTCGAACTTCTTATAAATTCCCGAGCAATAAAGCCATATGCGTTTTTTTTTTTATCTGAAAGATAAATATGTTTGCTTGGAAATTGGGGAAAAAAAATATCTAGACTCTGACCGGATTCAAATTCCAAATCATAAGATAACTGAAAATTCAATCATATATATATACGTATGTGTTTGCACTTAAATCTAGTAATGATTTGCAATTATAGACTACTTCTACTTGTCTAAAAAGCTGTAATGTTAGAAGAAAAAAAATAGAATACGCTTAATTAATTAAATTATAAAATAAACAGTAAAATTTATTAGATGTAGTAAAAATAAAATTTTGTTTTATAATTAATATACTGCAGAAGGAAAGCTTCCTATCAAAAAAATTTTAGATAAAAATGTTCTGTGCTGAGCAAGCGCAAATAGGGAGGTCATTTTGTAAATAGCATTCATTTTTAAATCCTTTCACAAGATTTTATAAAGAATGCGCCTAGACATTTTATTCATCGTGCAGATTTAAGTTTAATTGTAGAAACATTCCTAATAAATAAATAAATTGTTGTATGAATTGGTGGAACGATATGAAAGTGAATTTAATCATTAGGGTAAAAAGGTGATTTGTGATTTAGTGCAGTAGTAGAGAATCAGACTGAAAGATAAGGTCCTCGGATCGATTCCAGTTCGACACTTCCGGGTCTCAAACATCTTATGAAGTCACGTGCAATATAGCCATTCGATTATTTACTTTTTATTTATGTCTGCTGTGGCTTTTGTTAAAAAAAAAAAAGGCTAAGAAAGTAAAACACATTTATTTTTAATCAGTATTAAAACAATCAATTATAGTTTAATTTAATAAGAATCCATATTAATATATATGATTTATCTTTTTATTTACGGATCTGACACGTGAACACTTAAAAAGCAATAGAGATATCACTCAACAAAGTATGAAGAGATTATGTTATCAGTAACAAGAAGAGATCACAAACGAAATACATGGGTGAGAGAACAAACAGTAAGCAATGACATCAATGAACGAATTTAAGGAACTGAAATGGAACTGGATTGAACATATCGCTAAAAGAGATGGTAGTAAATAATAGCTAAAGTTTTAAATTGGATTCCAAGAGAAGACTTAGAAAAAGATCACATGTGAGATGGATGGATGAAATAAGGAAGTTTGTTGGAGTGTAGTGTGAAAAAAGGGTATGAATCGGTGGAGAAATCGATTTAAATTTTAAAAAACTTTCAACCTGCAGAAAATCAATAAAGTTGATAATGATGATGATGATTAGTATAAATAAAATTTTGTCTAGCCATATCTTATGAATTCTTGAATCATAATATTTTTTTATCATTCACTTTTAAGTTTTGATTTTTCCACCTTTATTTATAATACTATTAGTAGGGTATTTTGAGCTCAGACTTTCACACGACCATCAACTCTCCACACTATCTCATACCACTGATACACTTGACCATATATATATATAAAAGATAAATAATCACCAACTTAGACATATATGTAGTCAAGTGTATCAGTGGTATGAGATAGGGTGGAGAGTTGAGGATCGTGAGAAAGTCTGAGCTCAAAATACCCTATATATTACATTGTCTGTACAGGTATATATATATAGCCTGTATGTTAGATATTAAATACTGTTAATAGGAATTTTAATAATGTTAATTGTATCCGTTCTAGATCTTATATAATTTTTAACATATAAGAAAGATATCTCGAAATATTATTGAACTCATCTTATATATAGGGTATATGAGCACAGACTTTTAGGTGACCCATCACTCTCTTTTCAGCATATATGTGCTTGAGTGTATCAGTGTTATTAGATAGAGTGGAGAGTGATGGGTCATCTGAAAGTCTGTGTTCCTATACCCTATATATTACATATATAGGCACAGGTATATAATAAGCCTGTGTTTCAGTGAACTCATCTTGTATAGACAACCAAAAATTCATTTTTATAATGTCTAATAAGAGTATAGCACATTATGATTCAAATATTGATTTTTTTAAATAAAATGTCTTATTCTTTGGATTGGATTATTAAAATATACTTTTTACTATTTATCGCTGCATTAAATATTCGGTCATTTCTATTTTTTTGTAAAATAATAATAATATCAATAGCAAATAAATAATATAGTACGTAATTTTGATTCTATTAATCACTTTATAATATTGTTTATACAAATGAAACGCCTATTTTCAGATAATAAATATAAAATGAGATTGTCTGTTAATTCATTCAAAAAAAATCAATGTAAAAATTATCTATTTGCTGGTCTAATTCTTCATATACTTAATAAATATTTTGATATATAATTAATTATAATGTACCCGTAGTTAATAACATGAAGTATGTCTGCGTGAGACCTAAACCAAAACATTAAAAGACAATTTGCTTAAAAAAGTACGCGGTGAAGTAGAGCGGAATTTACTATAATAGATAGAAAAAAAAACTCGGAAAACAATCATGCAAATGTTGCCTAAGTTAATTTAAGTAATGGGAAGGGGATAAATCTATAGGAAACAAATGAAAAGACAATCGACTAAATAAGTACTATACAGTTTATTTTCTTCACCGTGAATAAATAAAGTTTACTGTTTCTAAAGAAACTTCTTTAATAACTCTTTTATATAGCGAAAAAGCTGTTGTCTATTTCTCGTCTTTAACTGAAAATAGAAATCAAAAACTAATGTTTTTGCATTCTCTTTATCTTCTGTTAGCCGGGTCTGTGACACAACTAGGGATTTATTTTCAGATAAAATTGTGCTTGATTATCACACGCAAGCAGTATAAAAAAGAATCGGCCATGAGGACTTGAAGAGCGCGGCATTATGTGCCGTTGTAAGCACAGACTATTGTAACGGATAGTAACGCCTACTTCTGCTCTTTTCATTGAGTTTCCCCCGCTAATTCATTCTCTATTATTTTAAATTAGTGGAGCGATCAGAGACTGTTAATATTGACATAGCGCCTTGATCAAACTCTAATGTAAAAAGCATGGATCTATCATAGCATTTAATTATATATTTGGCGTTCAGTGAAAGGGTATACCTAAAATCTTGACAGCTTCAGGTTCTTTTTTTACACTTTCTAGGTGAAGTGTAGTGGACCCTCTCAGTTTCCACGCAATAAACGCGAGATTTGCGAACCGCAATATTAATAAGAGCGGGACTAAAAGGCTAAAGACAGCGAGAAAATGGAATTGCAACGAACTACGGATCAGCCGCACCTTTTATTTTGCCGTCGAGATACAATTGTACGTAGTCACAATGAGTTAATTGCTAAAATATTGCTCTTTTACGGTCAAGGTTTCAGTAGCTAACTTTGCTTGGTATTGATAATCAAAAGAAAGAGAAAATGAAAATAAAAAGAGACCTGGATTGAATTGCACCCAAGAAAAGATAGACTGGGGAGGGGGGGTAGAAAATTCAAAGAGCTCTTTTAAAATCTTCTATTAAACAAACCGTTCATTGACTGCTTGTAACTGAGGTGTAATTCAATGAAAACCCATCATCTGCCCTGACAAATGTTTGCTAAGAACCTCGCTTGTCTGTGATTGAATCAAATCTCAAAACATAAAATATTCAAAAAGTATTAGAAAAAACCGTCTTTGCTATATTTTATTGCCTCAGAGACTATTGTCAAGCTTTCATCGATTTAAGATCGATTCCCAATCGCCTCTAATTACTAAACCGCAAATAAAGCTTTTAAAAAAATCTTAATAATAATGATAATGAATTAAATTGATCTAGAAAACTATTACACTAAAATCATAGACTCGTTTTATGAATGGGTGTAGTGACATTTCAAAATCATTGGTATTTTAAATATTTTTATTTTGCAAATATTGATTCATCCGATAATTAAGTGGATAAATATTAAGTCTTCGCTCGGCTGCTTCTAAAGCCAAGCACTCGGCAGTCTGAACGCATCATTTACGGTACAACCACTCCGTATTATCATTAATCTACCCGCTAGAATGTTAAGCTTGTCGGTTATAATTAAAGCCAAAATACAGACAGCAAGCAGGAGTGACTTCAGTATTTTAAATCTTTCCGTGCACAATTAAATACGTGCGCATTTTCACACGAAAATCTTCATTAGTCATTCTTTAGTCAATGTAATGATTTATAAATTAACCAATAAAAATAAGATTAACAATTTAACATTAGGTTAAAGACGACAATTTTTATTGCTAAAATGCGCGCGGTTTGAAAAACTTTCTTTACGCTGTAATAAATGCTGTTCCAATAAGCTAAATAAATATTAGCTAAATTTGCTTTTAAATGAAGTAGTAAAATAATAATAATTTAATATTAATATAATTTGAAGTTTATTTGATTAAAGTGCTACTATTCATATTACTTCATATATATAAATGTATATATGCACAAACAAATGACAAATCAAAGTAGAGTATTTATTGTAATGATCTAATTAATAATGTTTATTATTAATTAAATGATTAAACTTAAAACTGCATATTTATATATTTCAGACAATGAAAAAAAATTATAGCAAACGCTATTGACTCGGTAATTTTGTTTGTTACCGCCATAATTTTTCTTCATCGTATTGCATTCATCCACAAACATATATATCGTCTTTATAAGTCATATTCGATCATTGTATAAAATTATTAATGTGAACAAATTTTAACTATTGAAGGTGGAAATTAATTAATTAATATAAGTCATTGATAAATTTGTAATATTTATTGCAAATTTTGAAAAGTGAATAATTTATTATGAACGATAATTTATCAATTATATATGTATAGGTGTATATATGAATAAAGGATGAAATTATTAAATGTCGATATCTAATTTTAACTTAGTGTATTTAATATTCACTTTCCTGTTAGAAAGCCAGTGGAGATAATTAACCCTATAGAATAGTACGAACAAGCAATAACATTTGACAATTATCTTAATAGTTTGCTATTGATTGAGTTTTCTCTAATACAATTTGTTTTAGAATCGCTATGTAAGCGCCTAAGCGTGTGTGTGTGTGTATGCATTGAACACATATATATTTGAGTTTTATAATGTAATAGTGCATCCACCTGGGTTAAATATAATCCAGATATACTTTTTTATATATTTTAATTAGACTTAAATTTTTTTTTCAGGAAACCAGCTATATCCAATCAAGCTAACTATCCAGCATTGGTCGGTAGATGAGTATCTAGATGACATCTCTAGGACGAAATGTCTTTTCCTTCATTAACTTTTTAAAAAAATGGTTTTCGAGGCCTTTGACCTATATTGGACTATTTTAAAAGCTGTTGGCCCTTTTTTCATTATGGATTAAACTTAACGAGATTGTAATTTCTTGTCATAATTATTTTTTTTTTTAAAAAAAAGTGTGCTTTATTAATAAAAGCACTTTTTCAACTCACTTGTGAAAAATATTGATAGATCATTATTTCAGTTGAAAAATTTTATTTGGACTAAAAATATGGTGTGTTTAACTTTATATTAAATCCAGTAAATGAGGGATAATTTTTAATATAGAATTTAATAAAATATATTTTCTTAAGGATCCAAATTTAAATAAAATTATTATTATTTTTTGGTAGTCCTCCGTAGCTGAAAAGAATGAAACAATAAAAAAAACATCTGCTCTATAGAATTAGCATTATTCGATCTTTCTCTATAAAGATTTTTGCTCCATAATGATTTATTTAAGATTTAAGTCTGTAAGGAATGCTCTTATATCGTTTCATCCTAAATACGTTTTTACCAAAAGATATTTGGTAGGCAAATAACAATATATGTATTAAATTTAAAAAAATTGCCACCATTTAACTTTTAAAATAATTAAATAACAAAAAAAGATTTGTTTATTACTTATATTTGTTGCTGTTTATATCGGTACTAAATTCATATTGTATATGAGCATATTTTACAATATAGTATTATCATCATCGTCAACCATTATTATTAATCCATTGCAAAATGAAGGTCTCTCCAAGTTCAATCCATCTTCTTTGATTTCTAGCCTCTCTTCTCCATATCATTCCTGCAAACTTTCTTATTTCATCCATCCATTTTTACATGTCTCTTTCTGTGTCTTTTACAATCTCTTGGAATCTGGTTTAAGATTGCAATGGTCTATCTATTATCATCCCTTCTAGCAATATGTCCAGCCCAACTCCATTACAGTCTTAATTCTTTCAGCTATGTTAGTAACATCTGGTTGTTCTCTTACCCATGTATTGCGTTTTTCGATTTCTTCTTGTTACTCTCAACAGGCATCTATCCATATGTCTTTGAGTGATCTGAAATCTCTGTATTGCTCTTCTATTAAGTGCCTTAAGTAAGAACTGGTAAAACACATTTATTAAAAACATTTTCAATTATATAGGCATATTTCCTTTTAATATTAAATTATTTCTACCAAAAGCACGTCAACCAAGTTTAATTCTATGATTCATTCCATCCATTGTATTTGTATCTGTAGTAATAATCTGACCAAGGTATTTGTAGTTGTTAACTTCTTTTAACTCATCATAATCAATCTTTTCTTGCATTTTTTGAGAAAATCCATTGAACATTACTTTAGTTTTTTTAACATTCACCTTTAGTCCTACTTTCTTACTTTCATCTGAAAACTCTTACAATATTTCCTGAATCTCCTAAACATTATTTTCAAAAACAATTATATCATCTGCAAAATCTAAATGAAGTAAATAATCTCCATTTACTTTTACTCCTTTAGCTTCCCATTTTAATTCAGCACATATTTCTTGCAGCACTGCTATAAAAAGTTTTGAAGATATTGAGTCACCCTGTCTTAAACTCTTCCCAATATTAACCTTCTTAGTATCATTACGTAATCTAATTGTTGATGTTGTATTTCTATGAATATTTTTCAGAATATGGCAATATCCTGGGTCTATACCTTGATGATCCAAAGCTTTAATCACTGAAGAAATGCTTATAGAATCACATGCCTTTTCCTAATCTACAAATACAAAACAGAATGGCAACTCATATTCTTTGGTTTTTTCTATAACTTCTCTCAATACTTGGATATGATCTACTATACTAAACCCACTTTTATATCCAACTTGTTATTTTGGTTGGTTGAAATCCTAAGTTCTCTGTAGAGGAGTTATAATTATCTTGGTAAAAATTTTGTATAAAACTGGTAGAAGACATAAGTCTGTAGTTTCTAATATCTTTTTTATCATCTTTTTTAAATATTAATATTAATACTGTATTTATCCAATCATCTGGTACATCTTTATCATTTAGGCATTTGGTATAAAACTGCCAAAAATATTTCTCTTTCTTCACCTGCTTCTTTTAATACATCCAATTATAATTCCATCATTACCTGGAGTTTTTCCCTTCTTCATAAATTTAAATGCATGTCTCACATCTTCATTCAAAATCCTGAGCAATTCAGAAAATATAATATTTGTAGTAGGTACTTGTTCTTTATTATATTATGGAGAATCTTGAGTATCCCTATCTACATGCCTTTCACAACATCTATATTTATATAAAAGAGAATCTGACAAGTCATAATATAACTCCATCTTCCTAGAATACCAGAAAGCAACAGGACCCCTATTTAATCATACTTTGGCTGTAATACAAAACATTGAAAGAAATGACTCAAAACAGAAAATTAGAAAGGCTTGGTATATAGCCAACAACACCAATGCTATAAACTGTAAAGAATCATTATCCCCCCTTTCCAAAAAATGGATGCTCTAATTTACATAAATCTGAATACCATCAGCCATATATATATATATATATATATATATATCCCTTCAATCTCTTTTTTCATATTCTGATCTTTCTATGATTATGAAAAGATAGTAAGTTCTTGAAAGTGCTAAGCCAGTGTATCATTACTTTTATCAGCTTCTCTATTGCTATTTTTCAGTGCACTTAACACATATTCCATTTCATGATGTCATCTTTCTTTTTAGTAATAGTTCCATCTTCTTTTCTTATTGCAGATGTAAGTTTCCTACCAATACCAAAATGTTTTACACTGTTGAGACTTTTATTCTCTTCTACAGCTTTCTTTATTAGTTTAAAGCAGTGGTCTTCAACCTTTTCACACCTGCGGACAGGTAAAAATAAGGATAAGGTTTCATGGACCAGCAGAAGTCTATAGATAAATTTTCTTAAGATGTAAACAGCTTAGCCTTAGATGAAGTTATATATATATATATGGAGTTTGTATAATAAAAAACTTTTTTTTTTTTTAATTTTGAATTTTTTTAGAAAAGTAATAAAAAATTTAATTCTATCCCCCCCCCCCCCATAAACATCTGTGATAACTAGAAAAACAAATTAATTTATGTATGACTGATTAGATTTTGTTCTGTTTCTTTTTTTTTAATCAGGTAAAAGTGCGATGAAAAAAATAAATAAAAATTGTTTATATTAATTAAAAGTTTAAAATCTTATTATTTTGTTATTAAAACTTTCTTGCCAGTCTATCGCGGACCAGCAAAAAACTTCTACGAATCGGCACCGGGCCGCGGACCGGTGATTGAAGACTTTTTTATATCATTATCAACTCTTTATCACACCATTTTACAAAATTCAAGATATTCAATCCTTCTTAATGCATCATTTTTATATATCTTCACATTTCTTCTTTTCTTCATAAATTCTCTTATCTCACTAGAAATGTTATTGGTCAATTGTTGTTTTTTCCTACCAGCTATATTTGTTGCAGTTTGTAAAAGTGTATCAGTTATTTTTCTATTAATTTCATTCAAATCTGAATCATGTTTAAAATCTGCTAATATTTGAAAACGATTTGCAAATTGTAATTTAAATTCATATTCCTAATCTTCTGTGAATATTGTTCTTCTTAATATTTTTTTTTCTTTCTAATTTTGCATTAACATGCATCTTCCATTTTACTAATCAATGATCACTTCCTTAGTTGAATTTATTAAGAACATTACAATCTTGAAATATGTATTTTCTGTTAATCAAAATATAATCCAATTCTTCTGTACCTTCATTTGGATGTTTCCATGTCCATTTTCTTTTAACATTTTTTGCAAAAAAAGAATAATAATATAAAGGTTTTCTTTTTCTGCAAACTCCACAAGTCTATGTCCTCTCTCATTTTTGTTGCCATAACCAAATTTATTTATAGCATTTTCATCTTTCATTTGTTTACCAAATCTAATATTAAAACATTTCATAGCAATTTTAAAATGTTGTTTGGACTGATCAAAAGTCATTTTGTACATCATATAAAAATTTTGTACTACTTTATCACTATTATCTGCATTTGGTATCTGCTACTAAATTAAATAACTAATCTTACCACTCTGTCCAATATCACCACAATGTTGTTCTTCCACTTTTTATTTATAATGAATCCTACCCTACTTGTACACTTCCAATATTTGTGCTTTTGTAGTAGAGTACATGTTCACTTTTTAAAACAATTGTCACTTCACTTTTTCTTTTAACTTCACAAAGTCCAATAATGTCCCATTTAATATTACACTTCTACTATAATCCTTCTAAATAATATGCAAGTGTATATTATACTTAATAATAAGATATAATAAAATTGTAAATCAGATATTTTTTTACGTAGATTTTCTCTTTCTATACAATTGGCTTACTCTAATTATAGAGTGTATTCTATTAAATAAAGTGAAGGCTTTTTTTAAAAGGTAGACTAATTCGTGCACTGTATTTTTTCTCTTTTTAATGCTATTTTCTGAGATCACAACTGGACAATTCTTCAGATGCATGTTTTGTTTATTTACACAGAATGTAAGGTATATTCTGTTTAGTTCTTATTGCACAATTACTCCAGCACTTGGATCACCATTATAATCATTTACTCCTGCTTTAGAACATTCCAGCCCAATTCTTTTATCAGATTCCATTTAATTCTATATTGACACATCAAGTAATGGCATGTCTTATAGGTTAAAGAATTTAACAATAAAGACTTTAGAGATATAAAATTGATGCAATGTTATTTTTCAATATAAGCAATATATTAAATTATTAAATTAAAATTGTATCTTGATGCTTTGAAAATCTATAATAGTATCCCATTATATTTTTGAGCAATAAACTTTTTTTTTCACCTTCAGTCATGCCAACTCTACAATACAACCACTATAAATTTTTAGTAACTTTTTAGAACTATTAGAAGTATAAATTAGTTGTATAATAATCTAAGGAATAATAATAATAATAATAATAATAATAATAATAATAATCATCATCATCATCATCATCATCATCATTAGTAGTAGTAGTAGTAGTAGTAGTAGTAGTAGTAGTAGTAGTAGTAGTAGTAGTAGTAGTAGTAGTAAATAAGCATTTATTTTTATATAACGCTATGCATACAATTGTATACATTCAAAGATCAGCCTTAAAAGCTAATTGTGCATGCATCTTCTGTGAGTGTTAAATAATAAATGAATACTTCACTCTACAATACAAGATATAGTATTTATGCAGGAATAAAAGGAATCCTCTTATTCCTACAACTCAAATTCTTTTATATGAGCAAATCTGAAGTACTGCTGAATAAAGCGTGAGAGTAGAATTCTCACTTTAAATTACTATCTACAATGTTGTGATGAATGACGTCGGTGAAAGTGTCTAGAATTTACTAAACATCACTCTAAGTGAAACTTAATTATAAGTAAATAAGCATTTATTTTTATATAACGCTATGCATACACTCACAGAAGACGCATGCACAATTAGCTTTTAAGGCTGATCTTTGAATATATACAATTGTATGCATAGTGTTATACAAAAATAAATGCTTATTTACTTATAATTAAGTTTCACTTAGAGTGACGTTTAGTAAATTCTAGACAATTTCACCGACGTCATTCATCACAACATCATAGATAGTAATTTAAAGTGAGAATTCTACTCTCACGCTTTATTCAGCAGTACTTCAGATTTGCTCATATAAAAGAATTTGAGTTGTAGGAATAAGAGGATTCCTTTTATTCCTGCATAAATACTATATCTTGTATTGTAGAGTGAAGTATTCATTTATTATTTAACACTCGCAGAAGACGCATGCACAATTAGCTTTTAAGGCTGATCTTTGAATGTATATTATTATTATTATTATTATTATTATTATTATTATTATTATTATTATTATTATTATTATTATTATTATTATTATTATTATTATTATTATTATTATTATTATTATTATTATTATTATTATTATTATTATTATTATTATTATTATTATTATTATTATTATTATTATTATTATTATTATTATTATTATTATTATTATTATTATTATTATTATTATGTTTCAACAGTAAGCTTTATTTGTCTTAAAGGGTTACAAGAGTTTACATAGCTTGGGTTGCTGTGTTTACATGGGCAATCTGTAGTTGTAGGTTTACATATATAAAAATGGATTTATTGTTTTACACAGGATTACAGGATTTTTTACATGCTGTGAATTAGTTACATAGCTTGAATTGCTGTGTTTACATGGGCAATCCATAGTTGTAGGTTTACATACATAAAAATGGATTTATTGTTTTACACAGGATTACAGGAATTTTTACATGCTGTGAATTAGTTACATGGTTTTACATAACTTCGATTGCTGTAGTTGCATGGGGAATCCATAGATATAGGTTTACATATATAAAAGTTGATTTATTGATTTACATGAGATTACAAAATATTGTCATGTCGTGGATAAGTTACAAGGGTTTTTACTTGGCTTGGATTGCTGTGGTTTCATCAGCAATCTATAGGTGTAGGTTTATATATGTAAAAGTTTATTTATGCTGTGGATTAGTTAGAATGGTTTTACATAACTTAGATTGCTGTGGTTACATGGGTAGTCTGTAGTTGTAGTTTTACACATGTAAAAGTTGTTTTATTGGTTTACATAAGATTGCATAAATTTTACATGGTCTGGACTACTGTATCTACAGATGCAATCCATGTTTAGTTCTATATGTGGTTGAGTTGCCTTGGTAACATAGACAAGAACTAGAAATTTTCATGGTAGTGTGGTAATTATCTGTGAAGCCTGGCCTGGTGTTGTGAAATCAATGTCAGTATTTTTATTTTTTAGGGTATCTTCATTGGGTTACCAGGCTTTCTCTTGGTTTCATGGGCAATGTGGGTTGGGGAGGGTGTTGGTGTGGGTGGGAAGCATGGTGGGATTTCCATGCCTATTTTCTGCTGCAATTGAATATATGAGTGTTGCAGAGGGGTGGGGTGGTACAACTATGTTAGAATTGGTTGCAATTGTTAAGTTGGACTTGGTGATAAGCTGGTCAGACTCTGGGTCTGTGTGCTAGAGGTCAGAGCTGAGTAAGGCTTTTGATGAAGTTTAAGAATGAGATCCATGTGTAGAATGTCCTGATATCCAGAGGAGGCTGGTGGTATAGCTATGTTCAAACTGGTTGCAACTGTTGAGTTAGAGTTTGTGGTTGGTTGGTCTCTGACTCTGGGTCTGGCTGTGTTAGAGTTGGTGGCCAAATAAGGCTTTTCATATGATTTAAGTGTGAGATTCATGGCTAGTATTCAGGCAAATTCTAGGCAGATAGTTAGGCTCAGCATTGCTATTAGAAGTGACATGTTTTTTGAAATTATCTAGTAACTTGATGATAGTTGAAGATTTGAACAGAAAGTTGGAAATCAGTTATCAACTGATTGGTAATTGAAACAAGTATATAGTTTTTTTTCTAGCCTAAAGTTTTGAATACTTTATAAGCATAAACATCCAGGGCTTGTTAACTCAATTGTGAGCAAATGAACTAATTTCTGGGAACTTGAAATTGAATTTTTATTACTAAACAAAGATTAGAGATTGCTACGATAACGTTAAAAATAAACGTATGCCTGACTGACTTTTGGACTTTGAAACTCTATGTTGGTATTATTGTGGGCAAACACTGGTCATGCAATGGCTTTTTTTTAATTATCGTTAGGTAACTTGATTTCAATTAGAAGTTTGAATAAAAAATGTAATAATCAACTGATTAAATGTATATTATTATCTTAAATTAGATTAAGATTGTGAATTCTTTTTAAGCATAAAAAAAAACAAAGCTAGTTAACTTGTTTATTTAGTAAGTGAATTACTTGCGGGGAATTTTGTAACTGATTTTTTTTTTCCAAAACAAAAATCTGACTTGTCAAGCATTGGTGGTCGAGAGGTCAGCAACGGCTGGTTTACAAGCAGTTGTCCCAGGTTAACGGGTTCACTTCCTGGCTGATGCTATGACACATGAGAAAAAAATCTGATTTTGCAATTAATAAAATTAAAAATTGGCTTATGTTTGACTGAACTTTGGATTTTGAAACTCTGTTCTGACAATGTTGGTGGTAATCATCTGAACATGTGATTACTTTGTCTCCATATTGTTTTTCAAAATTATCATTGGGTAACTTGATTTTAATTAAATTTTTGAATGAAAAATGCAATACAAAAGTATTAAACAATTATCAACTCATTGGAAATTGAAAAAGGTATATCAGGATAAAGTTTTTATCCTGCCAGGTTTAAACTTTGAGTACCTTTGGAACATGAAAACTCGAGCATGCTGACTTGGTTGTGAACAAATGGACCTTTGCTGCTGAACTATATTATTATTATTATTATTATTCTTATTATTATTATTATTATTATTATTATTGTTAATTAGAGAAAATATTAATTAGTATTAAAGTTTATCGACTTAACGTTTTTGAGGATCCTCGAAAACGTTAAGCCGATAAACTTTAATACTAATTAATATCTTCTCTAATTAACAATTATATATTTTACATATAGTGAGAAGTAAAGCTATATTTATTATTATTATTATTATTATTTATTTATTATTATTATTATTATTATTATTATTATTGTTGTTGTTGTTGTTGTTGTTGTTGTTATTATTGTTATTGTTATTGTTATTGTTGTTGTTGTTGTTGTTGATGCTGCTGTTGTTGTTGTTGTTATTATTATTATTATTGTTATTGTTATTGCTATTGTTATTATTATTATTATTATGTTTCAAAGGACAAACTTTATTAGTATTCAAAAAAGGTTACACAAGTTACATTTGACAACATAGTTCTTACATATAAATTGGTTTATAAAACTACATATGTAAAATGATTTCATCAATACATTGCATGTGTTAGCAAACAAGAAATATTAATAAAAAAAAATTCAACAAAGACAAAGGTAATCACTCAATAATAAGATTGTATACAATTAGATATATCTAAATTAAACTAAAGCAAGAATGTGTCCAATTTGTGTTGATTGACTTCAAAACTGGCACAAGGGTCCATGTAAGGTATGGTTTTTCTGTCAGTCCTTTTATATAAGTTGTAGCATATTCCAAGGGTCAATGTACTTAGTATGATTTGTGATCTTCATGTCTCTTTCACATATGGTTTGCAGTTTATTTTTGAATGTGTTTGGTTGCCTTCTGGAGTTACGATTATACACAAAATTACACCTTATACACCCTAAGGCATACAGTATAAATGTGCTGATTCTTATTTCAGCAAAGACACCCCTTTTAAATGAGTCAAATAGGGTTTTTACATTGATCTTTTTTATCCTTGAGTGAAGTGCTAATTATTTCATGAATATTTTTTAGACCAGGGCATGAGAAAAAAAGGTGATTTTGTGTCTCTGAGTCCCTATAGCAAAGATTACACATATCATCTATATCTTTGTAGTTTCTTTGGTATTTCAAAAAATGTTGCATGATTAGTGAGTCAAGATTTATCTTTAGGAGAAAGTCAAAGCATTTTGGTTCAAGTGACCACAGTTTAAATTTGCGACATAATTGTTTATTAGTGATATGAAGTGGAGTTTGTACATCATCTTGAATTGGATGTAGAAGTTGATGAACTTCCCATATTTATATTTGGCTTGTAGTGGTTTGAAGTTGAGATTGTGGACTGGTAGTAACGGTGTAATTAATGTGTTCAGATATCCCTGAAAAAGAGATGGTCTGTTCATGGGGTAATCTTGGCAGAAATTTCAAAATATGGGGATTTTTGTTCACATGTGGATATTATATTCAATGTTTTTTATATCCTGAAGGTGTGTATTGAATGAAGGCCAAGAACCATTTTGTGAAAGGGGTTTTCTTAGATGTTTCATTGATATTGAGATTATCTTTTTTCCCAGAATAGTTTCCTGCATAAGGAGTCCATTTTATTGGTGAATGCCCTGGTATAAATTATTGTTGGAGTAAAATAAGAGATTTTTGTAATCACTAGCATGTTAAACAGGACCATTTTCATATAGAGAGAGGTAGGCTTTAGAGAGTGAATTGACAATCTTTTCCACTTTCTTTATTGAATTTTTTTGTATGAGAAATCTCATATAGGTGAATGGAGTAAAGAAAAGTTGAACCCAAGAAATGGGCTTTGTCTACCTTTGATATCTTTAGAAATGCAATTACTGGTGAAGATCTGCCATGAACACGGTTTCTCCATATTAATTGTTAGTTTATATTCTTTTGTAAAATTGGTGAGTATCTTCAGAAATTTGGGAATTTGCTTTTGGGGTGATAGAAATACTGCTATATCATCCATATATGGGCTGCATGAGATATTGTCATTAATGGTAGGCACATAGACTCCTGAAAACTCATTTTCCATTATTTTTATAAGAGGCTTGATGTAGGCAGTGAAAAGTAAGGTGCTGAGAGGTGAGCCCTGAGGAATGGACTGGTGCAGCACTATTGAAGGTGAGGTTTTCCCATTTAGGAAAACATAAATCTCATGGTTTAAAAAGTAGGTTAGCAAGCAAGTTTAGATAAGCATTTGGAACTTGAGTATTTTTGCAGAGGTTTAAGGAGAGTACTGACGGATATTGTGAGAATTGCAGCTTCAATATATAGTTGAACGACAATTAGACTCTATTTTTTATTATCTCTAACAATTTCTATAGTTGATTTATATAGAAAAGCCGCCTGTCCAGTCAAGGATTCTTTTTTGGAAAATTGCATTTTTGATAGGTTTGGTATAATGAATGGCTCTATTTTATCTTTTATCACTGATTCTATTATCTTTATGCCAATGGAGCACCTTGAAATTGGATGTAGGTTTGTGGTGTTTGAGACTAACTGTTTGTTTTTTTCATGAATGGCACAAGCATAATTTGATTTAAGCTCTGTATTTTATAAATGTCTTTAGAAAGATAAGAGACTAGATTAAGCATATATTGTGCTGTGATTTTATCAATATGTTTGTATACAAATTTGGCAATTCCATCTATACTGGGATGACATGAGTCTGGCATCGCTTCTATTTTTTGAATAAAGTCTTCCATTTTTTAATCTATCATGTGAAAATGCCATTAGATTTAATGAGGAGACTCTCTGAAATTTTTTTCTATAGAATGTGTAGAGCTGCTCCAACATAAAATCTTCATAGACAATGTCGGTTTGAATTTTAATAGCTGTTCAGAATCAAACTTGGGAGGGGTGACCTAGTGCCCATCTAATGAGTTTCTGGTATACATATGTGGCTTATTTAGATATATCCTTTTCTTTTTAATGAAGATATTGTTAGCAATTGATATGTTTTTTTTGGAAATAGTATGAATACTAAACCCTACCTCTTGATGGCATTGTTTTTCACACAATGCACATCAATATACCATTTTAGCTGCCTAACTTATGACTAACACTACAACAGTGTTGTTTAGAGTCATAACAGGCCATCTAGAGGGTGATGTATCATATGATTACATAATGAAATATTATGCCCATTGACTTGTGACAGTATTCTTCAAGTGAGCACAATTCAACTCTCGCTACAGTATGATTTGATGGTGGCCATATTTGAAGGATGGAACTATCAAAAAACTCATTGTGAAAAAATTTTGAGAAAGCGTAGTGGATTTAGTATTACATATTAAGAATTGTCAGGCCATCACGCATGCTTCCCTATGAATTTGAACTGAACACAACCTGAAAAGGTTAGGTTTTTCAGCAGAGTTCTGCTGAGTTCACATACAAATGCACATTTACACATGAATCTGTATGAGAACAGTAAAATGTCAGCATGGCAAGGGTTCAAAATTGGTTGAAGGGGAGCAAATTGCCTGCCACAGAAGTTAATGCAGCTGTGTTTTTCCAGAAAGAGAACAAACATTCTGCCAGATGCGAAGCTATGTGTTTGTGAGAGGAGCATGGTTTTAGTCAACTGCAGGATCTGGGGAATTCCATTGCCACTTCTGCAAGCATACCTGGGGTCTGCATAAGTAAAATTGGTTGGATGGCTCCAAAATCCCATTACTTACAGCTTTGAGGCTCATCTCCTATGGAGTCAAATAAATTGTAACTTCCAGTCCCCCTAAAAAAAATGTTTTGTTTTTTTAAAAAATGAACTGTTTAATTAAGGCTTTTTGAAAAAGGCAAAAAATAAAGAAAGAACTTTTCACTATCAAATAAAGGTTTTGGTAACGTAAATATTTTTTTTAAAAAAAAACCTCATAATAAGAAAATAAAAGACGATAATTAAAAATCAAACCAACCTCTCTCCACCCTCTAAAAACTAACTGTTGGTTTATTAAAAACGAATTGATTAATAAGGCTTTCCAACAAAAAAAAGCTTGAAATCAATAAAAAGTCAATAAGGAAAAAAAGGCGATAATTTAAAAACAAACCAACCCCCCTCCAATAATTCGTATATTTTGTTAATCTCTCTCTTTATAGGTATTCTATATTCGAACACATATACCAATCCCCTCCAACCTCTAAAAACCAACTGTTGGTTTATTAATTAAAACTGAATTGTTTAAGGCTTTAAAAAATGAAGCTCAAAAACCAAAAAAAGGTGATAATTTAAAAACAAACCAAACCCTCCCCCCTCTACCATATAAAAACAAAGTGGTGTTTGTTTATTAAAAAGAAAAAAATATATACGAGTGTTATGTTTTTTTACCATAGTATTATGTAAAGAAACTGATAATTCAAAATCAAAAAAAAAAAAAGCTCAAAATCAAAAAAAAGTTGAAAATTTAAAAGCAAACCAACCCCCCCCACACACACACACACACACCATATAAAAACAAAGTGTTTGCTTATTAAAAACGAAAAAAAACTATACGAGTTTTATGTATAGAAAGTGAAAGAAAAAAATGTTTTGTATCATAGTATTCTGTAAAGAAACCGATGGCCCATGAATCGGTATATTGATGTGAATTGGGCGAAAAAGAGCACCATCAAATGGTAGGGTTCAGTATTCATACTATTACCATTTTTTTTAAAGCTATCAGCCAATAATTTTTTTGTAAGTATCATCCATAAGCTTTAGTAGTTTTGTTGGGGGTGTTGATGTTCTGGTAAGATGATCAATGTTAAATGAAAGCAGATTAGTAAAAGCACACCATGCTTGGACTGGATTCATTGCAATACTCTTCAACTTGTGAGGATATATGTATACTTCTGAAAAGAGGTATTCTGGCCTATGGGATGGTAGGAGAACTCTGATGGTTCTTCCTGTATTAATTGTTGTTCTAATATCAAAATTAATATCCAGGGATACTGAAACAGCTACATGATCAGAGAAGGGGGAATTCTTCAATTGAATACTTAACATGTTGTGTAATGATGGTGAATAAAAAACCAGATCTATGAGTGATAAATGTCTATCATTGTTAAATGACACAGCCTCTCTGGAAGAAAGCCTCTTTCACTCATCATCAGAAATGACAGCTGATGTAACCATTTATTGGTGAAGGTCTGGTATATCATGTTGAAATCTCCTAAAATAATCATTGGATACACAGCATTTGTGAACCTGGAATTAAGTGTTTGAATAATTCTGTTTACAATAGTGGGATCTGGTGGGATGTAAACAATTGTTATGTTTAAGATGATGGCTTTATGAAGAAATGTAATTATTAGTAAGAGCGCATCAATATGTAGAATTTTAAAAGAACTAAATGGACAGGTTTTATCAATGATAATGCCTGTATTCACTGAAGGAGTGTCAGATGTGTTTGAGAAGGCTGTATAGCTCTTGGAATTAGCTTAACTGTAGGGTTGATTTGTGAGCTGTTTGTTTCGATAAAGCACATGATCTGCGGCTTAACAGGGTCATACCATTTAGCAAGCAGATCAGTTTTTTGTGGAGAGTTTAACTCTCTAACATTAAAAACTCCTATTTTAATATCCATTATTTGTATGTGTGTACACATATATATCAAGATCAAAGTCTAGAAAAATAAATTTTTAATCTATGATAAATGTAAATATTTTAACAAAGGAAACTGTAAAATATTTTAAGAGATAACAATAAATATGCAGTGTTTAATTATTGTGTGTAGATTCGGGAGAAATATCTCTGGGTCTCATTTTTTTATCTGTGAAAGAATTTTCAAGTGAAGCATTATTTATGTTTGTAACAATATCTGTTACTTCTTCCATTGAACTATTTTCTGAAGAGTATGTGACAATACGAGAGGCATTGTGATTTTGCGTGATGTTAGTTTTTTTCCAAGAGATTGGAGATGGGGAATCATTATCACTACTTTCATATTCTAGAGTTTTGAGTTTCTTTGGATTATTATTGTTTTTTTTAACAGGACAACCGGTTTTCTAGTAATTTGCGAAGTTTCTGGTACTGTCTGAGATGAAAACACCGTGAGCAATTTCATTATTTTGAGGAGTGTTTTATTAAGCGGGTGTGAGGTTTCCAGATTAGCAGGGGAGGAAATTTGAATACTATTGAGACTTGTAGTATGCAGAATTACCTTTCCACTATTGTTGGAGTCAATATCATTTTTCCCTCAATTTTATAATCTGTCAAAGGTAAATCTTCATCAGTGATCATGACCTGATTACAATGATAATCTTCTTTTGGGCATTGATGCAAGGGGGATGCCCTTATATTACAATTATTATAATATAAAGCCGGACAGTTGCTAATAAGATGACCATGTTTTTTACAATGAAAGTATTGTGGCTTGAGATTATTTATAAAAAGAAATAATGTCGCTTCTTGATCTGTAATTTGTGTTGGAATATTTTCAGAATTTATGTTCTTTCTCAATTTTACTTTGAATCTATAACTGTTAATTAGTATAGGGATGGGTGTATTTTTCATATACATAGGCTGAAAATCTATCACCTCCCCAAATGGTTTCATTAGTTTAGTGAAATCTGTGTCAGAGTAATGTCGGTAAGTATGTTTAATTAGGCCAGTAATAAAGTTTTCTCTATTGGGGCTGACTATAATTAATGTGTATTGTCCCAAGGGTTTCTTTACCTTATTCATTTACAATTTTAATAGCCAAATGACCCAGATTTGGATGGGCTCCCACATAAATTTTATAGTTTATTATTAATGTCTTCAAATAGCAGCTCTCTAGGTAACCTATATAGTGAACAGTTTCTATCTGTAATTGCTATGACAATAGAGCGTTCTGTGAAAAAATGTTTAAATGAATTGAAAATATCCCTAGGTATGGTTTGATTAAATATTTCAGAGATTTTTTAAGGCTATCACTAGACCTGGTCTTTTTTGATATGTTAATGTTAGTTTTCATAGTTTTTTGGGTGAGATCTAGTTTCATCAGATCTTCTGCTGTAGAAAGATAAAATCTAGGCATTTGCTGCATTTTCTTTGAGAAAAACAATCATGGAGCATTTTCACTTTTTTTATATATTTATTGATGATTGTGATTTTGCAACCTGTGCAAAAGTGTCTAAGCTGCTGACATCATGGCTGGATACTGGACCTCTAAGTCCATTATGCAATCGAACTGAATTGCCTTTTTGTATTTTTCTTTATTTTTTTTTAGATTTATCTGTTAGTTTTCTATCTTATAGTTATTAATGAAACAAAATTCTTACCTGTTATTGGTATATTTTATAATATTCTAGTAAATTGATGGGCATGATCTGATGTGATGATGTGATGTGATGTACTGTGGCTTCTCCTTAAATGAAGTCAAGAATATCTGAGCAATTATGCCCAGATAAACCTGTTAGCCACTTAATTTTCCATTCCCCACACTAAGTTTTCCTCTGGCATCTATTTTTATATAATTATTATTATTGTTGTTGTTGTTGTTGTTGTTGTTGTTGTTGTTGTTGTTGTTGTTGTTGTTGTTGTTGTTATTATTATTATTATTATTATTATTATTATTATTATTATTATTATTATTATTAACAATAACTGATCACATTGCTAATGCCTTTGAGAATCAATGTCATTTAGATGTTTATTTTGATTTATCCAAGGCATTTGATAAAGTGGATCATTCCAAATTACTTTACAAAATGTACAAATTAGGTTTTTCCTGTAATTTGATTGCATGGTTTGAATATTTTATTAGGAAGGGAATGGCTTATGTAAAGTTTAAGAATAATTCTTCTAATCCATATTATTGTAATATATGAATACCTCAGGGCAGTATCCTTGCACCATTATTGTTTAACATTTATACTGATGATTTGGGAGAGAGTTTGAAATTTTCACATATTTTATGTTATGCAGATGATTGTAAATTTTTTAGGAAGATTAACTCAATTAATGATTGCATATTATTACAAAAAGATATTAATAATTTTGTGAAATGGTGTAGAGATAATAAAATGGATATTATATTAATATGGATAAATGTTCAACAGTTTTTTATTTCAAAAAATCTGAAATGATAATTTGTCATTATATTGAAGATCATAATATAAAATTTGTTGACATTCAGAAAGACCTTGGTATTATTTTTGCAA
Source organism: Epiperipatus broadwayi (assembly GCA_028023455.1). Taxonomy (NCBI): domain Eukaryota; kingdom Metazoa; phylum Onychophora; class Udeonychophora; order Euonychophora; family Peripatidae; genus Epiperipatus; species Epiperipatus broadwayi. The sequence continues at coordinate 5,377 of JAQFVV010000161.1, read as the reverse complement.
GCAAAGTATCACGTCATCATCATTTTGAAAAGGTAGTTAAATAAGGCTTTTAAAATTATGGCTGCAATTTTAAGGCATAGTAGACAATTTAATAGTTTTACAAATATAAATTATTCCTCTCTTTGGTTTTGCATGTTTTGGAATATGGATCTGTTGTTTGGAATCCCAGTTCCAAATGAGATATTGTTAAAATTCACTTGGTTTAATGATAAATTTTCCAAGTATACTAAGTTAAAAGAGCGTTATCTATCCCTATCCATTAGAAGAAAAATGAGAGATCTTAAAATTTTATATAACCTTGTAAATCAGAAAATTATATTAACTAACAAAATTTCAAATATTACTTTTAATAATTGTTTACATAAAACATGTAAATTTACTTTATTTTATATTAAGGTTTGTCAGTCTAACATATTAAAATTTTCACCTTTGTTTCGTTTGCCTAATATCTATAATCATGATTTTATTAATGAAAATATTTTTACTTTAGACTTTAAAAAATTTGTTACTTATCTTATAAAAAATATGGCATATAATTAGATTAATAATTTGTCATTTTTACTCATTTCTGTATATTATTTATGTATATTATTGTATAGTTATTATGGTGTAATTCTGTAATTGGCTTAATGCTGTAGTTTTGTACCGTAAATAAATTGAATTATTATTATTATTATTATTATTATTATTATTATCATCATCATTATTATTATTGTTTCAAATTGTAAGCTTTATAGAGACCCTAAAGAGTTACATAAATTACATTTGAAAACATGAGGTCTTAGAAACATATTGATTCATAATATTACATATATAATAAAGGTTTACAATCTTGATTGTGATAGAAAAGAAAACTTGATTTACATTAATTAAATGAAAAATAATTATTACATAATAAGCTTAATACATGTGTCAAATTAGGTTAACATAGAATTTTTAAATGTGATATTGAGAAAAATATGTGGGAATGCATGATAGTACAATTGAAAATGTATAAAGGAAGGGTTTAAGTTAGTGTTAGATTGATATATGGTCCCATAAAAATTGGGTTCATTTGGTAAGAGTACTATAGTTTTCATAGCTAAAGCTTATTGTTTCATTTGTTGCATAAGTTTCATGTGGAAAAAATGGAGAAATATTAGTCAGGATGAATTGCATCTTGGGAAAACACAAAATCATTGGTTCAGCATGAATTGCGTCTTGGGAGAATGAAAAAACACTATTATGCATGAATTGCATCCTGGGAAAATACTAGTTCATCAAGGATTATATCTTGTGAAAATGGAAAATAGTTGTCAGCATGAATTTCATTTTGGGGAAATGGAAAACCATTAGTCAGCACTAACTGCATTCTGGGAACATGGAAAAATACCATTTCAGCATGAGAAAGCGTCAATTAACATGCATTGAATCCTGGGAAAATGAAAATATTCCAGTTTAGCATAAATTGTATCTTGGGGAAAATGGAAAATACTAGTTGGCATAAATTGCATCTTGGGAAAATGAAAAAAAAACCCTTGTTTGCATGAATTACATCTTTCGAAAATGGAAAATTGCACCTTGGGAAAACTGAAAAACACTGGTCAGCATGAATTACATCTGGAGAAAATGAAGAAACACTAGCTCAGCATGGATTGTCTCTTGGGAAAATGGAAAAATGCCAGTGAGCAAGGATTTGCATATTAGGAAAATGAAGAAACATCAGTTATTATGAGTTTCATCCTTTAATAATGATGGTATTGAGCAAATTTTTGGGAATTGAAGCTTGAGAACTTGCAACTGTTATACAGAAAAAAAACTACGATTTGCTGTGGGATTATAATTATACATATTTTAAAACAAGGTTGCCATCTTTGTTTCATTTCTCACGTTGGTCAAAAATAAATGTGATGAAATTTTTCTATGTGCACACATGGAACTTTTTTTTTAAGTATGCTATATAATCAAGTTTATTCTATCTTTGATAACGTGTAAAGATTACCTTCGATAAAGATAGTATTGAGCAAAGTTTTAGGATTTAAAGCACGAGCTGTTGGAAGGACATGGTGTAATTATCTTTAATTACAAAATGTATGGTTAGTTTTAAATTGACTAGCAAAAAGCGAAGACGTTCAGTTTGGATCTCGAATGATTTGATTGAAAAAATTAATCAAAGAAATCATTTAAAATCTTTGGGTGGAAATTTGGTGAATTTGAAGAAATTAAATACTGAGATTAAATCTGATATTCGAAAATTAAAATTTCAATATTATCAAAAATATTTTAATGATAAAAATATTTCTTTGAAATAGAAATTGATAAATTCTCTTATAAAGAAATCTTTGTCAACTCAATTTAAATTTATACACACAATGATATGAAAAATGTGTTGCTGACTTGTTTAATTTTTTTTTCAGATCTAACAATAGATAGAACACCAGTACAAGAATTGCCTTTTTGCTGATTTTTGCCTATTTTTTTTGTGTACAGATATTACTGATTTGCATTTGTCTAACATAATTGATCACTATGAATGTTCGTTTGGCTGGTCTAGATGGGTTAACACCAAAGATTCTTAAAGAAAATAAATCAGCTTTTATACCTGTTCTAGTTTACTTGTTTAATCTTTCCTTAAATGCTGGTTTGTTTCCTACTTGTTTGAAAGTTGGTATTATTACACCTATTTTTAAAAAGGGTGATCCTGTACAGCTTGATAATTATAGCTGAATTTCTATTATATCTGTGGTATCCAAATTGTTAGAGATGGTGGTTAAGTAATTTAAATTGTGCTTTACGTAAAAAAAGTGAAGCTTGTCTAAAATATTATTAAAAAGTTACATGGCGAAGTGCTTTCAGAGAACTTAAGTCTCCATATTCATAGCCTACTTTAATTGAAGTTTAGTGGTGATTTATGCAAAATTTATGGTTAAAGAGAAAATGATGTCATTTTTATTTAAAAGTAATATTTTATCTGAACATCAGTATGGATTTATTTCTGGTAGAAGTACATTGGACACTTTCTACAATCATGTAAACAATTTGACAATTCACTAGATAAGAATCTTAAAACTTGCTATTTATTTAGACTTGTCTACGGCATTTGACTCTGTATCTCAAAATTTTACTTAAGCATTTATACTTATATGGTTTTCATGGTAGATTTATTTTATGGTGTATGATTTACTTAAAGGATAAAAAAACAAGCAACAAATATTTCTGGTGTTTTAAGCTTTTTTTTTTAATAATTAACCATCATGTACCACAAGATTCAATTTTGGGTCTTATTTTATTTATAATTTATGTAAATGATTTATTTTCTTTATCCTTAGAATCTAAGATTTATTGTTTTGCAGATGATATTGCATTATCATATGCTGCAGTTTTATATAATTGTCTTCAAAAAATAATTAATGATGATTTAATCCTAATTAGTAAATTGTTAGCTTTTAATGGTTTATCAATTAATCTGAATAAAACAGAAGCTATTAATTTTTCTTATAAGTCAAATATTCATTCACTTAACATTACTATTTGTAATAAATATTTTAGGTATTGTAATAGCACTTGTACCTGTGCTAATATTTCATTTGTTGATAATATTAGCTATCTAGACGTTTTTATTGACTCTAGACAGTCGTGGTCAAATCATATTGACTTTCTTTGTTCTCCTTTACATAAATTAAATTATATGTTTTTCTACTTATCTAAATTTTTTCCTCAGTCAGCTTTGATTACTTTATATATTTCTTGTTATCAAAGCTTATTATGTTATAATATATCAGTTTGGGAAAACTGTTCTATTTTTGCAATGACTACTTTGTCTGTTTTACAGAATTATACAATATCATTTTGGTAGATAACTGCCACATCTGTTAGAGATGTTTATGAGACTTATAATATAAGCCAATAAACATCACATGACCATCTCCTCTTATGCTTATGTATAACTTGTTAAAACAGGCAAAACTCACTATATATATTGCCAAACACAGCAAGCTAGAGTAATCAATGGATGCCAGAAGGCTTGTGCATAAAATCCCCATCTAGTGGCTACTTATCCAATATCTCCAGACTAGTTTCGGCTTATGGCCTTTGTCAGTGAGGAGCCTTGGATCTGAAAGCACTGCATCTAGATCTTAGGATCTAATGCAACCCTCCAACAACCACCTTTTATCTCCATTTAACTACAAAACTATGAGTCTTAAATTGAAAACACCTTAATGTTTTCAATCCAAGCCCATTAGCTTATATAGTCATATGGGTCTGAACCCAGTTCAGTACCCATACATTTTGGTGTCTTTGATTCTTTAATAACCATATCCACCACTATCCTATTAGGCAGGATTGGTTTTAAGCCAATAAACATCACACGACCATCTCCTCTTATGCTTGTGTATAACTGTTGTTAAAACAGGCCATGCACAGATCCAAGGCTCCTCACTGACGAAGGCCATAAGCCAGAAATTAATCTGGGGATATTGGATGAGTAGGCACTAGATGGAGATTTTATGCACAAGCCTTCTGGCATCCATTGATTACTCTAGCTTGCTGTGTGTCACAATATATATAGTGAGTTTTGCCTGTTTTTATTTTTATTATACATTGTTTGCATCACAAAGTCTTTTATTTTAGTGTAAATAAGTTTTTTTTTTCAAATAAAAAAAGAATTTTAAATATTGCCATTTAATGTTAATTTTTTTCTTTTGATTAATGTGGTTCTGATTATTTAGTGTGTCATATTTCATGGCATGTCTAACCCATAAGTGTCTAAATCAGTAACTAAGTTTTCTATTTAAAATTTTTTGATAGTTTTTATTCTTACTTTAAAACAAGTGTTTCAAAAAAAGCTAAAGAAGAAAACTCACAATAAGAAAAAAAATTAGTTAGCAAAGTAACCATTATTATTATTATTATTATTATTATTATTATTATTATTATTATTATTATTATTATTATTATTATTATTATTATTATTATTATTATTATTATTATTATTATTATTATTATTATTATTATTATTATTATTATTATTATTATTATTATTATTATTATTATTATTATTATTATTATTATTATTATTATTATTATTATTATTATTATTATTATTATTATTATTATTATTATTATTATTATTATTATTATTATTATTATTATTATTATTATTATTATTATTATTATTATTATTATTATTATTATTATTATTATTATTATTATTATTATTATTATTATTATTATTATTATTATTATTATTATTATTATTATTATTATTATTATTATTATTATTATTATTATTATTATTATTATTATTATTATTATTATTATTACTATTATTATTACTATTATTATTATTATTATTATTACTACTACTACTACTACTACTACTACTACTACTACTACT
>JAQFVV010000160.1:1482500-1497535 GCA_028023455.1 Epiperipatus broadwayi | reverse complement strand
ATCAACTGGTTTTATTATAATCCTATAAACATTTTGAAAATTTATACATTCACTTAAATGTTTACACAAACTAATGGACGTCGCTGATCTACCCATAAGCTACAAAATAATCTATAAATAACTCACAAACATCTTTCAACAAAATGATGTTTAATTAGTGCTTCGCTTAGGTTTAAAATAGAATACTTCATTGGAGTTTAATATCAACACTCTATTAGCTCATTTCTAACTTTACAATGTCCAATCACATTATATAAAAGACATATAGAGCTTCTATTAGATGTTTATTAACCTGTGAGCCTTAATACAACTTGTTTGAAAATTTTAAACAATTGAGTAAAATTGATTGATAACAATTAAAACATATGATTATATTTGATATTTATATAGATTGAAATAATATTCAATTGAATCGGTCAATGAAATTTATTCTCTTCATGTTATAAGAGTCTAAGAAAATATCCAAGACGAATTATTCCAAACTAAACGATAAAGTATAATTTAGATCTTTGTGACGGAATCAGACAAACATGAAATGATTGACTTTGTACTATTAACTAAGATAAATGATAATATGTATGTATAATATTCGCATGCAAATATAAATATGAAAATTATATAGAAACAAAATAAATTTACTAGTAAGCTAAACATACCTTATCTTATATTCCAATTTGCTTACCAAGCTGAGCCTGAATTCCGCTACTTAAATAGCTACGCCGTCTTACGCAATCCAAATAAGACAAAATAATTAAACTAGTCTTGATATTCAAATTAACTCAATTTATTAGATTATAAGAAAGAAAATTGACAATATTCATGATAGAATACATCCGAAATGACTTTATATTTTAGATGGGTTGATTAAATAAAATGATCATATTGCTATGTGTTTCTCTATATACGTGTTGCAATAACAATAACGACACAAACAAAAAAAAATCAATGAATAAATGACGGGAAAGGCCCCTAGATATTTTACTAAAATAAAGTTTACATATAACCTATACCAAAATGTGAAATAGGAGGATATCAAAATCTATTTGTTTATCAAAATAATTACGGATAAATGAATATGAAATAGAGAATATTTTGAGCCTCTCCGATCATTTTCATCTAATAACTTATACTACTTTTAGATAATAAAAAAAAATCATCATATTTTTACTACATAAAAAAAATATATAACACACGTACATTTTATATAACAAAAAAAAAATCATACCATATATTTATAAATCAGTTCGTTCACTGTTTACTGGTCTATCGATCGACCTCAATCATAGTGTATAGAAAAGTTTCTCCGTCAGAAATGGTAATCGTAAACCCTGCAATACTTTATTAAAAAGTTTCCTTTTCCATTTTTTTTCTTTCTTTTTCCTTTTTTTTTTTTTTTCCTTTCTCTTCTCTCCTGAGGATGTGAGTGCCCTTTGACTATTCCCATTATGAGGTGAAGTGATCCATTGGGTTCCTGTTCCGATGTTTATGCAAATCCATTTTTTTTTTTTTATTTTTACTTCATAGGTTTCTTCTTATTTTTTTTTTTTTTTACATTGTTGCCGCCTTCCGAGACTCCCTTTCCACTGCCCGCTGAATGATTGAACGGGCAGACAATTCCTTTATTTTTTCATGTTTTATAGTTTTACATCCAAAATATTAAAAAAAAAATTCATTTTTTTTTTTTTTTAAAGACACGGAAAATAAATCTGTCCTTTACTATTGCAAAATGATAAAGCTTGTGTGTCCTGTTATCTTCTGAAACGTCATTTTTATATGTTCTCTTTCTGGCGTTGTCTTATCCTGGCGACCACACACGGTTATAGATAAGAAGATACGTGAAGATTAAATCCAAATTCGATTACAATTTGTTTTTTTTTTTTTTAATATTATTTTATAAACCAAAATACAAAATTGATATAATAACCTTTTAAATTATTGATACACATCAATGATTTACACCTATCTATATACTTCCCTTTAATAATAATATTTTTATAAAAAATCTATAAATAAAATGTACACAACATATATGTAAACATTAAACTGTATGTAATAATGTTACTATGGTGTCTGCATTCATATCTGAAAAGTATAAAACAATATCAATCCGATTTAGTTAAATTTATATTATGCTGAATTGTTTACTATGTTTTTCTTTTCTTTTCTTATTTTTTTTTTTTATATATATACCTGGATCATCAATTTGAACACTCACAATATATATATTTTTCGGTAAAGGTTTACTTTAGCGACCACAGCATAAAAATCATGTTCGCCCTCTAGTTTTCAAAATTATAAGTAAATTATTATTCGAAAATCTTACGTATATATTACTACATTACAATTACATTAAAATTTATTAAAATGTAAAAGATAAAAAAAAATACTTACCATTTTAAAGAAGTTGGAATAATTACTCTAGTTTAATTAAAATAATTAGTTTAAATTATTTGAAACTTAAGAATTTAAACTATCGGCATTTATAACTTAAGAATTTAAACTATCTCGATGGTTCTCGGTGGAATAGATGACAATGGGGAGCCATTAGTCATCGAAATCGACGAAACATATTATTTCCACAGAAAATACCATAGGGGGACTACATAGAGGGCATCGGGTCTTTGGTGGTATTGAAAGAGGGTCAAGGAAGTGCTTCTTGACAGAAGTTGCGGATAGAACGGCTGGCTCATTGGAGGCCCTAATCCAGCAGTACATTTTACCAGGGACTCCATAATTTCAGATGGCTGGGCTGCTTACAATAATATCTGCAGACTTAGCAATGGGGTGTACATGCATTCGGTTGTCGTCCACCAGGACAACTTCATGAATCCCGAAGACCAAGACATACATACCCAGAATATTGAGAATATGTGGATGAGGGCCAAGCGTAAGCTGAAATTCCAATCTGGTACCAGCAGGGCTTTATTTTCATCGTACCTCCAAGAATTTGCCTTCCGCAGTAGATATAGCACTGCCGCCTTTTTCTCCAACTTCCTGCTATGCATAGGGCACAATTATGCTTAAAAAGGTAAATTATTTTATTTATTTATTATCTTTTACGTTTTAATTAATAAATATTTACTGTAATTGTAATATAAGAGCAGATAGTAAGATTTTAGTTCTAATTTTAAAAACTAGATGGCGAATATGCCCTGGTCGCTATGGTAAACCTTTACCTATTTTTCTCCGTGACATTCTTTTTATGAAATTTAGTCGTAAATCAATATGACTTATCAACACAGGCAAAATTATATACTTTATACGATAATAATATGTGAATACTTCCATTAATTTTTTTTATATTTAGTGATAACTTCTTCATGTTTAAGTTGATGACAAATTGAACAAAAACAAATCAGCTAAGTAAGGAATTATTTAAGTTTTAGCCCTCTTCCTTCATATCACAATCTTGTAATAATAAACTGCTATATTTTTACAAAAATTGAAGCTAAATAAAATGGATTATTACGCTACTAAATACTTTACCGAAATTGTCGAAATACTAACGATGTTATAATAGTATGTCAGTAGAATGAGGTAACAGCTTAATAATCGTCTGCCAATATTTAAACAGCTCTTAAATACTCCAGCTGATTCCAATTTTGATTGGTCCGTTAAACAATCCTGGCCTCAAATTATCAGGGACCACGAACATTGGTTTAAAGTTAAAGTTAATAATAATTTACTAAATATTTATTTTTATTATATTATTCAATTCTTACTTAATTTTCACATTTTATTTTCACTTACTAAAGACTCTAAAATAATTTTTAAAAATCACATTTCAATATTTATTACCATTTCTACCTTTATTTTGAACTTAACGTATTTATTTTCAACAAAAAACATAAATCTGATTTAATTTATTATATTCACTTTTAAAATCCAATTTAACATTTATAACAGATAATATTATTCTATTTTCGAACACAGGTGTGCGTCACGTGATTTACAAAACTAAATAAGGCGCTAATAATTTAAAGACTAAAATAATAATTTAATTTATAAAATGTTACATAATCACTATTATAGCACAATTTTAAAATAATTGTTTTAATATTATAAAACCAAAAAATACACTTTTCTCCCACATTATTATTATTTTTTTTTAATCAAATGATTTTAAAAATATAGCCATTAAATACAATTATTATTACTAAATCTATTCGTTTAACTTTAAAGCATTACTTTTAAAATTTACCCTAATTATTATTTATAAGACTTATTAAATCAGTATTTATTATGGCCAATTCTCCCAAACATACAATCTTATAATGATTTTTAGTTAACTGTTTTCTTACAAATACCAACCTAATACTATACATTAATTATTTTACTTGCCTTAACTAAATTATTCAAAGATTATTAGCACAACATACATCATCCGTTACCCAACTTCAAAATTTAAAATTTTTCAGTAAATTATTAGAAATAATCCATTCTAACCTAAACAAAAGGGTACAATATATATTGTGGTTTACTAGTGCTAAATTTTTTACACTCATCTATTTGACACGATCAAAATATGCTTTTCTAAGTCCTTATTTATGCTTGGATCATTAAACAGGTTCTTTGTGAAGATCATACAAAGCAAAATTTGTGAAGAATTTTAATTATGATTCGACATCCTTCAGGATATATTAAATCTTTTTCATTTATTGGGAAATAGTCTTGGTTCATGGGTAATCTCAGATTTCCCCATAATGTTTATATGAGATTTGATAATTTATACTATAACCATTTTCCCATAATCCAATTTTTTAATATTCACTTTTCCAGATTTCTAATAATTTATTTGCAATAGTCTTTGTTTCTAATACTTGATTGGTTTAAAATAATTTGCAAAGTTGATTTCTATTTTTATTAATCTTATTTAATCTTTAATTAGTCATAGAAAAAGTATGGGATTTATTTACCTTCTTTACAGTTAAGGTAAAAAAACGTACTCTTTGAAAAGATTTTCAGAAATGACTTGTGATCAATACAAATATTGAACTGATATCCATAACATTATTGCCATGAGTATTGTTGATGCTTCTTTGTCTTACTAACTAATTTTTTCAACTTTTGATAATGCATATATTTGCCATTTACCATCAGGATGGGAAATAATGGTACCAATACATCTATTAGGAGTATTACTTTTTGTTAGTTTGTTTGGAAAGGTATACGTAGATTACTGAAACTGAGAAGTTTTTTAGTACCTTTCAATTTTATATATTGTATTTAATTTTTTTTTTTAAAAAGTTTTATAAAATGGGAGACTATTTGAGTGTTTTTTTTGTTTTTTTTCAAAAATCCTTATAACAATGTGTAAGATCTTAATTTAAGTGCTTTCTTTATGTAGCAATTCTACTGAGATAAAGCATTCAACCTCATTTGCTTATCAAGTATGTTTATCAGGGTAAAATTATGCTACAATTTGTATTAATTTCTTACAAGTTTTAATAATACGTCCCATTTTTGATTTAGTTATCATTAATATGAAAAATAAAACATGATGCTTTTTAAACCTAGGAGTACAGCATGTGACAGCTTGGAATCTGCAAAGAGCCACAATAATGCCAAATAACAAACAATTACAATCTAGATCCTCTCTAAATAAAATGCATAAAGAAAACTGAACTTTTAATATTTTTTTCTATACTATAAAAAGTTATCACAAATATGTTAAATTAAAAAAAGCATTTATAATTACTATGCCTATTGTAACAAACAAACAAATAAATTTTTTTTGTATTAATTTTATCTAAGTTTAACATGTATTACTCTCCAAATTAATACATTTTAATACAAACTTCCATGTTAAAAAATTTAAACATAGTCTATCTGCAGGTGCATGAACTCTCCTATACAAGCTAAGAAAAATATTTTTTCTTTATTTCCAAATAGAATGAGTTCAACTGAAATCAGTTATCATTCTAATATATTTACTCACCACTATATCTTCTTCCAATCAGAGGAACAAGCTTCTCTTTATAACCACTCCTCCTTAACAAAGTTATCATCTTTAATACAAACCATATTTCAGGCAAGTGAAGCTTTCAAACAGCTGTCATTTTAAACTCTTCAATCTTTTTGTTATTTTAAGTAATTTTTCATGCCATTTCCCTCTATATAAAATTTTTGCTTTTTTAAAACTATTTTTGTTTTCTTTTCAAATATAATTAAAGATAATTATTGCTATTTAATGAAAAATTAGTATCTTAATTTAAGAACTTACAGTATAATAGTTATAATAATAAAAATGTGCCAACACATATATAATGTAAAGCTATATAAATGATAATTAAAAAGGCTTAGTTAGCCTTTGCTATTTCTCTAATTAGGGATTTGATTGCTGACTAAATCAACCTTGAATTTTTTTCAGATCATAGGCAGGGTTAGGATATTTTTTTTCTTGGTGGTTATCTCTTAAATCATCAGTTATTTAGTATTCATTTGATAAATGGGGATTTAAATATTATTAATTATAGATTGTCTCAGGTCAATCTCAATTGCTCACTTAATTATGTATATGTGTACCTGAATTAAATCATTCAAATTTACTTTAAAAAGAATTTTTCTTTCTCTCCATTAGAATTCTATAAATTTATATACAAAAATTAGATAATTAACTGCTGCTCCTCTGGTGCTAAGACTTCTTATGAAAATCATCTATTTTTTTTTAAAACTAATTTATTTATTGTTCTCTTGTATCTTTTTTATTATTATTTCTTGTGAATATAACTAGCTGAGATAGTAGCTTCTCCAAATTGAAATTAGAAAATAATATTCTTTCTGATCTTTTTATACGTAATATTTATTCAATATATATTTTTAATGTCAAATTCAATGCAAATAGAAATCCGATTAGGAAATGTTTTTTTTATTTATTATGTAATTGATTTTTCTATCATCTCCAATGTGAATTAAATTATAGTCATAAAAATATAATATTTAATAACTTTTCATAAATAATATTTAGCATATTAAGAGTCATTAAGTGAGTTTGCTTAAGATGCCAAAAATATCAGCCACCCCTTAATATATGGTTTTTATATTCATTTTTTTTTTGTTTTATTTATTTTTTGATTGTTTCAATTCTTTGTTATTATTATACAACTGTTTTCTGGTTCTTACTTAATCATCTTTAATTTTTCATATTTTATCTATGTTGTTTCCACACCATATTTGTTTTATCATATAATTCCAAATAATTCTAAAATCGTTAACTATAATCCTAAAATTATACTTATTCTATTAACTGTATTGTTACTTTGTAATTAGAAAACTTTTGTGTCTACATCATTATTTTCTTCTGTCCATCTTATTCCTAAGATGCACATTTATTTTTATCATGTACATTTATTTATATATTTTGTATTTAAAATATTTGAATTATTGGATTAATTTGTGCAATTCTGGCAAATATTTCCAATAGTTTAGTTTTTATTATTTTTATTATCATTATCTTAATCATTATAGTAGATTTTATTAACACTCAGTTCATTTTCTATAACTCTCACTACATTTTTTGTATGTGATTAAATAAAAATTGTCATACACATATGAGCATGCTTTTTTTTTTTTAGGAATAAGTAGTGGTGGTCGTGTAGACGTGGTCCATGGGAAAGTACTTCATTCAACTTCTCTAATATCAGAATGGAATGATATTGATTTAAGAGCCATTGTTTCTGGTGAATTTGGATTACCTGTATGGGTGGAGAATGATGGTAATTGCACAGCTTTAGCAGAGTATAAGTTTGGTTCTGGAAAAGGTGTGGATAATATTATCACCATAGCAACAGGAACAGGTACAATTCCTAAAATTATATTGTATTGAATATGTATTAGATAAATTAATTATACACTATACATATATATTATCTTTATGCAGTATAAAATTCATATAATACTTGCCTACCTCTTCACATCCATCACTAATTTATAGCCATTTTATGATTTTTTTTTTTTTTTGTTTTCAAGTTGTCCAAAATAATTTTTATTGTAATCTTGATAAAATTTTTATAACATTTTGTAAAGTATTAAAGATTTTAAGACTTCTCATTTGATAATTTAATATACAAAATTAACAAAGCGTATGCCACACTTGAATGAAAAGCTATAAAGATACACAGAAATTATTACACGCTAAGCGCTTTCGAGGTCTTTTGCCTCATATTCATAGCGGTACTGTGAGCTGCAGAACGAAAAAATAGGGCAAGGGAAACAAAACAGTATGCAAAGCATATGCAAATGAACTAGATAGTCCAACGTTTGGAGATGTCAAAGCAGGTATCTCGTCTATTGATGGAGTTATTATTGCCATTAATGAAATATGCTTCTCTGATTTTCCGCTTGATGTCATTTTTCTCAATACAGACTATTTTAGGGCTGGAAGGTTCAAACAAATGTCCTGTCTTCTTGGAATGCTCTAAAAATGTTGATGAATTATCATTGTTTTTCATGGCTCTATTATATGTATATCTGTGTTGTGCTGTCCTGTTGATTATGCCTGCCTTGGTTTCTCCAAAATAAATGGCCCGGCAACCAGGTTGTGGGCAAGCTATGCTGTAAACGACATGGGGAGTCTGAGAAGGTTCAATTTTGTCCTTAGAGTTATTGATTAGACGATTAGTGCATGGGGGTGTATGAAAGCTAATTTTAAATTTATTGGCCAAAACCTTGATTAATTGATAGGAGATTTTAGGTATGTGGGGAAGAGTAATATATGGAAGTTTAATATTGTTTTTATTGTCAGTGATTGAACCTTCTCAGACTCCCCATGTCGTTTACAGCATAGCTTGCCCACAACCTGGTTGCCGGGCCATTTATTTTGGAGAAACTAAGGCAGGCATAATCAACAGGACAGCACAACACAGATATACATATAATAGAGCATGAAAAACAATGATAATTCATCAACATTTTTAGAGCATTTCAAGAAGACAGGACATTTGTTTGAACCTTCCAGCCCTAAAATAGTCTGTATTGAGAAAAATGACATCAAGCGGAAAATCAGAGAAGCATATTTTATTAATGGCAATAATAACTCCATCAATAGACGAGATACCTGCTTTGACATCTCCAAACGTTGGACTATCTAGTTCATTTGCATATGCTTTGCATACTGTTTTGTTTCCCATGCCCTATTTTTTCGTTCTGCAGCTCACAGAACCGCTATGAATATGAGGCAAAAGACCTCGAAAGCGCTTAGCGTGTAATAATTTCTGTGTATCTTTATAGCTTCTCATTCAAGTGTGGCATACGCTTTGTTAATTTTGTATATAACATTTTGATAAAATGTAAATTTAAGAACAATAGGTAATCATTTACATTTATATGTTAATATTTATAAATAGTTTAAATTACAACTTTTCAAATTACTAATATAAGTATATATTTATCTTACTGAGCATTAAAATAAAGAGTGAGAAGTGATATTCTCAAAAGTCTAACCTCTTACATTCTTATATGACTAAAAAAAACACGAGATATTTGAATTTGTTTAAAAAAATTATGTTTTGAAATAGTTTATATTAAAAAAACACATAAGTAAATAAATATACAATTAATGAATAAAGAAAAAATGGTAATAAACATATCACTTTTCTTGTGCTTTTCACTCAGTGAAGAATATATATATGAAGCAAGTTTGTTGTTTTCTGGATGATTTTATTAATAGAAAACTAAAATGCTTTCTTAGAAGTTAAATTTCAACTCACTTTAGTTCTTTTTATACTTTAATACTGCATAAAATATTTATGTTTAATGTTGTTAAAAATTCTTTTTATTTTAAGTAATTCTATAGAATGCTTTTATTCCACTAGTTGCTTATATTCAAAATATTACAGATGTTTTTTTTATTTATTATTATTTATAAAATAATTCACTTTTTCTTACATTATATATTTTTCATTTGCTATATTATATTAAATAAAAGTAACTATAATATTAAATTATTTCATATGTATTAAATAGGACTATTAATTTAAAAAGATGCATAGTGTTAATAATCACTTAGGTGAAGTGATTTAATGTTATTGGTATATTAAATATCTGTATATTTTTGTATATAAAAATTTTTGGTAATTAATTTGTTTTACAAAAATGTCTAACTTTTAATAATGAATTTGATTTAAATTCTGTATTCAGTCAGGAAGAAATCATTCTGAAATTGCAGAGTTAAAGGGATTAGAAACACTTACCATTGTTTTTAACACAAACTTCATATAAGTAGAATTAATGAAACACCCACATGTGCAGAGTTAACAATTGATTAGAAATCATTACATGATTGGTTTAGCAAGAAAATATTTTAATGAAAAATGATTTAGGTGCTCTAAGTTTTACAGAGAGTATAAATCAAAGTTGAATAAATAATTACAAATAATCTTTTGCTGGGAAATTCAAGCAGCAAAATTGTTGTTAATGAAAATTTTTTTATATTGAGTGGTGAGAAAATGGGGAAGGGGGGGTGACAACTTATTTTTGAAATTAAAACAAATGTGTCAGATTGTTAATAAATACACTTGAGTGCACAAAAGTTAATGGAGTTCAAAGTTGATGGGTATTAATTATGAAATTAATTTTATATCTGCATTATACAAACAAAATTAAAAATAATTTGCACGGGAATTAAGAATAATTTTTTATAAGATATTAAAGAAAAATAATAGATTTTTAGACATAAAGAAAAACAGCATATATTTCATTTTTGTCAGTGAAGAAAATCTAATATACATGTGCATAAAAACATGCTTTTTAAGAAGTAGTTATCTCTTTCTCAATATATTTCTTTATATTATTCAACACTATATATACATATTAACAAAAAATATATATCTTTCATTTTAAAAGAATTACATTTTCCCTTTTTTTTTTTAGTATAAAAAATGTGGAGGATAGTATTTTCAGAGTTTTAGATAGTTTAATATTATGCATGTATAAAATTACACACACTTTTTTCAAATATATTATCACGCTTAATTTCAAAAATCAATGAATTTTTATCAAGCAAAACGAACCATTTATTTTTTTGTAAAAGAAAAAGAAGAAATTTAATACATTGTAATATTTTATATAATATTTACCATAACTTTAAAAAATTCCAAATGGCATGAATTTTATGAAATTATTATATAAAAATTAACTGAAATAGTACATTGGGAAATTAAAATGCATTAAATTATTTATTTCAAAATTTTTTTTAAAAAAAGGATTATTTAAAGAATATGTAAAAAAATTTAAGTTAATTTATTAGGATCTATTAATTTTCAATTTGTGTGAAAATATTTTTAGAAAATAAAAATAATTTATATGAAGTAATTATAAACTAAACATATATATTGTAACAGAATAAAAAATGAATTTACAATGATAGTCGCTATAATTTATAATTAAATATTGTTGACGCTAATATATGAATAAGAATATGGCAATATACATATCATGCTTTAGTTAGGCATCCATTTGTAACTAATTAAATATAACACCATAGACCGTTTGCAACTATCATAAACATTAATCCCGTCACACTAATGAGATAAATAAATTATCCCATTTCTCAACACACAAAATAACAAAATGAAAATTAATCATTGTCATCATTTAAGATTTAAAATATTTCGATATTGGGAAGTCATTTTAACTAACAAAATATACTAGCCATTGTCATCAGATAAACCAATACTAGCTATAGCAACTGAGTAAAATTACTGTGAAATCATGCTTATCTCCAATATGGAGTGCATCACGCTTATCTCCAATAATAGGTTCTTTTAACAAAGAATTCTTCCCATTCCTTTTTCCATATATATAAGACCATTCATGGTCAGATGCACACACTGGCGTTATTTATAATACCTTAAAAAAAATTGTCAAAGAAAGTTAATAACTTGAAAAGGGACTTGATCGCTTTTATTCAGCTTAGCTAAGTACACGTGTTTTCCACAGGCACCACTAGATTGTTTTAAACCTAGATAAATATTATCTGTCCATAGTGTACTGGGTTCAAACCCATTCAGTACATTCTTTACTATGCCTGACTTGGATGACTAACCAACAAAAAATAATGACATTCTTATATTTTATCCATGTCAATAAAATCATAAGATCCCAATACCATAAAATTTATATATCCAATACTCTAATAGATATTACCAGCTCAGCTTACGTATATTGATGAACAGATGTAAGTATACTCTTATTAATGGCTTCCAAACAAACATAGTGAAGACCATTACTTACATATATGGCCATTAAACCTAGTTATTTAATTTAATTATTTATCATAATATAATGATGATGATGATGATGAGCCCCAGCTTTTGTAATGAACTCATAACAACAAATTTATCTTATTAGCATATAGGCTCCTTCTTAAAATCGTCCTATGTTAAACTGGGATTTAATTATAATACTCACTAGCATTTATATACATTTATGGTTATTTACTCAAAATACTTTTATAGTTAAAACTATGATTCAATCATCAATATCTACCAGTGATGATGAATGATCATCACGAATCTCACCACATGATATTCAACTTTTTATAAACCCCTATTTACCAAACCTATTAATTATTTTTAAGATTGGATTTAATGATTATTATTTATGCAGTGATGATGGTGATCATAACTCTTGGGCACAACATAATTTTAGCTTTTTATTATTAACCTCTAATTATTAAAAAAAACTTGGTTATATGTCAAGCGTCATCCTTAAACATCCTTATATGTAAATCAATATCCTACGCTTAACATTTATGAGTGATGATGATCAATTAAAACGATAGAATCAAGAGAAGAAAATATATATAATAATATTGATAATAATAACTCGGAAACCAAATATGATATAATTATATTTATTAACACTTCCTTTTTTTATAAATCAAATTTACTAAATATACAATTGACTTTATTAAATATATAATTAAACAAAATATCTTAATACTATATGCATAACCAACTAATTTTATATATCTGCTCATGTTACTACATATTTTTAAATAAGTTAGCTTAAAATGACATAAAAAAATATTCTATTGAATGCTTATTCAAGATTTTCCATACTTATTATATTTCATAAAGTTAAACTTCATTTATATAATGTGTGGTTTTTTTTACATTCATACATATGTGAAGCACTGCTCTCTAATTTTCTACATTTAAATTAACCATGCATAACCTATTTTTTTGACAGGTTTGTATAAGCAGTCACACACACACACACACCCTGTGATATGTCAGCATATATATTTAAACTGTGTACCCTTATATTATGGATTAATACATAAATCACATATATAAAAAAATATTGCAACCTTGAGCAAAAATAAATAATAATAAAAAAACATTATCAAGCATATATTGATAGGTTGCCTAATTATCACAATGAATAAAGAACAATAATAATAAAAAACCATTTTAGTATTACAATATATAATAAAATAAACAATAATGAAAAACTAAGTTTAATGAATTTAGACTGTGCATGTGTAATGTTGAGAATAACACAATCAATAAATAAACTCTTAATGTTTCTGTATCAAAAGAAAAAAAAAGCTTGACTTTAGAAATTAAAGTTTACTTTTAATAAGTAAGAATAAAAGATTTGTTAATTAAATTTCAAAGTTACCCGATCCATTTTCATTTCTTATTAATGTCCCAGGTTTAAATATCAGACGTTGTTCCAATTTATAGCTTTAACTGGTTGGTTTGCTTGTTCCTACCATTTTAAAAAGAGTTATTGCGGACACTTTAGATAAATATGAAGAAAACTTTAAAAGAAAATTGATTTATAGATTAATTGAGGTTGCTTATATGGCTTTTATAATCCTCTTCTTTCTTCTCTTCTTTCCTCTTCTCCCTCCATTCAAAGGTGATGATCCTTTAATAGGCCAGGAGACAAAAAAGAAGCCTCTCAGATAGCATATGTGGTTGGTTTTAAACTCTGCCATTCTTTGGTTATTATAGACTGGTATATGAGTCCACATATAGAACAGTGAATTAACCCATAGATGTAAGGCACCAAGGAACATGAATGACAAAATTAGCACTGCATCCTTATGATTTCACAAACAGCCAAAATATATATAAGTACCATTTTATATTATATTAACAACTTCTTTTAAAGGATTCAATTTAAATCCATATCTTTAGACTAATTTTGCGGTGAAATTATTTATATGGGCACACATCTTTTATGCTGATTTTAAAGCAAGAGTCATATTTTCTTTCTCAATTTTTTTAAAGAGAAAAAAAAATCAATAGCTCCTTCTGAGCTTAAAAAAACAGATGAAAAACTGCTGCTAATTCTTTAACTTTTTTTTTTAACTTTCTGCCCATTTTTTTTAAAGTTTAAAACAACTGCATATTCAGCCAAATTTTTAAAAAAACTGACTTCTTCTCTTAATATTGTGCCATTCTTTTTATATTCCGGATTTCTGATCAAAGAAACAAAAATCTCCTCCTACCAATAGCTGTCATTTTGGAGATAGCAATCAAATTCTCACATGTTGATGGTCTCAAGTAATTAATAAGATTAATAATTATATTTATTCTGTTGAAGCATTTTTTTTCCTTCCTTGAGATAATCTAAGATCCAGATAACAGAGTTTGCAATCTAAATGTATATAGAGATATGTGTAAAATGTTTTATGTTTAAAAACAGCTGGACTCTTATCATACTACTTTCATCACACGTGTGCATTTTTATCTATTAATTTACTGATTGTTTTTTACACCTTCTTTTCCAGTCTGTTTTATTTTAAAGAAATAAAACTAAATAATTGAATATATTATTTATTTAATAATAAGAAAAATAATATATCAAATATTATTTCTTATAACATTCTTTCTATTCACTACTGCCTATTAATCTATCATCTATATATAATACTTGCACACATAAATCTATATATATGTGTGGGACTGAGAACATATACAATATATAGATATACCATTTGGTTATTGAATGAAATTAAATACCCACTCTGCCTGCCATTAGAATGTTCAACTATCACATGATTTCAGAGCAACTAGTCA